>CAHIKZ030000309.1:215000-362500 GCA_903632075.3 Acanthosepion pharaonis | reverse complement strand
AGTGTTGTACTCATTTTGTAAGTCAACAGCCACCACCATATATATATATATATATATATATATATATATATATATATATGATTTATTTACCTATGTGTTCAAAAAATTGACAAAATATAGCAACCAGCTTAAGTAATTTTGCAATGGCATTCATAAAATTTGAAAAACTTGATGTTAATTTGTATTTTCTTAATTTTTATGAATACTGAACAATATACCTAAACACCAAAGTTTTAAATATTTTTGATTTTTGATTTGGGGCTACTTTTACAATAAGCTTGTCTAAACTGAGTGTTCTCATCAAAAGACAGTTCATAATTTTGTAATGCTATGTTTTCAAATATAAATTCACTGATTCTTATCCAATCTGGTTAGCTTCTTTTCCAACATGGTCACCCATCTCAGTAAAGAGTCAATTTTGTTGCTCAGCTTCAGTTATTTGTCATAAAACAGTGTTTTTCAGTGAGTCCTGAAAATAAGCCCCAACCTTATTAATACTGAATTCTGATTGGACATCAGGAAAATTCAAGGTTAAATCTTTGCCTCACCATATATGGTTGTAGGCTTGAATTCTTAGATTTTAAAATTGTTTGATTCCAATTGGCCTATTCTTCTTTTGGCTAGTGTTGAGTTGTTTTGATCCAAGATATCTGAGTACATTTCACACCTGTGTCGATAGGGGGTCAAATCAAATGCTTTTGCTATCAACCAGCTAGTTCATAAACACCACACTTAATCACCTAGCATTGACTGATGGTAAGAAGGCTCGTCTTATTTGGCTGTTTGCTTCAGTCAATATGAGGTGCCTTAATCTTGGGGATCTGTGACAAAGCTAAATACATATACACACACACACATGTGGGATAAAAATATATAAATTTTTATATATCAAGAACAATTTTTGAAGAAAGAGATATGACAATAGAAAACTGCATTAAAAGTAGCAGTAGCTTAACCACATTAACAGTAGCTTAAAACTTAGTTTCCACTGAAAATCAATTAATAAAAATGATCTCATAAATTTCTATTCTCATCATGACAACAAAATAAATGCATAATAATCCTAAATAATTATTGGATTCTACTTAGGAGCACTCAGAATTTGCAGCCCTCAATATTTACATGAAGATTTTCAATC
Organism: Acanthosepion pharaonis; assembly: GCA_903632075.3. NCBI lineage: Eukaryota > Metazoa > Mollusca > Cephalopoda > Sepiida > Sepiidae > Acanthosepion > Acanthosepion pharaonis. Next base: position 361,362 of record CAHIKZ030000309.1, on the reverse strand, counting down.
AAACATACTTCTCTGTCACATTTAACAAAAAATCTACAAAAGAATAAGATTGGTTCCCAAAAGAAATTCTGAGTAACATTTGGAATTTGGACCTAATCTCATTTGTGCAGTGACATTGGCTAGATTATAACCTGAGTGAGTCAAAGAGAGCAGATATTCTGATTCTGAGGGAATGCTTTTTTAATAAATTTCCCTCCTTGTCTCTTATTCATATATATATATACATATATATATATATATATATATATATATATATATATATATAATATATATATATGTTTTTTTAAGGTATGATATATTTATGGGTTAAAGAGCTCAATATCAGGGATAAATATAAAATAAGTATAATATAAAAGTAGACATTGAAGTAAACACCCAGAGGTGTCTGGCATAACAATTGTGTTTAGCATGAAATCACCTCTCTCTCTCTCTCTCCATATATATATATATATATATATATATACACACACACATATATTATTCCATAAGTCTGTATGTGTGTATGTATATATGTGTGTGTATGTTATATAATGATTATTTATGTGAAAACCTTGGTATACATACACACATAGATATTAGTGATATATCATATTTAGCAAATAGATAAAATGATAGATATATGTAAATGAGACAAGCATTTCATGATTCGATTACATCAGGCCAAGAAATCCTAAGAAAAAAAAAATTAACAAAAACGATAAGCAAAATTATAGACTTTTCCCTCCCCAGTTATATATTTTATTTATCTATGTTATTACACAAGAAATTATTCACTTGAGCATTTCATTTATTTTCTTTCCTTTTTTTTTGCGGGGGGTGGGGGATTTTGAAAATGTCTTGGAGGATTATGTAAATTCAATTTCAGTGAATGAAAATATTTTAAGGAATCAGTTAAAGAAAAAAAGGGCACAATTATACCAAAATTATTTTTTCATATATATATATATATATGTGTGTGTGTGTGGGTGTGTGTGTGCATGCAATGCAAAGTAATATAGGATTATCAAAATTACATAACAGTTCAGTAATCATTTCTCTGTTTCCATTGTAATTTTCCTGTTTCTTAATACTTTGTTTACCTTTTGGAAGACATCTTTTGTGATTCCAATGTACTTTTGGATTTCATTGTCACATTTTTCATTATCTAAGTTTTTAAGTTTCATTAAATTCTGTCATAGATGCAGGATTTCATTGTGACAATGATGGATTTCCTCTTTGTCTTCTTCATCTTCTTCTATGTACTGTGTCCTTCCAAGACACAGGCAATCATGGCTTTCTCTGCAACTTTCTATCCCTGTTAACTCTTAGCAATCATTTTACATTTAATTATCCCTCCCATTCCCTGTTTTGCCATCCATGTTTGCACTTGTTCCTCTTGCCTTCATTTTGACCAGTGAGTGTCAAATTCTCCAAGCCCTCTTTCCTCACTATGTGTTCAAGAATTTTCAACTTCAATCATGCACAATCAGAAAAAGGAAAGATAATATTCCTTTATTTACTTTCTTCATTACTTTAAATAATTTTTTGATTTATTTCATTTAGACATGATTTAAAGAATAATTTTGGATTTAATCAAAGGAATCTGTTTACTTTGCAAAGCAATTTTTTTTCTTAGGCTGACATTAAAAATGTCATAAAATCAGCAATATATAATGTCATTGTTTTCGGATTTTTATCACATAAATATATAGAATTTGTTATGACGTCCTCCCTCTAATGAGTCTATTATGGACTCTACCACTTACTATAAAATTAGTTGGAAAAGTAAGACACTCTTCTATTGTATTTACTGTTCAATACACTATTTATCTGCAACCTCTTGTTTTCTTATTTATTAACCAATTACTTGATCACAACAGAATTACATTTATATATTGTTGTAACCTAGGGAAGGTTAGTGAATAGAATAATCAAATGAGGGTTGGTAATGAAAGATAATACTTAGGACAAGAACAGCATATATAAGATTCACCAGCAGTGTGTAGAAGAAGTAGTCAACAGCTAGAAGTGAGTCAAGTGAATTCCACAATGAGCCTTCAACTGTAGACCAATGTATAGTATTTACTAGTGTATTTAAGTGAATGGGGACATACCCATTATCGTCCATAGGTATGCTACAATATATATATATATATATATATATATATATATATATATATGTTGTTCTTATTTTTTCTTAGTAAAAAAAAATTGTTTTAATTGCCTCTAACACAAAGGAATTTAAAATCAAACTCGATGTTGTTTTTTGCACTATATATATTTTCCAGTAAATACCTACCCGTGTAAGAGAAAAACAAAGAACAACATCTATTCTATACCTAAGATGTCTGTGGAACAGACGAAAGCCTAGGAACTGGCAGAAATTTATATAAACTTCATTTCCCATAACAGATACGGAGGTTTTTGTATCTGTTTTGATTGTTAAATGACTTTTCCTTTAAATCAACTTCGCATTGATTTTCTTAATTTTTTTGTAAATTGATTGAACACACAATATATATATATATATATATATATATATATATATATATATATATATATATATATATGTTGCATCCACATACAAGGGAATTGTACTGTTTTCACTATATATCACAGCTCATAAGTGTAAGGCTAGACAACTGCCTAGCTTGCTTCAAGATGGGTCAAAACTCCCTAACTTTGTATTTGGGATCATTCTGAGATTCTATCCCTAAAACCAACATTCATCAGGACCACTATTGAGAAAGAAAACTTTTATATATATATATATATATATATATATATACATTCATCCACATACAAGACTGTTTCTTGTTTGCTAGCAGTTGTGCACCAAGGAGAAACAAAGAGCAGTGATCCAAATCTGCTGAAAACATGCTACCGCATTGATGATAACTCACCAGTTCACCATTACCATCTCTTGAGCTTGCTGAATCTTCTCATCAGTCATGGAGGTTGTTGAGTGTGTCTTGGCTTCTGCACACATCATACTTGTGTGTCCACCTTTAAACTTCTTGATCTCCTGATACACACATCTACATGAAGTGCACTGTTGCCCCATTTTGCTTAAAGCCTCCAATGCATTTCAGCCCTGAGACACCTTCCAATCAGAGAAATCAAATACTTGCTCTTTGTTCCTCCACAGTGTACACTGCAAGTGGAGCGGCCATGTTTACACAGTAACAGCAGCAAGAAAATTGGTGTGATCAAACTCAAACTTCAGTCATGTGACCATAACAGTACACACTATAAGCACACATGAGCAGTAGTCAGTATGACAAACCTAAAGATATGAAGAAAGTGTAGATAATTTTTTGACTTACCGTAATACTAAAACACAAGTGGCTACTGGGAGTGAAAGAGAAATGAAATACTTTAGGAGGAACTGGAAAGTCAATCCTGAACAGGAAATGAGGAATAAACCTCTACTCCTGTCCAGAAGACAGGGGAGGAATGTGAACCAGATGATAGGTGAACCTATCTACTCATATTGAGGAAAAATAAATAACTAGTAAAATAATATGTTAGATTTTAAGCAGAGATTTTAAAGCATAGAATTGAAGCAGACATTATGAGGAACCGAAAACCCAATCCTAAACAGGAAACATGAGATAAACGTCTTCTCTCATCAAAAGACTGGGAAGGAGTATGAACCAGATGATGAGTGAAACTATTTACTCGTATTGTGGATAAAAAATAAATAAATATTATAAATTTTAGAAAAAAAAAAATATATATATATATAAATACATCATTAATAAAATTTCAGAGTTTAGGAAGAGACATTAGAATTATATAGGAAAAGTAGACTTTAGAAGGAACCTATAAATTACATCTTTGTAAAGAATAAACAAAATATATTTTATTTAGGTTACACAACAACCACACTTTCATACAGCCTCACATTCCATTTATTTGAAAAAGTACAATTAACAGAAAAGTACACATTAACAAGAACAATAACATTAAGAAAAAAGTACACATTAAAAATATTATTAGAGAGCTTTATCAATACTCCATAAATGCAATAGCAAAATAGACTATTATTGATGCTATTTCTATTTACCAGAAAGCAATGATCCATTAATAAGAATCATTATAATCTCAAACTCAGTGTTCTTTAATGCATATAAGAAAAAAATTACACATTATCACATGTCACTGGTGCACATTGATGACATATGACACTGCGTTCAAATGCATTGGATTTAGTTTTCAAGCAAAATATGACAAAACATTTAAATGTATTTGATTTTCTTTCTTCCTCTTTACTTACTCAAATTCCTGATGATGACTCATGTGAGTTGGAAGGTTGGACCTAATGTAAATTTGGGCTATGTTTTTAGATCTACAACAGCCACAGTTGTAAAAAAATTATTTGCATATGTGAAAAAATTCTTACTGAATTCTGCAGACATATAATGTCTCTTCTTTGTCATAAGAACACACACACACACACACACACACACATATATATATATATATATATATATATATATATATATATATATATATATATATATATATATATACACAAGTATAGGATTGGTGTATACGGAATAAATTCCAATAACCAACAATTACTATTCTTAAAAGAGTGCTCAATACATAGTAGAGCAGATATAATTATTTATTTAAAAATTATAACATAAACATGTTATAAAATCACTACAAAAATAGCCATTTTGTTTCAACACCTCCAGTGTCTTATCAAGATTTTATTCTACATTCAACACCATCACTTGATAAGACACTAGAGGTGTTGAAACAAAATGGCTATTTTTGTAGAGATTTTATAACATAATTAAGTTATAATTTTTAAATAAATAATTATATATATATATATATATATATATTATTCAGATCATATGACAGTGAACCCTCCAGCATGTCCCTCATGTGGACTTGTTTGCAAATCCCGTGCAGGACTTTTGTCACATATGAAACATAAATGAAAAAAACTGACATGAAAGACACTGATACTTCAAAAACAACGAGAGAGTCCATCATACACTAGATTTAGTTGTTTCTCTTTGTTAGATGAAGATAGCTCAGTGGTAGAAACTCTGACTGATCACTTGGGTTTCAATCCTGGCTTGAGGTATTCGGATTTCTAGTCACACTGAGGAGCTGTGATACAGCAAAACAGTAATGTCTGCGAATGACATATATATATATATATATATATATATATATATATATATATATATATATATATATATACTACAATTCAAAAAGTTTGAACTCACCCCAGAATTCGCACGTGATGAACTTGATAGAAGAGAAAAATTAAAAAAAGCTCTTAGAATCATTGAAAAAAGAATAGAATCAATTATCAAACTTAAAATTTGAGAAATTTTTTTGCAACAAATGTCAAAAATTTTTGCTGCAGTAATCATGGCTAAAGGAGAATATTTTGATAAGAGCAAAATTTAATCATGAAATGCATTTTTCTTTTTGTCATAATAAAATTACTAATAAAAAAATCATGTCTCACTTTTTTTTCAAAACCATATATAATAATTCTGTTATTTAATTTCAAAGCAACTACTTCTTGGGTCAATTAAAAAAATTTACCAGGAGTGCCTCAAACTTTAGAACTTTAGTCTGTGTGTATATATATATATATATATATATATATATATATATATATATATATATATATATGTTATGCTGAAAAAGTAAGGATATAGTAAGTATTATTCTTTATCTTTATATGATGGCCATAAATTTGATGCCAAAAATAACCTTCACAAAAGATAATATCAATATAATATCAATATAATTTTAAAGACACAAACGTACATATAGAAACATATATCAGAGGCCCTGTACATCAAACATGTCTCTGCCAATATCAACCTCATCTTGTTTAACAATGGGAGTGGTCTAATGAAAGTCTTTTAAAAAAATAGAAAGTCAGCCATTTGAATGCCAGCCAAGCCCAACACGCTCTTACTACAGTACAAAAACTCACAGATATATCTCATGCAGTCAAGCCATGAAAAGAAATTAACACCACCAAAACATTAATTTTTTTATTTAGTTTGAAAATGACTAAAGAGATAGTTGGGACAATGGATGGTATGGACGGCTTTTGTAATCCCTCACTCCAACCAAATAGAAAAATGTAAGAATGCTAGAAAAAGTAAAAAAAATTCATTGTCCATCATATTTAACGAAAGATACTTAAAAGAAAGCTTGCTGCCCAAATATACATTAAACACACACACACACACATATATGTGTGTCTGTGTGTGTGTGTGTGTGTGTGTATACAGGGATGCAAATGTAGGTATAAAATAACAAAGTATGCACACAAAAAGTACACAAACATATCAATATTATTGATATTACATTGATATGTTTGGATAATCAATACAATACATTTTTTGTGCTCATTTTGTTACTGTATATCTACTTTTGCACATCATATATATACATATACATATATATATATATATATATATATATATATATATATATATATATATTCTTTTTTCCTTTCCTTTTTCTCTTTCATTTCTCTTTTTTATTTCTTCGTTTTTCATTTTTTCTCTTTTCTTTTATACTTTATTCCCATTCTTCATTCATTCATTTTCCTTTTTTTACTTCTTTTTTTTTTTTACTTCTTTTGTTCGACCTCTTTTTTTTTTTTGATTTTGTCAATTCTTCTTCTCAACATACCAGATGGTGTCCCCTTATTTTTTTTTCTTATGTAATTGCTTTTGCAACTTTCAGGGACTTTGTTCCTATGACTTACTTTCAGCTTCTTAAAAAATATGCAGTAATATGCTTTGGGTGTGAAATATATTTTTATTTCATTGACGAGATCAAGAGTAATTTAAGACTAATAATCCTACAAGCAAACTCAGACTTTAAAAAAGAGAAAAAAAAAGTACAGCTTATTTCCCATAATGCTTTGCTTCTTCCCAGAGACTGTCTTTTGGATTTAACACATAATGCCAAGCAACAGAATTTAGCTGAAGGTCATGGCACACAAAAGCCAGAACCAACAAAAAAAAAAATATTTTAAAAAGAGAAATGAAAACAAAGATTTTGAGGGTCAACTATTTATCAAGAAACAGATGAAGATTTATATTCGTCTGTTTTACAATTATTTTCACTGATTTTTATTTCTGTCTTTTTTTTTTTTTTTATCTGTTTATTAGTGCCTACTGTTTTGTTTTATTTGGCTTAGAATGCTGTTTTCTATCCAGGAAGATATATAGTCTGTGAAAGTAGACAATGGAGAAGTTTATGTCCAGGAAAGAGTAGATTTGTTCAACAAAGAGAAAAACAGAACAAATCTAATTCCTGCTAGTCCCAACCCATCACTTTAAGAAAAAGAAAAAAAAATAATGTAAAAGAAATCGGCACAGATGTAGAATGATTTTTCAACAGTTAACTATTTCACTAATGCTTTGTTGTGTTGGCAAAATGTAGTCTGTTTAAGCAAAGGAAGAAAAGATTCATTTCTCAAAGGAACATTTTAATTGTTATATTTTTATGACCAATGCATATTCATGTGAAGAAAATGTAAAAAAAAAAAAACTTGTAGAAAGCCTATTTCTCGTCATTTATTTTATCTAATGTTTCTGTTTTCAGGTCTTTCTTTTTTCAGCTCTTTTTCTCTCTCCTCTTATTCATCCTTTTCCATTCTCCTCTCAGTCACCTTTTCTCTCCTCCCCTCATAAATTCTTTTCCCTTCTCCTCTCCATCCTCTTTTTCCTCTCTCCTCTCTTCTTTTTTTTCCTTTCTTTCTTGTCTTTTTCTTGCTTTTTCATTTTTCTATCTCTTTTTCTGTCTGTGTCTTTTGATATTGTCTCTTTCTTTATCTTTCTTCTGTCTGTCTCTTTCATTCTTGGCTCTCTCTTTCCCTGTCTCTTTCTATCTTGTCCATTCCTTTCTCTTTCATTCTTGCCTCTTTCTCTTCTCTGTCTCATTCTTGACTCTCTCTCTTTCCCTGTCTCTTTCTATCTTGTCCATTCCTTTCTCTTTCATTCTTGTCTCTCTCTCCTCTCTGTGACTTTCCATCTTATCTCTCTCCTTCCATCTTGTCCGTTCGTTTCTCTTCCATTCTTGCCTCTTTCTTCTCACTGTCTCTTTCATTCATGTCTCTCTCTTTGCCTGTCTCTTTCCATCTTGTCCATTCCTTTCTCTTTCATTCTTGTCTCTCTCTCCTCTCTGTGACTTTCCATCTTATCTCTCTCCTTCCATCTTGTCCGTTCGTTTCTCTTCAATTCTTGCCTCTTTCTTCTCACTGTCTCTTTCATTCATGTCTCTCTCTTTCCCTGTCTCTTTCCATCTTGTCCATTCCTTTCTCTTTCATTCTTCTCTCTCTCCTCTGTGACTTTCCATCTTATCTCTCTCCTTCCATCTTGTCCGTTCGTTTTCTCTTGCATTCTTGCCTCTTTTTCTTCTCACTGTCTCTTTCATTCATGTCTCTCTCTTTTTGCCTGTCTCTTTCCATCTTGTCCATTCCTTTCTCTTTCATTCTTGTCTCTCTCCATCTGTTCTTTTTATCTCTCTCCTTCCATCTTGTCCATTCCTTTCTCTTCAATTCTTGCCTCTTTCTTCTCACTGTCTCTTTCATTCATGTCTCTCTCTTTCCCTGTCTCTTTCCATCTTGTCCATTCCTTTTTCTTTCATTCTTGTCTCTCTCTCCTCTCTCTTTCCATCTTATCTCTCTCCTTCCATCTTGTCCATTCCTTTCTCTTTTCTTGCCTCTTTCTTCTTGTCTCTTTCATTCATGTCTCTCTTTCCCTTCTCTTTCCATCTTGTCCATTCCTTTTTTCTTTCATTCTTGTCTCTCTCTCCTCTCTCTGTGACTTTCCATCTTATCTCTCTCCTTCCATCTTGTCCGTTCATTTCTCTTCAATTCTTGCCTCTTTCTTCTCACTGTCTCTTTCATTCATGTCTCTCTCTTTCCCTGTCTCTTTCCATCTTGTCCATTCCTTTCTCTTTCATTCTTGTCTCTCTCTCCTCTCTGTGACTTTTCCATCTTATCTCTCTCCTTCCATCTTGTCCATTCTTTTCATCTTGCCTCTTTCTTCTCACTGTCTCTTTCATTCATGTCTCTCTCTTTCCCTGTCTCTTTCCATCTTGTCCATTCCTTTCTCTTTCATTCTTGTCTCTCTCTCCTCTCTGTGACTTTCCATCTTATCTCTCTCCTTCCATCTTGTCCATTCTTTTCTCTTCAATTCTTGCCTCTTTCTTCTCACTGTCTCTTTCATTCATGTCTCTCTCTTTCCCTGTCTCTTTCCATCTTGTCCATTCCTTTCTCTTTCATTCTTGTCTCTCTCTCCTCTCTGTGACTTTCCATCTTATCTCTCTCCTTCCATCTTGTCCATTCCTTTCTCTTCAATTCTTGCCTCTTTCTTCTCACTGTCTCTTTCATTCATGTCTCTCTCTTTCCCTGTCTCTTTTCCATCTTGTCCATTCCTTTTTTTTTTCATTCTTTCTCTCCTCTGTGACTTTCCATCTTATCTCTCTCCTTCCATCTTGTCCATTCCTTTCTCTTCAATTCTTGCCTCTTTCTTCTCACTGTCTCTTTCATTCATGTCTCTCTCTTTCCCTGTCTCTTTCCATCTTGTCCATTCCTTTTTCTTTCATTCTTGTCTCTCTCTCCTCTCTGTGACTTTCCATCTTATCTCTCTCCTTCCATCTTGTCCGTTCATTTCTCTTCAATTCTTGCCTCTTTCTTCTCACTGTATCTTTCATTCATGTCTCTCTTTTCCTGTCTCTTTCCATCTTGTCCATTCCTTTCTCTTTCATTCTTGTCTCTCTCTCCCTCTCTGTGACTTTCCATCTTATCTCTCCTTCCATCTTGTCCATTCTTTTCTCTTCAATTCTTCCTCTTTCTTCTCACTGTCTCTTTCATTCATGTCTCTCTCTTTCCCTGTCTCTTTCCATCTTGTTCATTCCTTTCTCTTTCATTCTTGCCTCCTTCTCTTCTCTGTCTCATTCTTGACTCTCTCTCTTTCCCTGTCTCTTTCTATCTTGTCCATTCCGTTCTCTTTCATTCTTGTCTCTCTCTCCTCTCTGTGACTTTCATCTTATCTCTCTCCTTCCATCTTGTCCATTCCTTTCTCTTCAATTCTTGCCTCTTTCTTCTCACTGTCTCTTTCATTCATGTCTCTCTCTTTCCCTGTCTCTTTCCATCTTGTCTGTTCCTTTCTCTTTAATGTTTGCCTCTATTTGCTGTCTCTAATTCTTGTCTCTCTCTTTATTCAACATTCACCTTTCTTTCATTCTTGTCTCTCTTTGTGTGTCCTTTCTTTTTTCTTCTTCTCTTTCATTTTCTATTTTTCTTCCTCTTAGATTCTTGTCTCTTCCCTCATTTATCATCTTTTCCTTTCTCTTTACTTCCTATTACTTTCTACTTTATTCCTTTTTCTTTCTTGTCACTTTCTTTCCAAATTTTTCCATTTCTCATTTTCCGTCTTTCATACTTATCTCTTTCTTGTTCTTCCCATCTTTTTTTCCTTCATCTCTCTTACTTCTTCCCTCATATTTCTCTTTCTTTCATTTTTCTTTTTTTTCATTTCTCTCTCTTTCTTTTTACCTCATCCTTGATTGCCTCCTTTTTTTTCTCTTTCCTTGTTCTCTTTTTCTTTTCATTTCCTTATCATTTGTTTCTTGTTTTTTTTCTTTTCTATTTTCTTTGCTCTTTCTTCTATTTCATCTCTTTCTCTGCAATCTTTTCTCTTTTCTCCTCTTTTTTCTTTCTCATTTTTTTCTTCACACTTCTTCATTTTTGTTATTTTTACTGATTGTTCTCTCCATCACATTGTCTCTCTTCCGTTTTCCAATCATTTTTTTCTGTCAGTTTTATTTTTATTTAAAAGAATTTCAAGCATGCATTTTTTTAAGTAGCCTAATTTATCGGACATTCACTTCTTGAAAATTAACGCATTTTTCAAATTTTGTAGGTAAAATAATTGTCAAAAACGAATTCCCTAGTGAATTAAACTCCCTAAAACCGAGTTCTAAAAAAGTAAATAAGTCGTAATAAATTTTCAAAGTTTAAACAAATATTTGCAAAAATGGAAAAAAAAATGAAATTGAAATATTTCATTAGTTTACAGATTTTCTTTAATGAAACAAAGGATAAAAGCAAAGTGAAATTTAAATTTTAATGAAAAACTGATTTTCTTTCCTTTTGAAAAAGAACGAATGTTTGCAGGTGTTCCTTTTTCTTTCTTTTTTTTTTTCATTTTTTTTTTTTTTTGTTTTTGACATGCATGTATTTAGATTATTTTAGAATAGACATTTATTTTAGACTTGTCAAGAACCTCTGCATCAGTCCTTCTCAAACTATCTAATATGGCGGACCGGCATTTTTTTTCTCAACGTGTCACGTATCTGTAATAGTTTGTGGTAATATTAATTTATACTCGAAACGATGTATATAATGAGTATAATAAAAATTGACTATTTTTTTATCTTCCATTTATTTTACATAAAACAATTCAATATCAAAACATATAAAAAGCAATAAATTTTGTGTTACTCTAATTGTACAATGTTATACAAGTGTAATAGATAATATCGTAGGAGGGTGACGTCAGCAATGCTAGTATTTGTTTTGTAGTCAGACCGATTTTATTTTATGGTATATCTCGTTTTCCGAGATAAAAATGGCTGAAAAATATCTTCCCGATCCTGAAAGCAAATTTCAGCTATCTAGTTGACTAATATTGATCAGAGACGTGGTAGACATCGATTACTTGTACCTACCTTAACCAAATAATTCTAAAATAGTAAATGAAGAGGGTATGTACCATCAAGTACTAAATCTGTTAGTCTACCGACTACTGATGTGTTTTAACTTGCATATTTCTTTTTGTTTATAAAATACTGAATTATGGGCATATAATATCCCCGCCTTTCCTAAAATATAGGTAAAATAATCTGGATGTTATAGGCGGTTTCAGGTAGTTTAATATTCACTCAGATGACGTAGATCAGTGTTTCTCAAACTACCTGATATGGCAGACCGGCATTTTTTTTCTCAATGTGTCATGTACCTGTAATATTTTGTGGTGATATTAATTTATACTGGAAACGATGTATATAATGAGTATAATAAAAGTGGAATATTTTTTTAACTTCCATTTGTTTTACATAAAATAATTCAATATCAAAATATACAAAAAGCAATAAAAAAGTAAGCTTCAAATAATTCCTTAGGATGGCCTGGACATTGGCCGCGGACCGGTAGCTGATGGTTCATGTACCAGCATCAGTCAGCGGAAAACCAGTTTGAGTAGCACTGCTCTAAACCACCTGCGAATTTCCAGATTGATAACAATTACACCTTAATAGAAAGAAAAATGTTCTCTTCATTCTTAATGCGGTGTGATTATATCAGGAACTCTTTTTTTTTTACCATTTTACTGCGTGGCACAGATCTGTGAATATCTTTAATTAAATATAAATTTTAGTACAGTTTTTTTTTTTTTTTTTAAACCAAGAAGAAACATTTTGTGATATTGGACAGCTTTGCTTGTCATTTTTACTATGTTAAGCGAAAGCCCGCTATCACTTTCAAAAATACTCGTTATATTCGTGACTTCGTAGACGACGCCGGTAGTAGTAGTAACGCCTTCCGATAATATTCATACTAGTAATACTTGTTCAAGTAGTAATCGCCAAATAGTATAAAGATCAGTAAAGAATCGTGAGTATAGTAGTAGAGTAGAGAGAGTGAACGTATAGCAATAGTGCATAAGACAAGAAGAGTGAACAGTTATCATATAGTCATCACGCTAATTCCTATTTATTCACTTCCGTTATGATCACATGATCTACTTAGTAATGGAATCACTCATGTTACTCACTGGCGATCTAGTTTCAAACCACAGTGTTGGCAACAAAACTTACTCTTATAAACAAAACACTGATGCATTTTAAAATATGTGAATATCTCTGATTAAATATAAATTTCAGTACAGTTTTTTTTTTTAAACCAAGAAGAAGCACTGATGTATTCTAAAGGAAAAGGATAGTAAAGGCAAGAAAGAGATGAGAAAGAAGATGAAAAAACCTAAATTTTGACAGTAAATTCGTTGTATTTTTTATTTTGTGCAGAATTCTTTTAGAAAAGGAAGAAACGGAATAAAGTGACATCAATAAATGGAGAGTAAGAGAAAGAAAGTAAAAAATAGAGAAGAGAAAAAGGAAAGGCAATGGAATAAAGAAGAGACGATAAGAAATAGAAATAAAGAAGACGATAAGAACAGAAAAAAGAAGAGATTAAAAAAGAGAGAGGGAAAGACGAGACAGTGAAGTGAAAAAAGAGAGAAGAATGCAAAGATTGGGTGAAAAAAGGAGAGGCAAAGGAACAAGTGAGAAGAAAAGAAAAAGAAAGAGAGAACGGAAAGATAAGAAGAGAGATTGGCTGCTAGACTCTAGTCTTCTCGATGAATGAATGAATGAATGAATGAATGAATGAATGAACTACTGAAAAGAGAGAGAAATGAAAGCTCGGAGAGAAATAGATGGTTACCAGCCATGACTTGACTACCAACTCGATTTACACATTCAACACACACAAAAAAAAAACAGCATTTAAATAACATTTACCATTTTCCTAACTTGTATCATTTAAACCTCTACATGCTCATTATCATTTATAGGCCATGTTCCATCAGGTCATTCCATCCTGGGTATGACGATAAACTACATCCGCGTCCTGGGTGAGACGATAAACTACGTCCAACAGCAATACCTCTGATCAGGAGGTTTTGAGGATCGTAGATCCACCTCTTAATATCTGGTGTTCCCAGGTTGACCCTGAACCGGGGTGGTAGCACCTATTAGAGTCCAAGCTATAGGCAAATAGTTAACCCTCAAACTGGAGTAAAAACACTATGAAAATGTAAAAATAGGTTTTAATACCAGAAATACTTCGTAAAAAATTATTGCCAGCTATGAATTTTTCTAGAAAAAAAATCTATTACCAGCAATATACGTTTGAAGGAAGAATATTACCAGAAATAGATTTTTGACAAAAAAATATTACCAGCAAAATTTTGTCGACATTAAATAACCCATTGATGTCGATATGCCGTAAAACAAACCAAACCAAACCTTCAGTTCCTCGACAATCCAGCAATTAAGAGGTGGATCTACGATCCTCAAAACCTCCTGATCAGGTCTTGCTGTTGGACGTAGTTTATCCTCGACAATCTTGGATCTCTACATCTACCTGTCTCTTCTTTCTCACAATTCTATTTAGTCATTGAGAAATTACCATTTTCTAAATATCTGCCCAAAACTTAGGAACAACAAAACCTTGTGCTGAAGCTGTAAAAATATTCTTTTGTGCCACGTAAAAGTACTATCTGGAATAGTCAGGCCGGTGGGAAATTTTCGGTTTGATATTTTATATCAAATATAACTGCCATTTGCAAGTGTCAGGTCGGTTGGAATGATTGAACTGACTCATTTTATACTAAATACAAGTGTCGTCTGGTATAGTAAGGCCTGTCAGAATTTGTCAGTTTCATCTTTTCTATCAAATACAAGTGCCATCTGGAATAATCAGGCCAATAGAAATAATTGAACTTTATGCCAAATACATGTGCCATCTGGTATAGACATGCCAATTGTAATTTTTCAATTTCATCTCTTATACCTGATACAAGAGCTGTCTGGAATAGTCAGGCCAATTGGAAATTTTCAGTTTTATCTTTTATACCAAATATACAAGTGCTATCTGAAATAACCAGGCCCGTGGGAATTTCACCTTTTGTATATGCAGTTTAGCTAAAATAAACACTCCATCACGAATTTTTATGTAAGTTTATAAACATATACTACATATAAGGTCATCATCTCTGTATAGACTTTTGTCATCTTTTGTTGTAATGGAATGCCCCACATTCTTTATTGCCTATGTGGACTGACTATATCAGTACCTATATATAATGAGCACAGGATATACCTGGAGGCTTGCTTTGGGAATTAGTTGGAGTTTCGTCTCCAGCTGAACTGGTCGAACTCTCTGCCTTCGGCCAGAGAGGAACCCAGACGAGGCTATGCTGAAGGGCAGAGTCTCGTCTGGGGTGGTAGACAGCTACCCGACCCAATCATTACGGAGTCTACGGGTAATTTTTGCCCGAGCTCACATGCTCGGTTTTAACCCCGCATTAAAAACGGCCTTGTGCCACATCCTGCCTCGCGGGGAGGTGAGGTAAATAACCTTTCTTTGGGAATTAGTTAGAGATTCGTCTCCCGCTAAGCTGGTCGAACTCCCTGCCTTTGAGCGGAGAGGAACCCAGACGAGGCTATGCCGAAGGGCAGAGTCTCGTCTTGGGTGGTAGACAGCTACCCGACCCCCCTTTTTTATAAGGTCTACGGGGAATTTTTGCCCGAGCCCAAAATTGCTCGGTTTTAACCCCGCATTAAAAACGACCTTGTGCCACATCCTGCCTCGCGGGGAGGTGAGGAAAATAACTTTGCTTCGGGAATTACTAGCCTGCCACCCGATTTCCTGTCTTTCAGTAGTGTATTCTCTTTTACAATAAACATCTCTTCTTTTGTCTGCATGCACGTTACTGTTCCTTCACTCGAGTACCACCTTCGTCTGTTTGTAACCTCTTTAAGGATACAACAAAATTAAATTATTTAATCCTGCCGTTAGTTGTATTTGGTATAAAGGAGTAACTACATTTTTGCATAAATATCTATCATAAGTTTGGGTCTTTTATTCTTGAAAGTTGCTGTGAAAAGTAATAATTGAAGAGAAGAACCAAATAGAATAAAGAAGAATGAACAAATGTTATGTTTTGAAGCAGACATCACATTCAGAATATTAATTTCCTTGTTACTAACATTGGACAACATGGAATAACCCTAAACCAGACTAATGAAAAGAACAGTTTCTGTCAGACGGCCCTGTATCATAACTAACCTTGAACTTAGTTGATGACTCTATGATAATTACATTAACAGAAGAGCAATGCATCAATTTATTTCTTATACCCAGAAGTAAATTGGCCTGATGCAAACGACAAATTTGCATTAACATCAATTCTGTGTTGTCGTGTTGCTGATAGTCAAATACTGAAGACTTAACATACTAGACGACATCTAAAACTTCTTCATTTACATTTAATATAGAATAAATTTTGGAGTTATATGGGATGCAGTTACTGGTAATCTGCGGCATCTGATTAAAAATTAGTCTGCATAAAATTTGACTTTACATGTAAACCTCCTCTGTGTACACTTAATATTACAGCATTCTGGAGTTAAGCTAGATAAAAATACTGGTAGTTTATGGTGTTTAGGTAAACATTAGCCTACTCGATACCTCTATTTCCATTATAAAACATGAGAAAATTGTTAAAACCATTAAAAAAATGATGAGTAGAATTTGAAATAAGATAAGTTATCTGAGTTTAAAGAAATTAGGAGTCATCCATCTCTTTCTTCTCTCTCTCTCTCTCTCTCTCTCTCTCTCAATGTTGTGTCCTAGCAGAACTTGTACGATCACGGCTCTCCATAACTTCTTTTATTTCATTGTCCTTTTCCCCTTTACAATCCCTCTTTTTCTTTGGGTTATTTGTTCATCCATTTGTAGAAAATTTATCAATTAAGCTACATACTATTTTCCCCTGGTTCTCTGGCCTTGTGGGTGTTAAATTTGCCAAACCTCTCATTGTTTATTCCCATAATTTTAACTATTTTTTTAAAGGTTTCACACTAGTTTCTTTGTAATTCCTATCTTTCTTAAAGCATAGTCTATCAAATATTCTATCCATGATCATCTTAACATATTTTCCAGAAACTGATTCAGTTGTTGCCCTTCTTCTTCTTCTTCGCGGCCTGTGAAGGTTCTTTCTTGGGCATCAGTCATCCCTAGATTCATCGGGAAGAATGTCCCATTACCATACAAATCTTTGTTCAATGCCTGTTGGAAGGGGCAAATGTGACCCGCTTGGATGATTATGTCTGTCCTCAATTCATGTCCACCCAAGTTTATTTGCATAAAAGAATGTTACAAACCTGAATGGATTTCAAACTAGGCTCTCTGATTTTTAAACGCAAGCCATTATCTATTCTACTATCCATATCTCCAAGCTTTCAGCAGCTAATATTCACAAATGGTCACTCATCTAGGTACTGACCAGGTTCGATGTTGCTTCAACAGTGATCAGACGAGAACCAGTGTCTCAAAATAACATGGCTGTAAAATTGAAAAATTTATCAAAGGATTAAAAAATAGCATTTGAATTGAGGAAAACTGATTGGACAGTGATGTAATGTTTACCGTTCTTGTTACTTTTGTCTCATATGCAAGAATTTAATTTCTTCTTTGCTGATCACTTCCTTTATGATGCTGCAGTTGATGACTACACCCACCCCCCGCAAAAAAAA
The DNA here is from genome assembly GCA_903632075.3 of Acanthosepion pharaonis. Classification (NCBI taxonomy): domain Eukaryota; kingdom Metazoa; phylum Mollusca; class Cephalopoda; order Sepiida; family Sepiidae; genus Acanthosepion; species Acanthosepion pharaonis. The sequence continues at coordinate 343,989 of CAHIKZ030000309.1, read as the reverse complement.
ATTCAGGTTAAAGACTAGAAGCTTCCAGTTTCACCAAAACCTGCTCCCGTCATCCATTCCCTATCGCCATTTGTCTTTGCAAAAGTTAGTTGAAGGTGAAAGTAAAGTAGAAGAAAGTGAATTTGATTCCAAGAAGGGACCCACACACTTGATTTCATGACCTCCTTCTGCGGCACATTTGAAATGAGACATGCAGAATCCATTTATGAAACAGCAACGGACTACTGCTGAATCTGTTATAATTTTGATTGGCGCCTTCTGTAGTATATCCTTTATGCGTAGCCCCTATTCATCCGATGATCTGCTATGAAATTACCGTGAAAGTATTTATAGAAAATGCACGGAGAAGCTACATTATGGTGGTGAGAAAGTGAAAGTCATCACTTATCTCTAAATATATAGCAGGAATAGCTGACCATACGTGGTAGCAATATTCAAAGCATGGACGAATGGTAAACCTTTAAATATATCGTTTATCGGCGTCTTTATCTCGTATTCAAGAATTTAATTTCTTCTTCGCTGATCGCTTGCTTTATGATGATGGTGTTGATGACTGCATTCCCCCCCCCCTAATGCAGGTTCAGGAGTAGAAGGTTCCAGTTTCACCAAAAATTTGCTCCCATCATCGATTCCCTATTGCCATTTGTCTTTACAAGAGCTGAAGCGAAAAGAAATCAGAGTAAAGAAAGTTCTGATGGTGTAATCTATTTATGGTGGACTTCAATTTGCCAGGAATTGAACCACACATTTGATTTCATGACCTTCCTCTGCAGCGCATATGGATTGAGATACGCAGAAGCCAGTTATGAAATTGCAATGGGCTGCCGCTGGCTCTGTTATAATTTCGAGTGACGCCTTCTGTAGCATGTCCATCATGCGTAGCCCTCCTCATCTGCTGGTTCAATTTTTGAGATTTGTTGTAATCATCATCCGCTTGTTACACCATTGTGGTCTTTGGACTTAATCACACTTGCCCTTCTATACAGCAGTGAATAACTGTCAAAAATAACTCTTGTGAACAGAACATATGGCAAATGAACAAGTTTTAAGGAGAATGGTAATGGTAACATTAGCCGTTTCCCTATAAGGAAACATTTGGAATTCATTGAATGAGCAGCCAGCACTCTTTATGGTAGAAATTTATTTAATTTTTCTCTTAAAAAACTTTTTTTAGGAAAACATGTCTCTCGAGTCCAGTAGCTGTTATCGCTCTTCCAGTATTAATGGAGTTTTCTTTCCTAACCTTTTATTATATGTGTAATGTTAATAGCTGGGTTGTGTCATTATTTTATCTTTGAGATACATGGGCTGTCTATTTTAGTTGTTGCTCCTGTTGGTAGTTCTCAAGTGATGTGGTTTCTGTTATTTGGTACATTGAAAACAATCTGACAGAGATAAACATTGGGGAAAGAGGGCTTGGAGAATTCAACACTCCCAAGGCACATCGAAGGGAAGAAAAGCAGCAAGAAAAATACTTGCCAAGCTTAAATAAATGGAGGCACAAAGACTATATAGGCAAAGAAAAGTTGCAGGCCGGTGTATTCGTTGAGAGATAAGCACGTGTGTCCCCTCAAAATGCCCACAACAAACATGACAAACTCCAGGATATATATATATATATATATATATATATATATATATATATATATATATATATATATATATATATATATATATATATATATATATATATATATATATATATATATATATATATATATATATAAAAAATCACGGTGGAGCAGTGGATAGCTGCTTGGATTGAGGAATCGCAGAGCCGAGTTCGAATTCCAGTCGAATCCACTACATTCACTTACGTGCTAATACCCTTGGGAAAGGTATGTATCCTCTTCATCTCCCTCCAGCTATGGGTAAAATAGCAGGACAGACTGGGTTCTATAGCCTTGGGTGGCAACTGGTCTAGGAGAAGGACAACTCTGAATTCAAAACCTGAGGAGGGTCGTTTGGGAACCTTGTGGCATGCATTCGGTGCACCAGGTTTCTGTATTCGTCCCTCCAAAAGTGTGGCTGGTCCTGCACGAGGCCTTCACCACTATAATCAAATCTCATGTGCCGATGTCGGTTTCCTGGGGACTTATCGGCCTGACCCTCATACGTCGAACGCGACGGGAGAGTCGATTATATATATATATATATATATATATATACAAACAAATGATAATGTATTAACAACAAAAAAGGGTTACAAGTGACAAAGACAATAATGTGGGTCGCAAATGAATGTGGAAACTTTTTGGTCCAAAGTATGTGAAGTGAATGAATGTGCGTATTGTTCATGCGTTTCCCAAAAAGGGAACGCGTTATAATCGCGAGAAATTTACATGTTGACATAAAAAGTAAGAAGAGGTTGCGAATAATTATTGCAGGGTATTTATAGTGCTGGAGGGCGTCCTCTAGTAACGGTTTCGAAAATTAGGAGGAGGTAACCAAAGAATAAGAATTATCGACAGGAAGCTGTAGAGAACGATATCCTGAAGGAACATAGAACACAAACGTAGAGAGAGAGAGAGAGGGGGGGAAGAGAAATACAGGTACCCATTTAGGGTAGGTAACTGTGTTGTTAAGAATGTAACCGCAATGAATATTGTAAATATTCACATGGGATTGGATATTTTTAGATAAATAAATAATATTTCAGTTTAATCCTGCAGTGGAAAATTAGATAGAAAAGAAAAAATATTATTACTAACGTGCACAAAATAAATCTTCGAAAATCAAATAATTTTTTCAGTTGAGAAATGTTCAGTTTTCAGAGACTTTCGGATAAGTGATTGTGTACAAATCTTCCAATATACATAAGGTTTTTGTTTTTTAAAATTTCGGATAAAAGATTGTATATCTGCACAAATCTGTCATTAGACAGATATACATATTTTCAAAATCATTGATAACAGATTGTGTATCAGTACAAATCTGCCATTAGAGAGATTCTCGTATTTTCAAAATTTCGGATAACAGATTGTGTATCAGTACAAATCTGCCATTACTGAGATTTTAGGTGTTCAAAATTTCGGATCAAAGATTGTATATTTGTACAAATATGCTGTTACTGAAATTTTTGTTTTAAAATTTAGGATGAAGAATTGTATATCTGTACAAAACTGCCATACGAAAGATTCTCGTATTTTCAAAATTTCGGATAAGAGATTGTATATCTGTACAAATCTACCATTAGAGAGAGTCTCATATTTTGAAAAATTTCCGATAAGATACTGTATATCTATAAAAAGCTGAAACTAGAGAGATTATCGTATTTTCATAATTTCGGATAAGAGATTGTAAATTAGTACTGCTATTATAGAGCTTTTCGTTTTTCAGTTTCGGATAAGAGATTGCCTATCTGTACAAATCTGTCATTACTGCCGACATCAATTTCCCATTTGTCAGCATTAATAGGGCCAAACTCTTTGTAGACGCAGCACATATTACACAATTTGTTGGTTTATTTAACTGACGTATTCTTTTCCAAGACGCGAACCATTCCTTCGCAGACATATTCCATCTGTCATCTTCGCCTGTGTGCTCGTTATACTATTTGCAGAGAAGCTTATTCGAAGAAAACTGTAATCGTTGGGAGATTTAAAGGTCATTTCCTTGTTGGAGAAAGAAAGGAAGATAACAAGGTCAAGAAACAAAAAAAAATCTTTATACTATTTTACATGTTTCGACCTTCACATTTTTTTGTCAGCCATTTTGATCTCGTTTTGTTTTTTAACAATTCATCTTAGCAATCCTGTATGGTTATTGTTCCTGCTTGTCTAATGGATTAGCAATGGTATGCTTTGTATCCTTTTTTTTTTTCGATCTTTGACGCGACTGATTAAGTGTGTGTGTTTATGGCCTTTTTTTATTGAGTAAACAATACTTGAAAACCAATTAAGATTATAGAAAAAAAATGGTCTTGAATGAAAGCAGCTGAATCATGTCTGGCTGTATTCTGTCCACAGTTGAGACTTTGTTCGTTGTTTTTTGGTGTATGGAAGAATTAGAGAAACTAAATATAAAATAAGAATAGAACAAAGAATTAGAGGATATAAATTCGGAAGAATAAATAAATAGAAAGTAAATGAAAATGAAAAGCCTGACCCCGGGATAAAAAGTATAGTAAACAAAGGAAGAATATAATGAACGTCTTTGTGTGTGTATTTTTACAGTGATGAACATCCTGTACAAGACCCGGGAGCCACTCATGGTAGAAGATCACAGAGGAAGAGGCACAGTTTTTGTGGATATGTGGGTAATGGTGATAGGAGATGTTGGTGCACTCCTTCCTACCAGTGAGTCTTTTAGTCCTCATATTTTACTAGAAACAAAGAAAAGAAAAAAAATTGTTACATGTTCTCTCTCCTCTTGTATGGCAGCGAATGTCGGACAATCTCCTCAAAGATAAAGAAGAGACTCGAAACAACGGAAATGTGATTCTACAGAAAGATGATGAGGATACCACGGGCCGAACATGTGAGCAACAACGAGGTTTTGGATAAAATAGAAACAAAAATGAAACTGATACTGAATAAAAGGTAGAGGCAGTTGATATTTATGGAGCACGTAATGAGGAAGGAGGGCTTGGAGAATCTGATATTCACAGGACAGATTGAGGGAAAAGGAAAGCAGCCCGTAACATAGTTGATGAGCTTGAGCAAATGGATGGTAGAACAGGGTTTGGGAGAAATAACAAAAAGACAAAACTTATTAAGAGCTACAATAGACAGGAAGATGTGGAGGACCACGATCGCCTGCCTCCTGAAGGGATACGGTACATAAGATATATGAGCGAGCTTGTCTCGGTACCTGAGGTTTCAGGCCAATGCGAGGTTTCTGACCCAAGAATGTGTTCTGTTGCTTTGATTAGTGGCTAGACGAGATATCTACACTTGGGGTGTCACGCCTGTTTCTACTTTCCTGAATTATTTGTCCTTTCATTAAGGGTGCTGATGGTAAACATTTTTGTGGGGTTGGGCGTTATCCGCCTGATAGTCAGGAATCCGAACCTTTGAATAACTTATCCTATCGGCAGGTGTATAATATCGGGGCTCTATTTACATTATTCGGACTACTGTCCCCATCTTTGTCGCCATATTTATTACAACGTTTTGGACGTTGTACGCTTCAGCCTTCTTCAGGTGATTGGAATGTCGAACTCATTTCGCTCACTGGGGTAGACTGTTCTAGTTCCACGTGCCATGTCTAATGGATGTCAGTTATCAGTTATCTCCTGTTGATTCCCCTCTCCAATTTCTCCGCTGCCTTAACCGGGTATTGAACTCAAACTCTTTGGGTCTTCAAGGACACATGGCACAGTGGATAAAGGCATTAGTTAGATCCAGTGACAGGACCCAAAGAGTTGGAGTTCAATACCCGGTTAAGGCAGCGGAGAACTTGGAGAGGGGAATTAACAGGAGATAACTGATAACTGACATCCATTAAATATTAACTAGGACGGTCTACCCCAGCGAGCGAAATAAAGGGTTCAGTTCGACATTCCAACCACCTGAAGAAGGCCAGAGCGTACAACGACCGAAACGTTGTAATAAATATGGTGATAAAGATGAGGACAATTGTCGGAATAATGTAAATGGTGTACATAATACCTCATCTTAGAAATATAGACAGATACTGAAGGGCCGAAACGTTGTAATATATATGGTGATAAAGATGAGGACAATTGTCGGAATAATGTAAATGGTGTACATAATACCTCATCTTAGAAATATAGACAGATACTGAAGGGCCGAAACGTTGTAATATATATGGTGATAAAGATGAGGACAATTGTCGGAATAATGTAAATGGTGATAATAATCTTAGAAATATAGACAGATACTGAAGGGCCGAAACGTTGTAATAAATATGGTGATAAAGATGAGGACAATTGTCGGAATAATGTAAATGGTGTACATAATACCTCATCTTAGAAATATAGACAGATAATATCGGGGCTATTGTACTGCCATTTTTGTGAGTTGTTTCTTGGCCGACCAGTAGTCTCGGTAGAGCTTTTCGATGTCATGATGAAGTGTACTGTTACGTTTGTATATCCGGACAATTCAATCTTTATGCATGCATCTCCTGTGGGTGTGACTTTATAGCTACCCTAGTATTTTACAAAATACACTGCCATTCCGCACATGAACTCAACTAATGATATTTGTAATTGAGAGAGAAAAGAAATGAATGTAAATTGTTAATGTTGGAATGGTTCCAGGAATATGACAGAGAATGTGACGATGAATGAATGCAAAAAAAAAAATGGCGTGGGGAAACTGTGGGAGGAATTATAAGAAAAATCACGTGAAACGAACCAAAAGAGAAGGAAAATATATACAAAAAATGTATGAAAGGAAAAATAAAGCAGACGACAAAATATGGATGAATAAAGAAGCTTAACAGGAAAAAATTAAAGAACTGGAAACAATATAAATTTGGTTCTGAGAATAACTAAGCGTGTGGAGTAATGGATAGCGTCTCGGATTGGGGAATCGGAGAGCCAAGTTCGAATTCCAGTCGAATCCATTACAATCACTTAAGTGCTAATACCCTTGAGAAAGGTATGAATCCTCTTCTTCTACCACCAGCTATGGGTAAATAGCAGGACAGACTGGGTTCTATAGCCTTGGATGGCAACTGGTCAACTGAAAGAAATTGCAACCTACTGCGGGGAAAAAATCTGCCTCGTCAGTTATATATCGAAAGATACATGATCTCCTAAGCGTGTATCACGCATGGCACATAACTGAAGCGTGTAAGCAACGAAGAAGTATTGAAGAAAAGACACTTATACTCAGAATCAGAAAGCTGAAATTTCTAGGACATAATGAAGAAGGAGGGCTTGGAAAATTTGACACTCAGAGGACATACTGACAGAGGAAGGAAGCCAAAAAGAAATAAATTAAAAAATAAGGAGAAAGAAATATCATGATTGAAAGAGAGAGAAAGAGAGAAAAGAAAGACGAAAGATTAACAAAGAGAGAATACTCAAGAACAGAGAGCCCAATGGAAAACAAGAGAAAATTGATAATTCGAGAGCAAGGAGAAAGCAACTGAAAGATAGAGAGAAACACGTTAAAGTTAAGAAGGAAAGATACACAGAGAAAGAGAGAGGGGGCCGTATATATTCAAGGTCAGAAGAGAAAATGAAAACAAATGCGGAAAATAGACGAAGAAGCATAGAAAATTCGACAGCTAAGATCAGTAACCTGAACGATGGAAAAACGGTAGAAAATTTGACAAAATCCATCGGCATCAAGCTTATAGAATATCAATGACTCCATATTAACGTGTAAAATCGTAATTTATTCCGTTATAAAAGATACCATATCCTACATTGCCCTAATAAATTCCGTCAGAGAAAAAAAAACTTGTCGGCTAAGTATAGTTTTTCCTCTTGTCTCTTTTTTAGTCATTTCATATATATATATATATATATATATATATATATATATATATATATATATAAAAAGGCTTAAACCCTAATATTCCATGGTCATAATTTATTCCATTGGAATCGTTAATACGATCCAGTTCATCAGACCTACAAATTCAAAAAGAAAACAGAAAAAACAACTCCGGAAATAAAAACAGAATTTAGAGAGAGTGTAAGTATGAGAGTGTGGGACGAATGTTAGAGCTAAAGAGAGGGGTAACAGACGAGAGGAGGTGAGAGATTAAACCTTAACAGAGAGAATTTTAGGAGAGGTGAGTGGAAGGGGTTTAAGTAAGAGAAATATGAATGTTGTCGAATGTCTAATACATAAAGATACCTTTCGTGGTGACATACACACACCATAGACGATCCAATGTTAAAGATCAGAATAAGAGGGAGGGAGAGGAAAGGAAAGAAGAGGTGGAGGAGAGAGATGGGGCGGGAGAAAACTAAAATTGAAGGACATTTACTGAAAGGGCCGCTGTGTAATTGAGAAAATTTGACAAATTTAATATCGACTACAGGTTACAAATCAAATATAAACATATAATATATATATATATATAAAATTATTAGGAGGATTTGATATACATATATATATATATATAGATTTGATATATATATAATATATATGTATATAGAAATTATTAGGAGGATTTGATAATTATATTTAATTAATTCATCGAATCTGACAGAAACCTCAACAGAATGCAGAAAGCACTGGACGGCCGTTTCGTCCTATATTTGGGACTCATCAGCAGTACGCATCCACTACCGAGAATTGAAACCCTGACAGTTAGGTTGTCAAGCAAACATCATACTAACTGGCCTCGGTGACCAGACTCAACAAAGCGCCGCTCGCTCACATATTCCGTGGCGGAACTCTACCGAGTTCTCTATAACCCTGGAGCCACAACTACTCTCACCAAGCCGCTCACTCTAGAGCATTAGAAGCCGGTTCAAGCAATGATATACACAGATATAAATTATTAGGAGGATTTGATAATTATATTTAATTAATTCATCGAGTCTGATAGAACCCTCAACAGAATGCAGAAAGCACTGGAAAGTACTCCTAATAATTTCTATCTGTGTATATCATTGCTTGAACCGGATTTTAATGCTCTGGAGTGAGCGGACTTGAGGGTTCTATCAGATTCGATGAATTAATTAAATATATATATATATATATATATATATATATATATATAAATATAGATAACTTTACTCGTTTCGAAAAACCCTCGAATTTTGATTTGCTAATCAAAAATCAATCTCGAGGGAAAAAAAGGTTTTAAAAAAGAAAGAGCTACAAACATGAAGTTCTGCCGACAAAAAAATCGCACAGATGCAGGTCTGAAGCCCAAAGAAAAAAATCTATCCTATCTACGATATAACAACTAACAAAAGAGCTCAATACAACCGTAGAGTAGACCTAGATACACCTAGTGAGCCAGACAAACCTTCCAATTTTATTGTACTGTGACTGTTTTCTTTTTCCACGAACATTTCAGGAACGAATTAAATTCGTGAACCGAGGTTCCTATATATATATATATATATATATATATATATATATGTGTGTGTGTGTGTATATATATATATATATATATATATATACAGTGTAACCCGGATATAAGAGAGATTTTCTCTGGTCCCAAATTAGAGCCTAATGTATATAAAATACACCAAACCCGGATATAAGAGAAACCCGGATATAAGAGACTTCTTCTCCGGTCCCGACAACTCTCTTATATCCGGGTTACGCTGATATAATGGATACTCATGATTGAGTAGATTCCTTTTTCAACAGTATATTTTCGTCTACTGAGTTTTGATTTTCGGGAGATTTTAATAAAGAAAATATGCTTTTCGGTAAGATGTCAACCTGCAAACCTCTTTTGTGGTAGAAGCCATCGTTTTAGCTGGCGTGCTTTTCGACTGACTCAGCTTAGGAAGAATGTTCAATATTACTGGATTGTATATGTGAGTTCCTCTTAAGTTTCTGAGTAAGCTTGAGACCTAATAAACATTAAAAAAAAATAAATGGAAAATAGCTGAGTGAACATAGACCATAACAGTAATTATACACAAAAACTTTTTTCTTCATCAATAAAACCCTTAGCCCTAACATTTATTTCTAAGGCTTTTTTTTTTCTTTTCTAATTTGTTTTTTTTTACTTTTAACTTATCTTTCTCGAGACTTGTTTTGCTTGGCAGAAAACGACCCAGTTGATTGATTTCTGTAGGGGACTATTAATCACTTTCGAGGAAAGCAATAAAATTCTTCCGTTTTTTTTGTTTTTTTTCTTTTTAATTTTTACCTTTTTTTTCTTTAATTTCTAATTATGAAGTTTCCATGGCAATATTTTGGGTAGTTATTTCTAGACCGTAGTTTTTGGATGTCTGCTGTAACTTCAGTCAAATCATTGCTTGATCCATTAACCCAATCACCATCTTACGAAGCAAAACTGTCGTGATTAAAGCTAGTAAGATTTTTCACTGCGTGTTTGTTGGCCCAATATTGATTGGTCAATTTATGAGTGATTCTTATTGGCTGTTTTACAAGACCGTCACTTTGTTGATTGGCTGATTGGATCAGCTCTCGACTAATTCATGATCTGGCGGCCGTCTTGACTTGGAGCCAATAATTGTTGCTTTTTATCACATTCTAAATCGAATACCCACCGACTGTTATCAGGAACATACTCCTTAGTATTAAAATAACATGAGATTTATTGCAGCCAATAAATTGCTTGATTTGTCATCATAGTGTTTTTCTTCAATTATATAAGATCTATCCGGAAAGTAAGCAGCTATTTAATATGAAAAATAAAGAGCCTGGCGATGGCAACAGCGCCTTACACCGTTTCAACAGACTTTTCTTGGAACTTCACACATTCCGGTGTCCATTCCACTTTTGGAAACAATCTGTAATATCCTCTTTCGGTGACGCCATAAACTACATCCGCGTTCTGTGGAAGACGATAAAATACATCCGCGTTCTGGGTAAGACGTTAAAATACCTCCGCGTCCTGGGTAAGACGAATAAACTATATCCGTGTCCTTGGTAAGACGATAAACTAGGTCCGCGTCCTGAGTAAGACGATAAACTTCCTGCGCGTCCTGGGTAAGACGTTAAAATACTTCCGCGTCCTGGGTAAGACGATAAACTATATCCGCGTCGTGGATAAGACGATAAACTATATCCGCGTCGTGCATAAGACGATAAACTATATCCGCGTCGTGGGTAAGGCGATAAACTACATCCGCGTCCTGGGTAAAACGATAAACTACATCCAACAGCAAGGCCTTTGATCAGGAGGTTTCGAGGAGCGTGGAACCACCTCTTAATTGTTGGTGTTCCCAGGTCCACCCTGACTCGGTGTGTTAGCACTTGTTATGGTCCCAGCTATGGTCAAATAGTTAACCCACAAACTGGGGTCAAAACACTATGAAAGTGTAAAAATAGGTTTTAATACTAGCAATACATTTTTATAAAAAATTATTAATAGCAATGAATTTTTGAAGAAAAAAAATATTACCAGCAATACATTTTTGAAGAAAAATATTACCAGCAATAAAAGTCTTGTCAACATTCAATCAGTTATGTGTCATGCGTGATACACGCTTAGGCGATCATGTATCTTTTGATACATGACTGACGACGCAAATTTTTTTTCCTGCAGTAGGTTTCCATTTCTTTCTACGGTCGAATAGTTGTCATCCAGGGATATAGAACCCGGTCTGTCTTGCTATTTACCCATAGCTGGTGGGAGAAGAAGAGGATTCAAACCTTTCACAAGGGCATTAGCACGTAAATGAATTTAATGGATTCGACCGGAACTCGTTAAATAATCCATTGAGGTTGATTAAAAGAAAAAAGGAAAGGAAACAAAACAGACCATAAACTGTCACATCACGTTCTCCTTGATCTCTTTGCCTCTGTTTCACCGGCGATTTTAGTCCTGGGGAAAAGGCAGAACTTGTAAGGAGCCGGATCCTGACTCAAAGAATGGGGTATGCTTACATACCTGAATGATAGGAATTTTTACCTACAAGAGTATTGAAGAATGGCTGGGTATAGTGTCATTACCTCACTTCATGACATTTTACTTCTTCATCTTCTATGTGTCGTGTCCCTTCAGGTCGGAGGCGATCATAGCTCTCCACAACTTTCATGTCCTGTGTATCCTTTTTTTTTATATATCTACTAATCCATGTTCTGTCAACCATTTAAGCTCGTTAAATAAGTTATGCGCTGCTACCCTCTGTCTCACCTGCCTTCAATGTGTCCTGTGAGTGTCAAATTTTCCAAGCTCTCTTTCTTCATTACGTTCCCTAGAAATTTCAACTCTCTCTTCCTGATTCTTCGTATAAGGATCCTTATTGTTTCCATTTTCTCCAAAGCTTCGTCGTTGATCACGTGTTCACTGCATGATATTCTCAGCATCCTTCTGCAGAACCACATTTCTGTTACTTCAAGTATCTTCTCCATCTGAAATGAGTCAAACATTCACTGCTGTATAGGAGTATCGATATTGCATAATAGTTAAGTAGATGGTTCTGTTTCCAATGGAATTTTTCGGTTTCCTAGTAACCTGCTTAACTTTTGAAAGGCATCTTTCGCTGTCCCAATACATATTCGGATTTCGGTGTCGTTTCTATCATCTGTTAAAATACTTCCTAGACATTTAACTACTGATCGAATACTCCAATGGGAGACCGTTTGTTAGCGCATGCGCATTAATACTTTTAATGTTGCATTGTTCTGGTACTATTACTAAGCTACGTTGGTCAGTTTGGGGGAAAATAGGAAATTGTCTTTTACAGGAGATAAATGATGGAAAAGAGTGGCTGGCTGTTGTTTTGTTTAGCGGTATATCTGCAAGTATGGGTTATTTAATTCCAAAATCTAAATGAAAATTCAAACTTTATAATAAACTCAAGAGCATGTCATTATTTTGTGATTAAATTACAAATACTGAACTGCATATGTCTATATTTCTGAGATGAGGTATTATGTACATTATTTACATTTCAGTATCTGTCTATATCTCTGAGATGAGGTATTATGTACACTATTTACATTATTCAGACTATTGTCCTCATCTTTGTCACCATATTTATCACAACGTTTCGGCCGTTGTACGCTCCGGCCTTCTTCAGGTGGTTGGAATCTCGAACTGAACCCTTTATTTCGCTCACCGGTGTTGACTGTTCTAGTTCCACGTGTCATGTTTGAAGAAGACCAGAGCGTACAATGGCCGAAACGTTGTGATAAATATGATAGATAAATATGTCGACAAAGATGAGGACAGTAGTCCGAATAATGTAAATAATGAACTGCATATTTTTTAACAAATAATCTTATAAAATCAAACGAGGAGGGAAAATTCGTTTCTCCTTACAAAAAAAAAAAATAGATTAATCATAGGATTTTTTAAAAAAAATTGACAATGTATGCCATGTCTTCAACATAAAATATAACAAAAAAAGATACGTCACAAAATAGATCGTAATGTGAGCATTAAAAGGTGGTCGTAATGTGACCATTAAAAGGTGGGAAAAATACTGTTAGGTAGTTAAATTTCTAGAACTCTCCAGTGTTCTGCCAGTATGTTATAAATGGCTGGTGTAATGGCTTACAGAAATGTACTGACATAGATGGAGCCTATGGGTTGATTCTTTTTGTTTACCGGGATATCAACCCGTATGGATTATTTAATGCCGATATCTAAATATGAAAATTCAAACTTTATAATAAATTCAAGAGAATTACATTATTTCATCATTAAATTATAATTACATAGCTTCATTTTTTCCAAATAATCTTACAAAATCAAACGAAAAGTGAAAAATTGTTTCTGCTTATAAGATAGGAGATTTTTAGACAATGTATGACATATGTCTTTAATTTTATTATTAAATGTATTGCTGGTCATTTTAATAGAAAAAAGTATTGTTTGTAATTTATACATATTTTTGTTTCAATTTTTATTCGCTAGTTCATTATTTCTTTTTAGGAATTAAAAAAACAAATTGACAATGTATGCCATGTCTTCAACATACAATATAACAAAAACACGATATATCACAAAATAGATCGTAATGTGACCATTAAAAGGTGGAAAAAAGATACTGTTAGGTAGTTAAATTCTTAGAACGCTCCAGTTCTCCCAGGATATTATAAATCGCTGGTGTAATCGCTTACAAAAATGTACTGACATTGATGGAGCCTAAGGGTTTGTTCTTTTTGTTTTTCGGGATATCAGCCAGTATGGGTTATTTAATGCCGAAATCTAAATAAGTAAATTCAAACTTTTGTAATTAATTCAAGAGAATGATATTATTTGATAATTAAATTATTGTTGGTTTGCTACATTTTCTTTACTAAATAATCTTACAAAATCAAACGAAGAGTGAAAAATTGTTTCTCCTCACAAGAAATGAGATTAATCATAGCAAATTATTTATTTATTCAACTCAAAAAAAAGCTCACAGTTTTCTAAATAGTAATAGGTCATATCTGTATAGATTTAAGAAGCGAACACATTTAAAAAGCTGATAAGCCTTCTATACACCTTGTCTCCAACGATGCTATCATATTCCTAATGTCATTTTTATGCAACAGGCTTCTGATTATTATTATTATTATTATTATTATTATTATTAGTTGGTTCTATTTGTTTAACGTGATATCAACCAGTATGGGTTATTTAATGCCGAAATCTAAATATGTAAATTCAAACTTTATAATTAATTCAAGAGAATGAAATTATTTAATAACTAAATTATAATTAGCTACATTTTCTTTACTAAATAATCTTACAAAATCAAAGGAGAAATGGAAATTTGTTTCACCATGCAAGAAATTAGATTAATCGTGACATTTTTTTTTGACAATATATGCTATGTCTTCAATTTTACTATTAAAATATATTATTGGTCATTTTCTTGATAAAAATATATTACTGGTATTCTTACTATAAAATGCATTTTATACTTTGATATTGTTTTAAATTTTGTTTGGGGTTTCATTATTTGCCTGTGATTGGGACCGTAACAGGTGCTACCACCCCAAGTTAAGGTGGACCTGGGAACAACGACAATTAAGCCGTGATTCCACGATCCGCAAAACCTCCACTCTCCTGATCAGAGACCTTGCTGCCGGATGTAGTTTATCGTCAAACTCAGAATTATGACAAAAAAAAAATGCTGATGGTGATTTCTCATGGGTGCCGCCATTTGGGATTCGATCAGATACTCTGCAGTATAGATTATGCTAAACCCCCCTGCCCACTAACACAATATAATAAAAAAAAGATATGTAACAAAATAGATCGTAATGTAAGATACAATACGTCTACGCTGGTCAGGAATTATTAGTAAACAGAGGTATTGAACTCAAACTCTTTGGGCCTTGTTACTGGATCTAACCTAACCTTTATCCACTCTACCATATGACCTCAAGAACACATGACACAGTGGATAAATACCCGGTTAAAGCAGTGGATAACTTGGAGAGGGAATTAACAGGAGATAACTGATATCCATTAAATATGGCACGGGAACTAGAAGAGTCTACTCCAGTGAGCGAAATAAAGGGTTCAGTTAGACATTTCAAGCACCTGAAGAAGGCCGGTGCGTACAACGGCCAAAACGTTGTAATAAATATGGCGAGAAAGATGAGGACAATAGACCGAATAGTGTGAATAGAAAACTGTTCTCATTTAGTTATTTAGTTGGGAATAGTAAACACCGCCGGACACCGGGATTGAACTCACAACCACTATGTCACTAAATTCACAAACCAACGCTTTTATCCACCATGCCATTGAGAAAATGAGAATAGTCCGAATATAAATAGTTTAAACAATGATAAATCCTCATCGCAGAAATTCAGACAAAAGTATTTTTCTTGCCTTTTCCTTCTTTTATTTCTTATGAAGTCATATTATTTACCTATTATAAAATTTTGGTAAATTACGTTTCTTCTTCAAAGAAAGTGTCATCCGTTCGATTTCAACGTCGTTGTTAAAATTTTGTTTTAAATATTACATATGTAATCGTTGCAATTTTAAATTTGTGTTTTATGATTTCTTACTTAGCATTGACTATTTTGATTGGTTGAACCGATTATCAACATAACATGTCTGGCTACTTTACATTTCTATACTTTCCTTATATTTTATTTCCTTTTTCTCTTTTTTTTCTCTGTAGAAAAGACGATATCTTGTGTCTTTCTTTCTTGCTTGCTCTTCTTCTTTTCTTGCGCGAAAAGAGCTTGTAAATAAATTCTAAATATTTTAATAATCCTCATTTAATGCCACCCAATGACATTTGATAATACAGATCGAAACATGAGTGCATTTATGTAGCGGTTTTATACATGTTTGAATTTAATATCCTATAATATATATATATATATATATATATATGTGTGTGTGTGTGTGTGTGTGTGTGTGTCCCGCAACGTTTAATTATTTATGAAAAAGACAAACTGGTTGTATCTGTCTATATTTCTGAGATGAGGTATTATGTACACTATTTATATTATTCGCACTGTTGTCTCTTTTTCTCCATCGTGAACTGAATCGAAGGTCTTATTGAAATCACATGGTCCAGTAGAACGTGAACATCTTCCTGGTGTGGTCAGAGTATGTAGATGTCATCTACGTACCTTAACCATAGAGTTGGCTTTATATATAGATTCTAATGCCATTTCCTCAAAGTATTCCATGTATATATTCGCCACTGCTGATGATAATGGCGAGTTCATTGCTAAACCCTTCTCCTGTCGATATACTTGTGAATTCATTCCGAAGTGTGTTATTTGTGTACAGAAAGTCAACATCTCCATCAGATTACCCTCTTTCTCCATCGTGAATTGTATCGAAGGTCTTATTGAGGTTACATGACCCAGTAGAACCTGAACATCTTCTTGGTGTGGCCAGAGTATGAAGGTGTCATCTACGTACCTTAACCATAGAGTTGGCTTTAGAGATATAGATTCTAATGCCATTTCTTCAAAGTATTCCATGTATATATTCGCCATTACTGGTGATAATGGTGACCCCATTGCTAAGCCCTCATCCTGTCGATATACGTGTGATCCCATTCCGAAGTGTGTTGTTTCTGTACAGAAATCCACATCTCCATTAGGTTATTAGTAATAAATATGGCGACAAAGATGAGGACAATAGTCCGAATAATGTAAATAGTGTATAAGCTGGTTGTTATTCGTCGAAGAAGGAAAGCTGTAACAATTTCAATGCCGGCATGAGACGAAATCAAGTTAAAGGGTGAATCACGTTTTTGTAATGATCAGCTCTTGACGCATATTCTGGTTAAACAGATTGCATTTAACGATCGACTTTGAGATATCTGATGCAAAAAAACGCCAATATAGAGGCTGTGGTCTTACTCTTTAACGTTATAAGTCGATATAATCGAGATACATCGAGAAATTGTAAATTCTTGTTTAAAATAAAACACGCTCACAATTAAGTCGGCGAATATTCCTAGAATAGAATTAAGAATTAATGAGCCATTACTATGTTTTCACTGAAGCGCGGAACGTTGGCTCAAGATGCCAGAATGTCAAGGCCATAAATCTGGTTTAGTATTCAGCAAAGATCAAGACTTTTATCTGTTTTTCGCTGTTCAGATATAGGCAAGAGTGCATTGGAGATAAGATTCCTCAATCATTGCAACTGAATAATATATATATATATATATATATATATATATATATATATATATATATATATATATATATATTTTTTTCTTTAGTTCAAATTGGCACTGATCACCTTACGAAATCATTCTTAGAGTAATGCTCAACCTCAGCCAAAAAATAAATAAAAAGAAATAACCCTTGACCCGAATGATCAATAATGTCTGGGCATAAGGCCCTTAAACACTTGCCTCTTTTGTTCAATAGTTTCTGAATTTCGATATCAGACGATATTCCCCACTCTAAACAGAACCACCATTACTAGACAAATATTTGAGTGTGGAGGGTTTTTTCACTGCAGATTCTGGTGCAAAGGATTAATGTTTTGGATGGCCTTTCTAACCCTTGACCAATAACAGCAATGTTTTTGGCAAAGTTATATACGAGTTCTGATAAAAAAAAAAAAAATATCGTGAGTAGTGCTATAAAAAGAAAACTACAATACATATCAATTCAGTATTTAATCTCCTTCGAAACAGTCCCCTTCTAAAATCACACACTTTATCCAGCGACGTTTCATCGATGGACGCATTTCTGAAACTCCTTTTTGAGGATAGCGAATGGCTACATTGTCGCATTCTTTTCGATTTCTTCGACGTCTTGAAATCTTGTTCCTTTCAAGTGGGATTTTGATTTTTGAAGAAGAATATAAAAAGTCGCAAGGAGCGAAATCTGGGGAATATAGTGCTTGCCGGTGAAAGGGAATGTTGTCTTCGGCCAAAAACTGCTGCACAAGCATGGTCACTGATGGGACCTCTGTGGCGTGATGAAATGATACACTTTCCTTCCAAGTATTGCTAGAAGCAACAGAAGTGACCAATAACGTTCTAACTTAGTGTCTATGTACAAAATAATTAAACGTCAATCCGTTCGAAATACCTTCAATTTGGGTACTTTGGCTTTGTTACTATGGCAACAGTCCCGATGCTTTTTGGTCAGACCTCGTATCGGCATATTTTTAATCATTTCACCTCAAGCAAGTCGATAAAGCCACTAAGACAGAAGGGGGCAAAGGATAGTGAAAGCATGTGAGAAAACCTCGCTGATGAAAAAGAACAATAAAAACAGGATTTAACTAGACAGAATATGACAACGTTGCTTTTATATTTTTGAAAATTATAGTTGACAGGAAAGCAAGAAGCTGGAAGATATTTGATTCCAAGTGAAGGAACTATTTGAATAGAACTTACGGCTACACTTCGCAATTTCAACAGAAAAATGAAGAGACATTTGCCAATCACTTGAATGGCAAATAAATCTCTTCGGTTTAAATCTAAGAATTCGAAATCCGTAAGCGGAAGGCTTATGAAAATAAGAATAATTTTCAAGAAG
Source organism: Acanthosepion pharaonis (assembly GCA_903632075.3). Taxonomy (NCBI): domain Eukaryota; kingdom Metazoa; phylum Mollusca; class Cephalopoda; order Sepiida; family Sepiidae; genus Acanthosepion; species Acanthosepion pharaonis. The sequence goes on along the minus strand of CAHIKZ030000309.1, from coordinate 325,474 downwards.
ATATTTATAAAAAAAAGTCAAGGGAAGATATATTTCGGCGGTGGGAAAAGTGATTAAAGTCGAGATGCCAGATCAGGATTGATAACATTGCAGATTCTTCTTTGGATTTTGTCAAGAATCTCTATATACATAGCAGGACCAACAGACCAGATATGGCAACAATATTCAGTGCACAGCCAAATAGTATACTTGTAAAAATGCAAAATAGATTTTGGCGAGAAAATGTCTAAAAAGACACGGTGGACCAAATTTCTTAGCAGTAGATTTAGCAACTGACTCTATATAAGAGTTCCATTCCTTACATTGGAAAAGGTTAGACCAAGAAGGCACAACAAATTAGTCGCTTGGAGATTAGCGTCAGCCATACTGATAGAAAGCAAAAGAGGTTCTCTCAGACGATTAAAAGAGAGCTGTTTAGTTTTGGAGGTGTTAAAATTAACAAGACATTTCTTGCCTAGATAACAAACTGGAGGCCATTTTCTAGATCATTTGCCAATCTGACAGTATAACATGTTACTTTTGCTATATATATACAGAGATAGATAGATAGATAGATAGATAGATAGATAGATAGATAGATAGATAGATAGATATTCGACTATAGTAGTGCGTACGGTTTTCATTACAACTCAACTCAAAATAGACCTATATTACTGCGAATATTCCAAGAAGAGCAGACTTTAAATCGACAAGGCTTTCATTTTCTGTAAATCTGTTATAAAAGTAATTTAACTCCATCCCGAAAATAAAAAAAAAATCCTATTTGCTACAGAAACCGCAGCAGCGTGGTTTATGCAATGACCCTATCCTCTACTGGAGAGTCTAATGGCACTGAGGAGGATTAGGTGTGGGAAGTGGGTGCTGCCTTTAATATGAAGGTGATGACAACAGCAGACGAAAGTCCCTGAAGCAACGGCTTGTGTGAAAGACTTAATGCAGTTATTGGTAACTTGGTAAACACGATTACTGCAGATGTTCGGCCCGATTTCGGAAATATTTCGAGATTCAGCTGTTTCTGGTTCAAGGGCACGTTTTAACAACAGATTTTCCCTAAATTATTTGGTTTTCGCTTTTAACCCGGCTGATACAGATATTCTTGCTGTTGTTCGTTCAGTATAAAACCCAACAGCTACTCTACGAAGATGGTTAGTAAATGAGAACATTGTACAGGGTGTATATTATATACGCATGATAGATAACTTTGACACTCGACTTGAAGAGTTTAAGGCCCTCGTGATCAAGGAAACATCATCTCGAGAATCCGAGGCAACAGTTCTAGCGAAGAAACTGTCCGAGTAGAACTTCCTCCTCACGAAGGGAATATGAAGGAAATAAGAACGATTCAACTCGGTGTACACGGCATGACGGTTCCTTGCTGTGATAACGGTTGAGCGTCGATTTGGAGTGGTTAAGGTCGTAGTGATCAGGGAAACATCCGCTCGAGAATCCGATCTAAAATGCAACAGCTCTAGCGATTAAAGTTGACCCTCGACTTGAATAGGTTAAAATCGTAGTTATCAGAGAAACGTGTTCTTGGGAGTCCGTTCCACAAGACAACAGTTTTAGGGAGAAAACTGTCCGAGGGGACTTCCTCCTCACAAATGGAATATGGAGGAAATCAGGACGAGTTTACTCAGTGTACGTGGCATGACGGTTCCTCGCTGTGAACGTCTGAACTGGTGGGGAAAATGTATTTATTTTGCCCGAACATCTACCATGAAAATAGCGATAGAAAGTTTCGTCTGTGGGAAAGAGGTGCATGGTGGGAAAATATTCATCACCAACAAGGCCGCGTGAGCATTGGGTATCTCTGACCAATATGTAGAAGCAATACTGCATTTCCAGATATTTTAACTAGTGATCCACCCGTAATGGTACCCGCAAATGCATCGGATGTAGGCAGAATGAATCTAAATGAGTCGCATTTGGTCAGACTGGAATGTTTTATTAATTTATGTCCGACGAGAGAATATAGTAAAAAAAGAACGAAGAAGAAATTCGAAATATTTGTGTGGAAGATAGGTTTGATTTCTAAAGAATTAATGAACTTCATTTTTCATTCCAACATATTTTTAATACTTCAAACGTTATCTTTGGTGGATACCCGTATTTGAGTAGACGTTCCGTAATTACATCGTCTACCGGCCTGCGTACTTAAAAACTTAATAAATGATACGTGTCTTCCGTCAGAATTAGAACATGTGCCCATTTTGCAAGAGGAATATGCCCTCTTGCGTCGACACAATTACATGTATCCACTACAAATAATATTCGAAGTAATATATATATATATATATATATATATATATATAAAACTATTATGACTAATATTTCAAATGTTATTCTGGGTATATATCCGTATTTGAATAGATGCTCCATTTTTTAATTTTTCTAATGTTTATTTCGTCTAACAGCGCTGCTCATTCGAGAAATCCTAATGAAGGAAATGTCTTTCCGGTAGGATTCGAACTAGTCTCTGATAAGGCCGGTTTTAAATGCTCGACCACGATGAGCTTCGCAGTACAACCAAGATTTAGTTTGCCCCAAGAACTTTCACTCGTTCAGATTTAATAAAGGATTTAATAAACTTAATAAAGTGTATGTGTCCTCCGGTGAGATTGAAACTTGCGTCCCCTTTGCAAGAGGGAGTACCGTGTGCTTTGACCGCTCAGCTACAAAGAGCTTCACAATAAAACACGGTTTTGTTCACCTCAAAAACATTCACTCGTTCAGATTTTCTCGAAAGGCATATCTGCACAGTTTCGTATATGAAATGTAAACGAAGCAATTCCTAAAGAATTAATGGATTTTATGTTTATTTAATCCAACTTATTTTATTGCTTCAAACGTTATTTTTAGGAGACATTTTCTTTATTGAATCTTCTCGAGCGTACAGGCCGGCAGACCGAAATAAATCATGTTTAAAATGAAACGGGGCTTCCACTTAAAATACGAATATCCACAAAAATAACGTTTGACATAATAAAGGCATGTAGAAGAGAGATGAAGTATTTAACAAGAGGATTGATAGCCATAAATCGTATTGACCAGGTGTTATGAGTGGACGAGATGATGGTTTGGTATGTTTTACGGTATATCAACCTCAATGGGTTATTTAATGCTGAGAAGATTTTTATTGCTGGCAATATTTTTTTTCCAAAAATATTGTAGAAAAATAACTGAAATTACTTGCGCTTATGGTGTGGCCGTCTGACGTGAAGCCTGAGTGGTTGACGGATTCTGGCTTATCAAAACGAGGCTGATCCAAGGTACTGATGTTGTAAGTCTTTTGTTACCGGAAGGATAGGATACGCAGGTCCGTTCTTTGTTCCTTAAGGTCTACCTTCTCTTCATTTTACCGATCTTTATTTTTTTTTATTTTTTTGTTTTTGAGAAGGACATTATGCAAACAGTCATTTTGCGTTCTCTTCTCTCTGTTAACTGAGACGCGAGTCTAGGCGTATTTAGCAATCACTCAATGCCGGACTGACTTTGATCGCCCTTTTCGCATTTTCGACAATGTATAGCTGGTATTTTTTTTTAAATGTATTGCTGGTGATATTCTTTTCAAAAATGTATTGCTGGTAAATTCTTTTTTTTTTCAAAAATGTATTGCTGGTAAATAATTTTTTTCAAAAATGTATTACTGGTAATATTTTTTTTCAAAAATGTATTACTGGTAATATTTTTTTTCAAAAATGTATTACTGGTAATATTTTTTTTCAAAAATGTATTACTGGTAATATTTTTTTTCAAAAATGTATTACTGGTAATATTTTTTTATTCAAACATTTTGTAACTTTTCTTACAAAATTTATTGCCGTTATTAATTTTTTCAAAGAATTTCTGGTGTTAAAACCTATTTTTACACTTCCATAGCTTTTTTGACCCCACTTTAGGTGTCAACTATTTAACCATACCAGACACCCTAACAGGTGTTACCACCCTGGGTCAGGGTGGATCTGGGAACACCAGCAATTAAGAGATGGTTCCACGCTCCTCAAAACCTGCTGATCAGAGACCTTGCTATTGGACAAAGTTTATCGTCTTACCAAGGATGCGGATGTAGTTTATAATCACATCCAGGGTGATGGACGAGATGAGAAGCAAATATTAGTCCGATATGTTGGTACCTATATTTGTGCTTGTTCATGTCGATAAACATGTCAAATCACAAATGCCAAAAGAACAATTCACAAGTGCACGAGCCATCACAATGAAATGATGATTGTAGCAATCATTATCTTCCCGCAGAAGATGAAAATGGCGTCGAACGGTCGGATTAATGATAACAATGATAAAAGCGCTGTTAAAGTAGTTCAAGTAGCACACAATGAGGAACAAGATCGTTGTGTTGCTATGGAATCAGGAACAATTGGATAACGTTTTCAGAGTAAAAGCTGATAGTGTTGAATAAATATCTGGCTGGGAAAGGTACTCATGTTGTCGAATATTACAGTCATTAACATTAAAGAAATCTCCGAAAAAAAAAAAGAGGAAAAAATTTTATTTTCAAAATGGTTCTCCGTGAAGAATAAAAATGATTCTACCGAAACACACCATTCTAAGAAATATGTTTTAATCATTTCGACCGAAATAAAACACGAGGGGGTTAATGGTAGGGGAAAAGAACGATAAGACTTTATTTTTCAAAAAGGACAATAAAAGAACTGGACTCAAAAAGTCAGAAAATGGCAAATTAAATTTTAATAGAAACTTTAAATTTCAATCGATAGTGGCACTGGTTGCTTAGTCAATGAATACCGAATGTTTCCTTATAATGAAACGGCTCATATTTCTTTTAGAAGAGAACAGATACTACACTTTGATCTCAGACCGATGGTCAGAAAGCGATGTAAAGTGTAATTCGAGAAGCACTGGCTCTTCAGTCAGTGAATGCTGAATGATTTCTTATAAGGGAACGGCTACTATTAGAAAAAAATGAGAAAGAATACTGCCTTGTGTTCCCAGCTAAATGGCCAGGGTATGAAGAAAAGAGTAACTTCAGTAGCACTGGCTGCTTGGTCAATGAATGCCAAATGTTGACTTATAAGGAACGGTTAATATTACCATTAACATTGCCAAGAGAGACAACTACATCCGGCAGCAAGGCCTCTGATCTGGAGATTCAAGGTTTTGAGGAGTGTGGAACCACCTATTAATTGCTGTAATTCCAAGGTACACCCTGACCCGAGGTAGTAGTACCCGTTAGGGTCCCAGCTATGGGCAAATAGCGAACCCCAAAACAAAAACTATGAATGTATAAAAATACCAGCTGTATATTTTTAAATACTGACATATAGGAAAGAAATAACACCGAGGTTCGAGCGTAACACTCTGGACTTAAGAATATATGTTTTCCGCCAGGTGTATAAATAGCAGTGTCAGGCTACTGACTGGAGTGACTATTAAGCGGAACTATCCAGTCGAATTAGTGTGAATTATTGTGTGTCGATTGTTTAGGTTTTGCTTTAATATTTACCGGACGTTAAGCCGAGCCGCGCTACTAACAAGGTATTCACTGAAATGGTTAATTATTTTTTGGTTGACTTTTACTCCTTTCTTCTTGTTAAGTATGTATTTGTGGTTGTAATTAAATACTGTTTTATCTTAACATTGAAGTCGTGAATTATCATTAAAGCCACCGTACGTCACAAAATATAGTAAAATTACCAACAATACCTAATTATAATAAAATTACTAGAAATACATTTTTTTCTGTAATTGAAGACATACTATTGCGTTCAAAACATATTTAGTTGAAGCTATAAAATTGTGTCCATATATTTAGAGTTCGGCATTAAATAACCCATAGAGCTTGATATGAATCTAGACCAACCAACCGAGACAAAGAGAACAGATACTACACTTTGATCCCAGTCAGATGGCCAGGAATTGAAAAAAAGCGTAACTTGAGAGGCACTAACTGGCTACCCGTTCTATGAATACAGAATGTTTCGTTATAAGGAAACGGAAAATATTACCATTTCCATTTAAATTTTATTTTGTCATACGTAAAAATGATAATAAGCAGAGGAAATATGCAAGCTTTTACGTTCCTCTCACTCGAAATCCTTTCCTGATATAAACGGAATAAATTGAGGGAAACAATTCTAATTTGTATACAATGTATTTTCCCCGGTTGTCAAAACAGAGTAATATTTCCACAAGCTGACAATTAAATCCCGATAAATTTTCTTCCTCGGTCGGAATTTGATGTCACATTGGCTAAAGTTGATAAGTGGCCTATACAGTCACGTTGTCTTTCCGAAAAGACAGATAACATGGATCATTCTTTTCGGGGATGTTCCATCATCTGTTTCGACCGACCTCACCTTCAGGGAATCGATATGCCCACACTGCTTTGGCTGCAGATAACGTATGGAGCAAGTAGAAAGAATATGAGTAAAATAAAAAGAAACTGGTTGATGAGAAACACTCTCCAACCAGCTACATCGGCATTAGGGTGGGTCGGCAACTTGATATTTGAATGTGGAAGATGACAGTGAAGGAAACTGCGTAAGAGATCAGAATTCTAGTAACAATGACAAAAGCCAGAACCTTTCATGGGGCTCTTCTCCTGGAAGAAAAGTGTTCTTCTATTTATCATATATGCTGGTTCTAAAAGAATTGGACGAGTTGAAATGGGAGAGAACTGGGGTGGAACATGATGTGAGTTGGCAGAAAACATTTGTCAGATTTTTTTTAACAATAAATTGGGTATGCTGAAGTGGAACGATACGCATTTATTCACGCTGAGAAATGCAAAGTGTCATTAACCCATTGTACTGAATATCGTTACGGGACTCAGATCAAACAAAATAAATTACGCTCCTTATACCTCATCCAACCCAACTGGAAATTATTCATGAGGTAAATTCCAAAAGGCATGAATCAGCAAACCATGGATTCATTGCTGTGTTAGATGGAAGTAGTAATCGGAAAAGTTAGTTGATAAAATTGTAGACCCAGCCCCAAAAGCGATTCATTGGTGTTTCATATCAGACAATAATTTAGTAAAAGTTACATTTATACATTTCTGAAGAATCATGGTATAGAAGGCTTATATATTATAAAGGAAAAAGTCCAGCCACATCACGTTGAAACACCGCTCCTGTACGATCAACGACTTTAAGCAACGTTGAGCATGGTTAGTACAGAGACGGGTGACCTTTTGCGAATAAGAGGTGGATAATGACATATTAGGTTGGTGCAAAAATAATGACGTAATAATGTCGTTTTTTTACGTATTTTTTAACGTTTTTTTCACACCAACTTAATAGAATTGTTAATCGGAGAGCTGAGTTTCAATTCCACTTAGGTCCGTTATATTTACTTACGGGCATACAACGTTGGGAAATGAATGAATCCACCACTTCTCCCACAGCTATAGGTTAATTAGTAATATTTGTATCACTAAAATTATTATTATGTCACACTCCCATGTTGTTAAACGGAAACAACCACACCAAACCATTTTATGGAATGGCTATATCTACGTTGGTTCAATGAACCTCTGTGAACGTTTGGCAGGACAGGAATTAGAGGAGATACACTTGGGGATTTGTTTTGACAATGCATTTTTTATTGCGAAACAGCAAGCTTCTAAAATGATTAAAATATTTTAAAAATTCTCATCTGACAAAGTTCAAATTAATGATAATCTACAAAAAAATTTTTCGCGGAAATTTTTCTGTTTCTGACAAGCAGCCGAGTCTCAAATTATATATATATATATATATATATATATATATATATATATATATAGGTAAATTTGTCTTAAAATATATATATATATATATGTATATATATATATATGTATGCGTGTATATATATATATATATATATATATATATATATATATGTGTGTGTGTGTGTGTGTGTATGCCGCTATATATATATGAAGGTATCTATGTATGTATAGATACATGCATGTATGTATATATATGTATGTATACATGTATATATATATATATATATATATATATATATATATATATGTATGTTTATATGCATGTATATATATATATGTTTATATGCATGTATATATATATATATATATATATATGTATGTATGCATTTATATATATATATATGTATATATATATATATATATATATATGTATGCATGTATATATATGTATATATGCATGTATATATATATATATATATATATATGTGTATGTATATATATATATGTATATATGTATGCATGTATGTATGTATATGTACGTATGCATATGTGTATATATATATGGACGTATGCATGTATATATATATATATGTATGCATGTATATATATGTATGTTTGCATATATATGTATATATTCATATATATGTGTGTGCGTATTGATGCATATAGATATATGTATGCATTCATGCATATCTATATATATATATATATATATATATATGTGTGTGTGTGTGTGTGTGTATGTTCGTGTGTATGCATGCATGTATTATGTGCGGGGTTCAGTCGAGCAAGAGACCAACAAAACTCTTTGAAACAACAAAGATGAACTGAAGCCAAAGATTATGGAAGCATTCACCAACTTAAACAAGGAGATCTTCCAGGAGAGTTGCAGTAGATTCCGAAGTCCGTTGAGGCCAATGACGATTTTATTTTATAATGCAATGTTGACTATTTCAAGACATTTTTTTTGTGTAATTTTGGTAATAATAAAATAAAAGTAATTTTGGTAAATTAGTCGACAATTTATCCATCGAAACCTGGATATATAATCTTTATATAGACAGCATTTGCCGTTAATGCAAGTTTGTTGAAAGACAATAATTTGTTTTAGTTAAGATTTTTGTTTGCGTACAACACAATAGCTGTCCAGTGTATGCAAATATTTTTCATTCTCTCGTGATCATTAGCTTTCAGATTTGTTCCCGACCATTATCAATATCATTGGGGGGGTAGACTGTGGATGTTGTTTATTTTTTAAACAGGCTCCTTGCCTTTGAGCTGAAAAATCTTTTTAAATCGTCAAAGACCACTCCCATCACGGGGATTTTGTTTTGTTTTATTTTGTTTGGATCATTTAATATATTAAAAGCGTAAAAATTACAGTATACTTTTTTTCAGATCTATATATCATTCATATTAATTCAATTATATGTTACTGATTATTTGTATTTGGTATTGCCCCTCCTTACATTAATGCAATTAGGGAAATTATATTTCTCTCTCTCTCTCTCTCTCTCTCTCTCTATATATATATATATATATATATATATATATATTATATAATGATTTGTTATTATTTTTGCGTATTTTTGTAAGTTTATATAATTTAATTATATTTGTAAATACACCACAGGGTGTCTTCTCAGTCAATTTCTCATAATACCATTAGTCTCTCTCTTGTATGTGTGAAAAAAGCAAACATTAGCGGAATTTTGCATGTTGTGAAGGATTTATATTAATCTCAGTTTCAGCGGCATATCGGGAAAATTGATTTAAAGCAGACGATATTGAAAGTTAAATAAATTAGAAGTTAGAAATGCATGTTGCACGGCCTCGTAAGGAACTAACTGTCTGCAGATTTATTAATTTATTTTGGCTATTTTAAAGCATTTAGGGACCTAGATCAATTTTAAGCTATTTTTTTTTATCTCACGGCGCACTTGAGCCTGTAGTTAAACTTACGCGACAAATTTGAACTTATAGTTAATCGTCTGCAGCACACTTGAACCTATAGTTAAAATTCTTGGGCACAATTGAACCTGCAGTTAAACCTTCACGGCATACTTGAACCTATCTTTAAAGTTCCACGGCAGACTTGAAGCTATATTTAAACTTCCGTGGCACAATTGAACCTACTGTTAAACCTTCACGGCATATTTTAACCTATCGTTAAACTTCCCCGGCAAACTTGAACCTAAAGTTAAAACTTCACGGCACACTTGAACCTATCGTTAAACTTCCGTGGCACACTTGAACCTATAGTTAAACTTCCTGGGCACACTTGAACCTACCGTTAAACCTTCACGGCATACTGGAACCTATCGTTAAACTTCCTGGGTACACTTGAACCTATAGTTAAACTTCTTGGGCACACTTGAACCTACCGTTAAAGCTTCACGGCATACTGGAACCTATCGTTAAACTTCCTTGGTACACTTGAACCTATAGTTAAACTTATGGGCACACTTGAACCTACCGTTAAACCTTCACGGCATACTGGAACCTATCGTTAAACTTCCTGGGTACACTTGAACCTATAGTTAAACTTCTTGGGCACACTTGAACCTACTGTTAAACCTTCACGGCATACTGGAACCTATCGTTAAACTTCCGTGGCACACTTGAACCTACCGTTAAATCTTCACGCACATTTAATCCTATTGTTAAACTTCCGCTGTACACTTGAAGCTGTAATTAAACTTCCGTGGCACACTTGAACCTATAGTTAAACTTCCCCGACATACTTGAAGCTATCGTTAAACTTCCCCGGCACACTTGAAGCTGTAGTTAAACTTCCGTGGCACACTTGAACCTATCGTTAAACTTCCTGGGCACACTTGAACCTATCGTTAAACTTCCTGGGCACACTTGAAGCTATAGTTAAACTTCCTGGGCACACTTGAACCTATCGTTAAACTTCCTGGGCACACTTGAAGCTATAGTTAAACTTCCGTGGCACACTTAAACCTATCGTTACACTTCCTGGGCACACTTGAAGCTGTAGTTAAACTTCCTGGGCACACTTGAACCTATCGTTAATGATAGGATTTTGGAAAGGCATACTCTTAAATCTTCTTCCAAGGATTCTCGACGTGATCGATGTTTGTTTTAATATTGTAAATTACAGAAAAGCTTTCATTTTATATTATTCTACATATTACATCTGCGTTTACTTATCATAATGATTATATAATCCTGTAATTTTATATTATGCTATATATGTCCGTTTACTTATCATAACATTTATATAATCCTATGAATTTATATTATGCTATATATTATATATCTCTTTACTTATAACAATTATATAATTCTATAATTTTATATTATGCTATATATGTCCGTTTACTTATCATAACATTTATATAATCCTATAAATTTATATTATGCTATATATTATATATCTTTTTACTTATAACAATTATATAATTCTATAATTTTATATTATGCTATATATGTCCGTTTACTTATCATAACACTTATATAATCCTATAATTTTCTATCATGCTATATATTATGTCTGTTTACTCATCATAACACATATAATCCTATAAAGTTATATTAAGCTATATATAATATATTCGTTTACTTATAACAATTATATAATCCTATAATTTTATATTATGCTATATATTATATGTCTGTTTAATTATCATAACAATTATATAATCCTATAAATTTATATTATTCTATATATTATATATCTGTTTACTTATAACAATTATATAATCCTATAATTTTATATCGTGTTAAATATTATATGTCTGTTTATTTATCATAACACATATAATCCTATAATTTTATATTATGCTATATATTATATTGATTTTCTAAGCGTAACTCTGATGTGGCACAAGGCCGAAAGTATAGGGCACCCAGTGAGGATCGAACTCACTACTGAGTCGTAATTGTTCTAGTGAGACAAGCTTGCTAACCATTATACCACCTCGTGGTACCTTAATTATGCTATATATTATATGTCCGTTGACTTATCATAATAATTATATAATCCTATAATATTATATTATGTATTATATGTCTGTTTACTTATAACAATAACTATAATAAGTTTAATGGGGTTTTAATAACTATAATAAATTTAATGGTGTTTTATTGACTATAATAAATTTAATGGTGTTTTAATGGCTATAATAAGTTTAAGGGGTTTTTAATAACTATAATAAATTTAATGGTGTTTTAATGACTATAATAAGTTTAAGGTGTTTTAATAACTATAATAAATTTAATGGTGTTTTAATGACTATAATAAGTTTAAGGGGGTTTGATGTTGATATGTACACTTATTGTGGTTTGAAACCCTTCCAAAAATAATTAAATTAATGACCTTTAATAATTTTGGCTGCTCGCTTACGATCCTCTCACGACACACCAGTGTGACGCGGCACACCGGATCTGAAAATTAAAGTGCGAGACAATAGCTGAATTTTATTAATAATTCTAACGGGACGAAAATTATTAATGTAGTCGGCCATATATATTTTTATTGACCAAAACTGCGGTGACAGTATTCGCAATTTGAAATTTACTTTGATCCAATGTTGAAATTTTCCTTCAGTGACCTTCGGATGAAGAGGTTAGCGTCCGCTACAAGTGTTTTTATAGGTTAGTAAATGTGAAAGTGGATGTTTAAATTTTCTTCGGCCTGTAATCCATTTTTGTCGAAGGAAATCGTAATTGTCATTCCATTGCCACACAAACACCTGCTTTCTGTCTAAATTCTAATTCACGAGTTCAAAGCTTGATGAACAATCCTAGTGCTTATGCAAGCTCTCACGCGCCGAAACACACGATGCTCTGTGTTGAACATTAGAGCGGTTTAACTTTCCACATCACTGGCTACCTTTAGCAGCCATGGATAATTATTGTGATATGATGCTTTGCTCAAATACAGAGGGGCCTTTCAATAAGAAGGATTTTAACAAAGAAGAATGGAACAAATAAATAAACAAATAAGAAAAAATCAGTTAAGGCATATTTAGAGAGAATCGGTGGGGGCTAGTGCAGAGATTGTACACACCTAAAATGTTGATGGTTTCATTCAAAGAAAACTTTCTGATTACTGACCTCAAGGTGAGAAAGTTTTTTTTTTCTTTTCATGATCCAATCTGGGCTTAAATAAAGGGGTCATGTTTTTTAATCAAAGAGTCAACCAAGCAACCTGGGTGTTTTATGGGAAATAATGGAAGTATACAATTAGCAATGGTAATAAAGGATTGTAAAGATAGCCTGTCAGAGTCTAAATATCTAATGCAACATTAGAGTAGCCTTTGCCTGCAAACAGTAAATGTTTTCATTCTTTTATCCAAACGGAACGTTGCTTTGAAATTAAAAAGAGAAGGCAGAAAAGGCTTTGAGTGATTCTTATTGTCGAGAAAGAAATCGAGCCGTACAGCTCATGAGAGAACATAATAAAGAGATAAAAATAAGAGAGAAAAGAAAGAACGTTTTTAATGACACAATGCAGATTAGATAGAAAAAAATATATATATATATATATATATATATATATATATATATATATATATATATGTTAAGTGGTGATAAACTGAAGCTAAATCACCCACTCGATTTGTAACTCTATCTGCAAGAAGTTTGAAAGGTTAAGAAAGGCATCGGAAAATAAAAGCAGTCTGAGTCAACGGCCATCTTGTATCGAAATAAGATGGCTGCTGACTTAAGCAGTTTTGTGAGGAAAGAATGGCTTTTAATTATTATTTTAGTTTGTTTAGCTGTTCTTCAAAGAATACGAATGATATCAATCAATTACACATTTGCCAAAATATTTTCTTTCTAATTCAATTCACCCCTAGCAAGACGATAATGCCACAAAGGCGCGGGCGGCTAATGGGAGTAAAAAAAAAAAAAATGAAAAGACTTTAGAAGAAATCAGAAACCCAATCCTAAACAGGGAACAAGGTATAAACATCTGATCCCGTTCAAAAGACAGGAGAGGAGTGTGAACTGGATGATAGGCGAAGTTCCCTACTCCTATTGAGTAGAAAGAAAAAATAATTAACAAATAACATTTCAAATTTCAGACGGAGACGTTAGAAGTATAAAGCTGAAGTAGATTTTAGAAGGAACCCGAAACCCAATCCTAAACGGGAAACGAGGTATAAATCTCTACTCCTGTTCTAAAGACCGGAGAGGAGAGTGAACAGGACGATATGGATTAAATATTCTATAAACATTAATTCTAAATATTCTGTGACTTTTTTTTCTGGCGGGCAATATTATATAATGTTTAGTTCAAAAGTATTATCACAACTTAAAAGGAATTGCATTTTATAAAGCACTGTTTCGAACCAATCAAAACACATCTTATCTAACCAATTTGAAAAGTTCTGTTTACAAGCAGTTTATCCACATTACTTTTTTTTTATTTCACACACTTACGAATATACATTATCCTCTGATTCCTACATTGAAAAACTAGTTTTATGATACACTTATATACATAAAGCAATATTTACAGTTTTTTCAGTCAGGCTTGGAATCCGTTAATTTCATGGAACTTCGAAAGAACGCGTCGTCTCTCCATGAATTCGGAACGCTCTAAATTATACTAACGTTTGTTTAACAAGTCGAGTGCACGCGAAACATGACTAACCAATGAAAATCAAACAACACAACATTAAAACTGCCAGAATTTCTTCTTTTTCTTCATATCTCATACTGGGATGACGCTTCAATAAAAGCGAAACAGGTTAGATTAATAGACGTTTCCTATTTGTTCGTTATCTTATCATTCTATTGAATTCCGATCCATATTTGATCTGTATTTGATCCCAACTCATATGTATATACACACACATTATATATATATATATATATATATATATATATATATAGGTGCCTCCATTATATGTTTATAAGAACGATCTAATCAAAGATCACGTACATTTTTCAGTAATAAATAGGTTTTGTCTATATTTCTGAGATAAGGTATTATGTACACTATTTACATTATTTGGACTATTGTCCTCATCTTTGTCGCCATAATTATTACAACGTTTCGGCCGTCGCCTCTAAGTGTTGTGTTCTATGTTCACCTTTATATTTACATACGCTCTATCTCTGATATTGAGCACTTTATCCCATAAATATAGCACATCTTAAGACTATATTTCTTTATATATATATATATATATATATATATATATATATATTCATCGAATCTTGAAGAATCCTCAACAAAAGGTAGAAAACCACTAGACAGCCATTTCATCGTTTTAGCGACTCCTAAGCAGTGCTCTTCCTCTATAGAGAATGGAACGCAGATCTTTAAGATAAAATGCAATCGTCATACCACTGAACCAGCTGAGGAGTCTCCAAAAGGACGAAACGGCCAGAAAAATAATTATTTAAACAATAAATAAATAAAAAACGGAATACACCTATATTTTCAAGAACTCTAGAAGACCCCACGTTATTCAAGAAAAATTAGGCTAAAAATGTCTTGTTTCTGACAGCGGAAATAACGTGAACCTAGCGTTGTGGCGGGTCGTCTCGAAATGAAAAATCAGAGAACCGAGTTCGAATTCCGGTTGGGTTCATTATAATCACTCATGCGCAAAAACCCTTGCAAAAAGGCATGAACCCATCTCTTCTAACACCACCCCATCTCTTCTAACACCACCCCAGCATAGGAAATCAGGATAACTAATTAATCTCCAATTTATTATGTAATTAAAAAAATAAAAGTTACGGATATTAAACTTTCAAAATAACGATGCATCAAGTATAGAAACTTACAAAATCTTTCAAACAAAAAAATGGAGAAAATATGTCTAAATGATCATGTATTGTTCTTATTAATATGTTAAGTTTTCTGTAAATACCACAGATAATAAATAGTTTATTTTGGGGTATAGATAGAAAGATAGATAAATTCGTATTATTCCAAACTCTTTATTTTATCTATTTATTTAAAAATTCCTGATAGTTTTCCTCATAATTTTTTTGTTTTTTTTTTACGTTCTTGCTGTATTCATTTTTTTAACGAATCTTCTTCCGATATTTGTCTGTATACGATGTTAAAAAAGAATGAATCCATAGAGAGAAGCGAAAAATAAATCGTTATATGACTTCTGACCTACCTATTATAAATAATCCTTAGCATGTGCATGTCCGACATTCTGTAGCCATTGCTGATGGATGAACCATTTCATATACGTCTCTCTCTCTCCCATATATATATATATATATATATATATATATATATATATATATATTAGTTTGATTAAAAAAGAAAGGGCAAGGTCTGACTGTTTAATTCTTTTATTGTATTTTTCTTATTTTCGGATAAGGAATTTAGTATTTTGGTCGAAATTTGGGATAAACTGTGAGATATTCATATTTTGTTATTTTTCTTCAAGTATTTTCGACTTTCGCAGTCATTATCAAGAACCAATGTGGTGTCTGTGTGTTAGTTATAATTCTTTTGTCTGCATTCTGGTTTTCTTTCGGAAGCTTGACGTTTGAAATGGTTTAGTGTGACGTAAAAACCTTTGGGAACGAGGCCGCAAAAAAAAAAAGAATGCGATTTACTTATTAATTAAAATTTTTATTTTTATCTTACTTTATTTTTTATATATATATAGTAGGCCGATGAAAGAAATTTGAGAAATAAAAAAAAGAACCAAAATAATGATATTGATAATAAGACTATTAATATTTTTTTTAAATCAGTTCACCCCAAGCAAGGTGACAATGCCAGTAAAAAGTAAGAGTTTGCTGAGAGTCAAAGAGAATGGGAATACTTTAGAAGAATCCGGAAACTCGATGTTAAACAGGAAACAAGGAATAGACCTATACTCTTGTTTAGAGGACTGCAGAAGTGTGTCAAAATTAATATGTATCATATATTAGTAGGCCATTTGACCAAATGTAAGAATGATGAGCAAAGCTGTTAAAAACTCCTTTCTCATCGAGACGAGAAATCGTTTCTCATCGAGACGAGAAATCGTTTCTCAGCGAGACGAGATGTCGTTTCTCATCGAAACGAGAAGTAAAAAATGAAGTGGGACTTTTTCCTGGAGTTAACTCGGACTTTCGGCACTCATATCGAGATTTAAATGAAAACGAGGTCACATCTCACTTTATCAATACTGTGGTCCTGTTTATTGAAATCTGCAGCTACATTCAAATTTATTTCTCTTTTCCTTGAGAAAGGACAGAGGCGTGTACAAAAATTCTGATTTTTAAGGTCTTTCTCGTGGTTAACAATGGTTCATCTGATAATAAATTCAAGATATTATGACTAATGATCCTCGACTGACAGTCCCAGAGGTTGCAGTGGCAGGGAACTGAAGTTAAGATGAACGAAATACTCGTCATAAGTGAGTAATTATTGACTGTTCTTTATCTCATTTTTACAACCTCACTGTCGAGGCAGTAGGAATCAAATCTGATACCCTGATAAAAACCAAAAGGATACACTGGGGGTGTAAAGATATACATTGAAATATCGTATATCTTTTGCGTTTTATTTAATCTTTGTAAAATGTCTGATAAAATGAAGACTACTAGCACAAATCTAAACACCATTTTTTTCTAATAGATCATCCCGTCCTGGGTATGATGTTAAACTACATCCAACGGTAAGGCCTCTGATCAGGAGGTTTTGAGGAGCACAGGACCACCTCTTAATTGCTGGTATTCCCAGGTCCACTCTGACTTAGTAAGGATCCCACCTATGGGCAAATAGTTAACCCCCAAACTGGGGTCAAAACACTATGAAAGTGTAAAAATGGATTTTCCTGCCAGCAATACATTTTGTAAAAATATTATCAGCAATGAATGTGTGAAGAAAAAAAAAACTATTACCAGCAATTAATTTTTTGAATGAAAAAATATTACTAGCAATACACTGACGAAGAAAAAAATTACCAGCAATATATTTGAAAAAATATTACCAGCAATATATTTTTGAAAGAAAAAATATTGTCAGCAATACATTTTTGAAAGAAAAAATATTGCCAGCAATACATTTTTGAAGGAAAAAATATTGCCAGAAATACATTTTTGAAGGAAAAAATATTGCCAGCAATACATTGTTGAAGAAAAAATATATTACCAGCAATACATTTTTGAAAGAAAAAATATTACCAGCCATATATTTTTGGGAAAAAATATTAGTAGCTATACATTTTTGAAAAAAAAAAATATTACAAGCATTAAAAATCTTATCGGCATTAAAACAATTCATTGAGGTTGATATGCTGTAAAACAAACCAAACCAAACCAAACTAATAGAACATCTTCCCAGATTGAAGTCAAACTCTTTCTCCTTGATTTTAATTCTATTCAAAATTTGTTTCTCTATTCACCTAGATATTTCAAGGTTGAATCCAGAATTTTGGCGAGTGTGGGGTCTAGATAAAGAAACGTATAGAGTACACGAGTTGATGATCAATGTTTTGGCAGGAATTTTTAGCTTTAAGGTTAATTTATGATTTGTTGCGTTTAGTTGGATATTTTTTTTTTATTTATAAAATTTCTTTATCTGGATATTTAAAAATGTTTTATTAATCGCACATTGCATGAACAGAGGGTGGAGATCTTTCCCTTTCTCTACGTGTATATGTAATCCTGTTACTATGTGCTTGTAAAATGATGGCATTGACAATGGAAGACAATGGAAGTCGGGAGTGAAGAAGTACACTGAAGGTGACACACTAACAGTGCAGCTGAATATGTAGAAATGGAAGCCATAGAAATGATGATGGCAGGCAGTACAAAATGCCTGTGGGAGCTTGAGCCTGGGCAAGGTCTAGTCGATAGGATGAAGAAGGTGTTGGCGGAAAAAGTCAATGAGGTTTTGTGAAGGGTGTGAGCTTGAAAACTCCGCATTGCCATTAGGCAGGGTAATCAGGTAGAGCGGTCCAGTGAAGAGGAAAATAATTATATGCATAATATGACAGGGAAGTGCCAGGGGGTGGTTTGGGCAGTGGCTATGAAGTGGGTTAAGGTGGGTGTATAATTCAGGGGAGATAACTATTACACAGAATAGAAAGGGGAGATAACACACTACCGAACTATAATGATTTGATACGAATATGTTCTGAACCTTTAACAGGACTTTTTTCTAACCAGTTTTTCTCTTATCTTGAAAAATTTCTTGCTCTTGGCAAAATTAATTTTTCTTTCTTTTAGAAAGTGTTTCGCCAAAGTTGGGGGAATCTTAAGCATAGCTCCATCATTTTTTAAAATTCAAAAACCTGAATTCATGCCTTTTTAGATATTTAGAAAGTGATTCTCCAAAGTTGGGGGTATGTGAACGAATTGATTTTTTTTTACAGTGCCGTTCACACTGGACAAGGTTCAAAATTATGGAGAATTGTAGTTTAAAAGCAGTAATATAGACCTTGCTAACCGAAACGCTCCTGTGTGTCTAAATCGGTAAACACGCCAGGCTATATGACGGTTCCTGAGAGGATACGGGTTCAATTCCTGTCGGTAAATGTCGTTAATACTGTTTATTATAAACAGAGCATTTACTTACATATTTGTATCTATAAAAAGAACGTATAAACATAAAAAATATCTTTTTATATATATATATATATATATATATATATATATATATATATATATATATATATATAGTCTTAAGATATGCTATATTTATGGGATAAAGGATAAAGTGCTCAATATCAGAGATAGAGCGTGTGTAAATATAAAAGTGAACATAGAGGTCAACACTTAGAGGCGACAGTGTGTTTCATGCTAGATACAATCGTCACGCTTGACGATTGCATCTAACATGAAACGAAACCTCTGTCGCTATATATGTCTATATATATGTGTGTGTGTGTGTGTGTGTGTGTGTGTGTGTGTGTGCGCGCGCGTGTGTGTGTAAAATATATAGAAAATAGGAAAGAACTCGTTAGGTAAATAATCCAAAGTTCTTTAGTATTTTTGTTATTATTTTTTAAAAATAGTGCTCGATATAAAAGTAGGGCATAAATATAATTATTTAAAATTTATTTATATAGCGTTGGAATCATATTTTTAAATAAATAATTTTATATATATATATATATAAGGTTTTTGGAAGGAAGTGAACTATAAGAACTAAAAAGTGTAACTTTGAAAATAGGGCTGGGAATAATACAGCATACTTTTTTTTTAAAAAAGTGTTCTGCGAATGTTGGATGATCGTCATTTCTACCGTTGCCATCAAGTGTGTCGGCGAGTATCTCACGTATCATAGCCATATCCAATCACCAATTTCTTGTTAAATTATCAAAACACTCCGAAAAAGTAATGATCTAGATGCTGAGCGAGACAAGCTAATTGAAAAGGCGTACAGATTATTTTGTTCTTTATTCTAGGGAGTGGTCGCTTGCTGTTTTAACTGACTGGTTATCTTCCGCAAAATCAGCAGGTGACAAAAAAAAAAATGAACAAGATTAACCAAAATATCTTTACTTCACTTCCTGGTTAGGGGCTTTCGTCTAACTAAATACAAGTTTAACTGTATCTCCCAGTACCCAAGTTTACAAACTCCGCAGGATGAGTCGGTATTCATTGCAGTAAAGACGCCTTGTTTCAGATTGTCTCACTTATTCTTGCGATTGTTAATCTCATCATTCTCTGTGAGAATTAAATATAGGTTATTTTCTTTCTACCTGAGATTCGTTGAAAAATAAAACTGACACAATCTCACGTGTCTATCTACACATAACCCCACGCATAAAAACAATAGATTTCTCCATAACAAGAAACATACCTGTGTAAATAATATAATCAACACTCCCGTCAATTTCGACGTATGATGGCCCAACAGTTAATTTTCGAGCTGAACCGCGACACAATGTTTGATTATGGCGGTAAACGCTTGTCTCGAACCAGCCACAATTTAAGGAAGTGCAGATAACTGCGTTTCTCTCGGTTTATTGACACGGAGCTTAACTTCTCTCGAATAATGTCAAAATCAACGGACAGTGCATCGGCTTAAATATATCACACGTCGAAAAGTCATGGTTTGAATTCAAAGTTTTTCTTTGTCTAATCTAGAGAGTCGAGTCTGCTGTTTAACCCATAGCTGGAGGAAGATGAATTTATGCATTTTCAAAAGGCATACTCGCGAAAAGAACGAAATAGAACGATCGCACTTGAACTAGCCTCTTGACTACCCTTTCTTTTTTTAAGCACATCACCCGGGCAAGACGGGAGTGCCACGAGCACGCAAGGAGTTAGAGAGTGAGAGCAAGAGTAAAGAGGTGGGGGCGTTTGAAGAAAAGAAACCGAGAAGGACGGGGATCAGGATCAAGGCATCAGAAGATATCGATTGACATTACATTTGAATATTTGAAGGTTATAGCTATCAGGGAAGCAACTAAGATGGAGCTAGTTCCACTGGATGGGAAGTGCGAGAACCAGAATCTACTGGAGTAGAAGAGAACCAGTTCGACAGTGAAAGGGTGGGACCGAGATGCCAACGCTTAAATTCCTGCAGTTTGGGAACCAGTGAAAGTAGCTCGTCAGAGCAGTTGGCATGAGAATAGTTGTAGAAAAGACAGAGGGAAGCCACATCACGTCTGTGAGAAAGTGATTGTAGACAAGATGCCAGATCAGGACCTATCACATTGCATATCTCTGGATTTTATCAAGGACCTCGAGAGGAACAGCGGGGGCAGAAGTATTCAGTGCAAGGACGAATGGTGCGCCGATAACAGTTCAGCTAACCCCTGATTCACAATAATATTGAAATATATGTATTTACAACCATATATATATATATATATATATATATATATATATTTCTGAGATGAGGTGTTATGTACACTATTTACATTATTCAGACTATTGTCCTCGTCTTTGTCGCCATATTTATTACAACGTTTCGGCCGTTGTACGCTCAGGCCTTCTTCAGGTAGTTGGAATGTCGAACTGAACCCTTTATTTCGCGAGATTTTGTTCGACATTCCAACCACCTGAAAAAGCCTGGAAGGCACAACAGCCAGAAAAACGTTGTAACAAATATATATATATAATATATATATGTAATATATATATATATATATATATATATATATATATATATATATATATATATATATATATATATATATATATATATATATATATATATATATATATATATATATATATATATATATATATATATATATATATATATATATATATATATATATATATGTATATATATATATATATATATATATATATATATATATATATATATGTATATATATATATATATATATATATATATATATATATATATATATATATATATATATATATATATATATATATATATATATATATATATATATATATATATATATATATATATATATATATATATATATATATATATATATATATATATATATATATATATATATATATATATATATATTTTTCTGAGATGAGGTATAGTAATTATTTACATTATTTACATTGTTCGACTGTTGTCCTCATTTTTGTAGACATATTCATGACGTTTCAGCCGCTGTGCTCCCCGTCTTTCTTCAGGAGATTGTAATTTTGAGTCGAACCCTTTATTTCGCCCACCGGGGTAGATTTTTCTAGTTCCACGCGCCATGCCTCTTCCGGATAACCCAGTATCAGTTATTTCTCTTTAACTGAACTCTCCCAGTTATTGTTCTGGCTACAGCAGAGATGAACAAATAAACCAAAATATATTTTGTAGTGCCAATATTGGCCTGTGTAGTATTATAATTTCTCTTGTATTTATAATAGCCGGGCAAGGAAAATATGTGTGGGCATTAAAAATGCTATTTTACGAAACAATCTTTTTTCTTAAGAATATATTTTTTTCTAAACATTTCATAGTATTTCTTTGTTGGGAATTTACCAGGAACGAAGGAAATCTATTCCGTTTTTCTTCTATGCTATTAATTGCTATTACGTAGTTACTGTACATAACCGATGCGGCTGAAAATGAAACTCGACACATTTGATTGAGTTTGGGTTTGACCAATTCATAAAAAAAAGCAAAAATAAAACTAATTAAGACATGCGTGTCCGTCAACCTTAAACAATAATCTTTGTCAATTTTATTTTTCAGTCTTTATGATGGTCGATACTTGATCTATCTCTTACTGTTACATCCCCGGGCAATGCCGGGCTCTACTGCTAGTATATGATAAAAACAAGCACTCGTGAGTTATGCATATCATGTTTTAAATAATGAAAATAAAAAGATATATGATAAAAACAAGCATTCTTTGTTATGCATTCATTTTTTTTAAGCATGGTTTTAAAAGTTATGGCCGACTTTTCAAAACTATATTTCTTCGTCTATTTTGCATAATTCAAAATTGACATTCTTACCATACTAAGGAATTTTTCTAATATTCCAATCTAGGTTTTGACGTCCGCTCATCTTATTAATTGATTAATTTATTTTCTACGGTTTATCAACCCTTTACAGGTTATTTAAAGCCAGAAAATATTTTAGATTGCAAGAATTTTTTAGGAGATGATGATGGTTTAGTGATGCAAGTTTTTACTAATGAACCCATATCTGAGTGGAGAAGAGGTGGATTTATACCTTTCCCAAGGTTATTCGTAAGTGAATATAACAAACCTAGCTGGAACTGAAACTCGACTCTCCGATTAACTATTCGGAACCATTATCCATTACACCACCCGAACATCCAAGCTAGCGGCATCTAGTATCCCCAAGCGATCACCCCACCTAGCTACTGACCAGGATCCACGGTGTTGCTTAGCTTCGAAGATCGTACAGCAACCGGCGTTTCCGTGTAAACATGGCGGCTAGTTAAACACTCTTCCATCCGACCTGCTCAGGCAAATTTGTTTTTATTCAACGCCGACAAAGGCAGTGATTATACAGCAACAGTTCTGAGCTACCCTTTGTTATAGTTTCTGAAGAAGAAAGCTCATAATCTTGCGTGATCAGCATTTTTTTTAACAAGGCCAGTATTCTCAAATCCTTGGTTACGATGCCTTGTGATTTGATACTCAGCCTTTAAACGGCTTTTGAAAAGGTCCTTCAACGTACAATGCTTAAAAAAAATAAAGACTTGCTACCATAAAAGATGACAGAAGCAATGACTTCTGCAGCAATGGTTAAAGCTAACAGCTCAGGATAAATGTTCGAGACACTCTGAAGCAATTTCTTACATTTTTCTTTCCAATAAAAAATATAGTAAACAGAATCCGTGTTTGTAAAAACAAAAAGAAAACGCCTAACGTTGATCAAAATGCTTTTGAGGTGCCCGAGTCCGTAGTATGGTTTTCGGGCATTTCCAAACGATGCCACACACTGGGAGTGATATAATCAAGGAATTTACTTATAAATTGGCTATAGTGAGATTTGAACCCGAGTCTCATGTTCAGAACACTAACCTTCTAAAATCTTGTAAACAACACCAACAAAAAAATAAAATAAAATTGCAACGATGCAAATATGTTTGTCAATTTCTTCTTCGTCGAGTTATATTCACTCACTCACAAACACCCTTGGGAAAGGGATGAATCCATCTCTTTTCCTCCAGCTATTGGGTGAATAAAAGGACAGACTGGGTTCTTTAGCCTTGGTTGGCAACCAGTCTACCGCAGAAAGAAATGGTAGCCTACTGCGGGAAAAAAATCTTCTGCCTCGTCAGTCGTATCTAAAGATACATGATCGCTTAAGTGAGTATCACGTGTAGCACTGACTGGTACTCACACGGCGTGGGCGATTATGGCTCTCCACAGCTTCTCGTTCTTTGCTGACTCTTGCTATCCATTTACATAAACTCGTTACTTAGTAGGTCTTTCAGATCTTTGGCTGTTTACCCTTTTGCCCCACTTGTTCTCAATATGCCCTGAGAGTGTTAAATTCTCCATTTTTCCCCTTTGTGCCCTAGAAAACTCAATTTGTCATTTTGCTCAAGATTAAATGTACAGAAATTATAGAGGGATTCTTCTTTTATGCGCTGTCCCTTCAGGACGTGGGCGTCTTGGTTATCATTTGTAGCGTTTAGTAAGGTTTGTCTGTTCTTCATCACCATTTTGTTGGAACATTGAGTTAGAAACTAAGGAAAGAGTGCTGAACTGTTAGGCAATATCAGTTTTACTATCTAGCAGTGATTGCGCGAAAATCTCCCCTTAGATGAAGAAGAGACAAGAAACAACTGAAATATGGTTCTACAGAATAATATTAATATCATGAACTGAACATATTGTAGAATTTAGTCGGAAAAAACAGACAGTATTCGACTGTATTGGAAATTGAGTCTGCTCTGGCACTCTTTTGTCTACCAACTGGACGCTAGTTGGGAACTTCCCTCCGAGGGTCAGTATCACATTTCTGATTCTTCATATATAAGTAATGAGGAAGTTTTAAGTTAAATATGTAAAGAGAAATGACACTTTCTGTCTAGATGAGGTATTTTAATTATTGTTCGGACAATAAAGATGAGGACAATAGTCCAAACAATGTAAATAGAAATGACGGATATACTTAGAATATGAAAGAGAAATTAAAACATATAATGAGGAAAGAAAGTTTGAGGAATTTGACACTGACAGGAGTAAGTGAAGACACTGATGTCAGAGGTGAAAAGATCACCTCAAAAGCATTTTGATCTAAGTTAGGCGTTTTCTTTTTGTTTTTACAAACACGGATTCTGTTTATTATATTTTTTATTGGAAAGAAAAATGTAAGAAATTGCTTCAGAGTGTCTCGAACATTTATCCTGAGCTGTTAGCTTTAACCATTGCTGCAGAAGTCATTGCTTCTGTCATCTTTTATGGTAGCAGGTCTCTGTTTTTATAGCATGACATTATCCGGCAAGTAACCTTATGATCTTTGAGGCTTTTTATTTTCACAACGGCGTGTAGAACTCATTCAGACTGAAAGATAAACAAGACAGAACTTAATAATATTTTGTTTGACGTTATATTAGAACAAAGCAAAAGGTCTTCTCCCTAATTCATGAACAAATAGCCGTGAGACTCTTCTCTATAACAACAACAAAAAAAGACCCTTTCCACAAATTAAAATAGGTGGACAGAAAGAATAAAACTGAACGCTGGTGAGCGAGCAGGAAAACTTCAATAAACATGATAGTTTTAAATATATATATATATATATATATATATATATATATATATATATATATAAAAGATAAAGGGCACATTGGTTCTCTTACTCTCACTTCGAATTTAGGAACAGTTCAACGATTTGCTTATAAACCAGAGTTTAATTCATGTCGCCATCGCAAAAATTCTATCAAAATTTCCGAATGTTAGGTGAAAAGGTTAAGCAATGATATTTACACTTATTAGGGGCAGCAGCTCTGCTCGTTAAATCTAGTGAGAAGATCATGTTTAACTAATCATTGTTTCACTAACGTCTCTTTTAGCCAGATTACACTCACCCCTTTCACAGATTTATAGAAACGGCGGTGAAAATGGCGGAACGGATATGAACTTGAGGGGAAACCAAGAATCGGCAAACTGGGTTCGATTTTTGATTGAGATTTGATATTCGCAAAAAATGAAAACTTTTGTCATAATAAACTCACAGAAGGCATGAATCTCAAATCCCTATCGGATCTTTTCTGTTAATTCACCTCAAATAACGTAAAGTTACTTATCGTAAATATTAATTGACCCCAAGAAATTATAAATTTTAAATCAAAGTTTATTATTATTATTTTTATTTTCTTTGATTTCTGGCGTTTACACATTTCTTTCCGGGTCCCGCTCAGGGACCTAAGGTTAGAAATGGCGTCATGACACTTTCCACTGACAAAAAAAAATTAAATTACATAGATAAAGCCCTTCGTAAGGTGTGGGCTGTACTTGTCAGAACAATTTTTTTGTATCTCCATGAGGCATGGACTTCCAGGAATCCCTTCAATTAATCTACTGCAATTTTTTCCAACCAGTCCTAGGGCTCCAACTACAACAGGGATTTTTTATGTTCCCATATCCCACATTTTCGAGATTTCTATTTCAAGGTCCTTGTTATTATTATTATTATTATTATTATTATTATTATTATTACTATAATTATTATTATTAAATTTTTGGCTCAGATTTCAAATTATAAATTTTAAATCAAAATTTGTTTAGCTAGCCTCGCAAGAACTCCAACCCTCAGATTGAAAAATTACCAAAAAATCAGGGAGTTATTCATATTTCCTAAATGCGGCTGATATTTGAGCTACTTATAAATATTTTTTTACAATTTAAAAAAGAAATAAAAACTGTTTTTGGCGTGTTTATCGGGATGAGCGTGAATGTAGACCCCACACTTAAAAATAACGGACCCAATTCGCCCACATTTGGGACGAGAGCAACTAGCAGCCCAACCCGAGTGCAATGGAAGAGCCTCGCTCTGGGAAAATTTGTTGTAAATTTTAGTAAATATAAATTTGACGTGGTAATGATGAGCAAGCTTGTCTCGCTAAAACAGTTACGACTGATTAGTGAGTTCGATGCTAACTGGGTGCTCCCTACATTCAGCCTTGTGCCACATCTAAGATGCGCTCAGAAAATCAATATAAACTCTTTTTATTTTTGGGAGAATTAACAGAAAGCCTCCCACCTTTCACTCTGTCTCATAATATTAAATCAGCTTAGAATTTTATAGCAGAAAGCGTAATGGTGATTTTTTTTTTTTTACTTTACGATGGATCATTTCGCAAAAAAAAAAAGCTTTTGAAAAAAAGAAGGCTTTCGCAAAAATATACTTGCAGAAGGCATGGTTCTAAAATCCCTTACACTTTGCCTTATTACCGTTAATCCTTTGATCCCTGTGTTCTTGAACAATTTTAAACCTTCTATCTGAGCTCCTGAGTCAAAATTCGCAAATAACTAGTATGTAATTTTTTTACGACAGATATAATTACAGTCGGTCAACCGTTGGCTGGACATTAGGTCATTTTTCTGTACACACTGTTCAACTGGTGGCTGGGCATTACGTCATTTTTGTCTACCACTCGGAAAGATTCAAATGGTTAAATATTAATTCAGCTTAGCATAAGTATAATAAAAGAAAAATGAAGAATTTTTCTTTACCAAAAACGAAAAATCATAAAAACTTATTATTTCATTATTAACACCTAAAGGTAAACATTGGTCGAGTTTGTATTTTTTAAATGCTATTTACCTGCAGGTATATTGTATATTAATAACAGGGACTATATTTAGTCGTCCCCCCAGGAGGACGTCATGTGGCACAAGGCCTTTTTAACGTGGGCATTTCCGAGCCATTAGGCTCGGCCAAAAAAATAGCCATTTGAACCCGTATAAACGGGTTCAGGGCCGATTTACCTCCCCGAAGGAGACTCCGCCCTTCGGCGTAGCCTCCTTCGGGTTCCTCTCCGTCCGTAGACAGAGAGTTGAACCGAACCGTTGCTCAGAAAGTGAATGACGGATAACAGGTATCGGATAACAGATAGATAACGGATATTAATAACAGGGACTGAAACAGTATAGAAATTTTTATCTCAAAATACATTGTACCATTGTCAGACTGTGTTCGTCTGGTCTGTACATTTATTATTGTAAAGACAATAAGTGCGGCACGTGACCAAAAAAGTGGGGAGTGGGAGAGAGGCTGATCCTCATTAACTATCCTATACCTAGCTAATGCTATTCACGATTCATATAGCACATGTACAAAAAGAAGACATCCTTCACAATTTATTCCAACATATACCACAATACCACATACACAAAGGGAAAATGCAAAATAAACCTCATGATTTAGTTTAGTCTGGGTTGGTTTGGTTTGGTTTGGTTTGGTTTTCGCAGGTTGCGAGAGCCTCTCTCTCGACTGAGAAAAAAAAAAAAAACAGGTGTTATATAGCTCTTCAAGTGCCAGACCCACGCTGACATTTGGCTAATACCTGCCCAGTATCATTCATATGCAAATAGGCAGCGCCACCTACTCTAAGTAGATGATCGTCTCTCAAGTATCCATTGTGGAAGGGGACGCAACTCCTGGTGCTTATAGCACCACATACAACCAACTCGGAGTCTTTTATTGGGCTGACCCGATTCTCTGTTACTGATGATTGCTTTCATCTTCCTAATCTAAACTTCTGAAATTGAGTATTGTATGCTCTTTGCATTTTATATCTACAGGTTACGATGGGTAAATTGTCGCCATTTTATATTTTTAATTTAATGAATCCACCTCTTCTCCCTCCAGCTATGGGTTAATTATTAATGTTTGTATCACTAAACCATTATTATCAAAGAACAATTCTATATCTAGTCAATATCTAAATGAGTGACCATTGGGGAAAACCAGGTTCTGTAAGATTGGATGTGCGGGAGTAATGGATAATTTGTTAATCGGAGAGCTGTGTTCCAATTCCAATTTGGTTCATTATATTCTCTTATGAACTAAATATCCTTGGAAAAGGTATGGATCTACCTCTTCTCCATCCATTGTGTTCGTCCTGTCTTTTTTTTCG
Source organism: Acanthosepion pharaonis (assembly GCA_903632075.3). Lineage (NCBI taxonomy): Eukaryota > Metazoa > Mollusca > Cephalopoda > Sepiida > Sepiidae > Acanthosepion > Acanthosepion pharaonis. The sequence continues at coordinate 296,314 of CAHIKZ030000309.1, read as the reverse complement.
CATGTCGAGAGCGCCTTTTTTTTCGACTGAGAAAAAAAAAACAGGTGTTATATAGCTCTCCCCGTCCCAGACCCACGCTGACTATTGGTTAATACCTGCTCAGTATCGTTATATATGCAAATAGTCAGCGCTATAAATAGTAATATATGCAAATAGTCAGCACCACCTACTCCAAGTCGAAGGTCTTCTCTCAATAGCCTATTATGGAAGGGGAGGCAACTCCTGGTGCTTACAGCACCACATACAACCAACTCAGAGTCCTTTATTGGGCTGACCCGATTCTCTGTTACACATATGAAGAAAACATTGTCATTTTAGTAAGTTAGAAATTATATATCTCTTTCAGACTTGTTACATTTAATATTTGTTAGAGTAAAGCTCAGAGTCAAACATAGATAAAGCCTAACTTGCGAAATACCAATGTCTTGATACCGTCACAATTTAATAATACAATACAATAACAATGTCATACTTCATTTTATTTACACTATTTATATTCGGAAAATTATCCTCATCTTTGTTGTTATCACAAAGTTTCGGTCGTTGCGCTCTCCGGCCTTCCTTAGTTGTATATCATTCTGGGTAAACTACAGGGAATTCTGAACTGAAACATTTATTTAATCTACGTGGGTAGACTGCCCTCGTTCCACTGCTCATCTATATTATAATTCTGCCTGATTCTCCCTTCGTTAGTTAATTAGTTAGTTCACACGAGTGTTACGCTCTGCCAATACCCAATAAATAATGGACTATTCCGTTTTAACCTCGTGAAAACACGGAAATGATATCTCAGAAAGTTACTTGAGAAAACGAAAGAAAAAGAAAGAAGTGTTTAACGTCTATTTCATTAAAATGGAAAAAAGTTGTCAATTTTAAATCTTTTCATTTGTACCTCCTTACTTCTTAAAATAACAACCAGCTCTCATATTTATGATTGTTATTGCAATATTTTGTTAAAGTTGTTAAGCTCAAATATTTAACGATGTGACAGGGGAATTTCTATGGATATTTTATTGTAGAACATGCTGTGAATTTATTCAATCATTAACTTAAAAATTAGGATTTAACAGATTATTAAAATAGGAAAATCGTGAAATTTTCACGGGTCTTTTATGTCTATAGATAGTGTAAATCATGATAACTCCTCATCCCAGAAATTCAGACAGAAATACTTCGTTTTCGACTTCGGTATTTTTTATGCAATCTTGTATCTGTGTTTTATCAGTCACTCTTCATTTCTTTTTTTTCTAGTTTAAGGACTGGTAGTTTATTTTAAAATGACGCCGACGAGTACCAACATGTGTATTGTCGGTTTGACGTCAATGACTGTCCAATTTCGAAAAGATACAAATTTGAGGTGACAGATAAAGGTACTTTTACGACTAGCAACAAATACATCTTCGGCATTTTTTAAAAATGTTTTCGTCTCTTTCTTTCACATTTTATTGCCAAAAACGTATCTGTTTACATTTTTATTACATTTTGTGTAAGATCTTTTCATTTTGCTCTCTTTTTAGCAGTTAAGATATTCTTTTTCATTATTTTATCCGCATTCCAATGATTATTCAGGTCATTTGCAACAGATTTTTTTAATAAATGATATAAATTTAGTGTCGGAATCAAGAAATAGGTATTGACGCAAGGTAGGCCTTATTTAGGTTTGACTCTGAACTTATAGCCTTTACTCTGACAAATACTGAATGTAACCAGCCTGACAATGATATATAATTTCTAACTTATGAACAATGACGATGTTCATTTTCATGGTAATGATAAAATTAACCATTTCCATACAGAAAACATTTAGTTTTACTGCCGGTTAGTATTTATAAAATATATTCATTAAAAGTAAAACAAGTTCTGGGTATGACAATAAAGTAATTCAAAAAGGCCCCTAATCGAGAGCTTGGAGGTTTTGAGGAGGGTGGAATCACCTCTTAATTGCTGGTGTTGTCAGATGCAACTTTAACCGGGGTGGTAGCACCACTTAGGGTCCCAGTTATGGGCAAATAATGAACACACAAACAAAAATCAAAACATTGGGAAAAAATGAAAATACATTTTTTTATAGTAAAAATACCAGTTATAGATTTTTATAAAAAATTACCAACAATACATTTTTGTAGTGAAATTACCAGCACTATATATTTATAAAAAAACTACCAACAATATATTCTTATAGTAAATTTACTAACAATACATTTTTATAGTAAAATTGCCAACAGTACATTTTTATAATAAAATGATCGACAATACATTTTTATAGTAAAATTGCCAACATTACATGTTTATAATAAAATGATCAGCAATAGATTTTTATCAAATTATCGACAATACATTTTTATAATAAAATGATCAGCAATAAATTTTTATACATTTTTATGATAAAATGATCAGCAATAAATTTTTATAAAATGATCGACAATACATTTTTATAATAAAATGATCTACAATACATTTTTATGATAAAATGATCAACAATACATTTTTATAGTAAAATTGCCAACATTACATGTTTATAATAAAATGATCAGCAATAAATTTTATAAAATGATCGACAATACATTTTTATAATAAAATGATCAGCAATAATTTTTTATAAAATGATCGACAATACATTTTTATGATAAAATGATCGACAATACATTTTTATAGTAAAATTGCCAACATTACATGTTTATAATAAAATGATCAACAATAAATTTTTATAAAATGATCGGCAATACATTTTTATAATAAAATGATCTACAATACATATTTATGATAAAATGATCAACAATACATTTTTATAGTAAAATTGCCAACATTACATGTTTATAATAAAAGGATCAGCAATAAATGTTTATAAAACGATCTATCAATAATATTTTTATGATAAAATGATCAGCAATACATTTTTATAGTAAAATTGCCAACATTACATGTTTATAATAAATGATCATAAATTTTTATGATCGGCAATAATTTTATAATAAAATGATCTACAATACATTTTTATGATAAAATGATCAACAATACATTTTTATAATAAAATGATCTACGATACATTTTTATGATAAAATGATCGACAATACATTTTTACGATAAAATGATCGACAATACATTTTTATAATAAAATGATCTGCAATACATTTTTATGATAAAATGATCGACAATACATTTTTATAATAAAATGATCTGCAATACATTTTTATGATAAAATGATCAACAATACATTTTTATAGTAAAATTGCCAACAATACATTTCTATAATAAAATGATCAGCAATATATTTGTAAAGCAAAATAGCCAGCAATACATTTTATAGGAGAATTACCAATTCGCTGAATGAGTTGACAGGTTTAGTATGGTGCACCAGAATTGACATAATTTTATGAATTCAAAGGTAAAAACTTTTTTTTGTTTCTTATAATAATTTAAAATACTATAAAAGTTTCTTACATTATTGAGTTACCTCTATAATGGTAATTCACTATTTAATAACTAACATAATGATAAATAATTTTTATTAATTATTAATATTACATTAAGTTATTACATCTTTAATTTAATAACTGAGATAAAAATTAATGAATTATTATTATATTAATAATTAAATTATCTCATTCAGTTATTGTTTAAATTGATAAATGAGACAATTTTATTATCTCAATTTAATTTTTAATTTAATAACTGAGAGTGAGATAATTTAATAACTATCTCATTCTCAATTATTAAATTTTTAAATTGATAACCGCGATAATATAATTTTTTTTTAATTATATTATCTCAGTTATTAAATTAAAAATTAAATTATTAACTCACTCACAGTTATTAAATTTTTAACTGACTGAGATAATATATTTATATTCTTTATTAGTAATTGCTATACTTTGATGATTATGGATTGTTAAAGTTATTTTATTTAATTCGCAAAAAAAAGAAAAGAAACTTAAAATAAACTAAAACAAATTAAGTTATTTTTCTTAACTAAGTAAAAAAAACTAATAAATAAAACAAATTATGAATGACACACACTATGAAAAGTATACACACTAAAGTAAGATGAATGCATAGCAAAATTTAAATTATTTAGTGAAATAGGAAAAAAAACTTTAGAAATCATCCCTTCAAGATTTAAAAAGAAGCCTGTTGAAACGTAGGGACGATGAAACATGGAAGTGAAATGAAAGAATTACTCGCAGCCGAAAACGTTTTTGTCAAGTTTTCTTTAAGGGGGGCAATCCTTGAAACGCGTGACCTTTTAACAATAATATCACTTACGATACACCATACTAAAAAAAAATAATATTCTAACGCACAAACATATCTTTATTTATGGTAAAAAAATTTGGGAGTATGATTTGTATTAAGATTTTAATTTTCGCTTAGTAAATATAGTCTTCAATTCCTAACTTAATAGCCTACCTCGTACTCTGGGAGAATTTTAAAACATTTTTTAAACTTAAAGAAAATTGAAAACAATTCTTGAAAAATTAAAGAAAAATGCAAACAATTCTTGTAAAAATTAATTATTCATCGAAATTATTTTTTTTATTCAGACAATAATGTCCTTAATGTATATTATATTCATAAAAGCAAATAAAAGCCTAACTAATTAGATAATTAGATGGTGTTATTGCAGTTTTTATTTTACAATTTGGAGCAGATTTTTAAAAAGTTGAGAGTAGTTGTGAATAAAAATTGATGATTTACTTTCTCTAAGAAGCCCGGCTTATAAGTAATATAAAAGAATTTGCGAACTGTTTGAAATTCTAGAAAATTTCATAAAGTTAAGTTATGGAGAGGGAGGGGTAACAGATGTAAAAAATATTTTTTGTGAAGATTTTCTAAAAATAAAAATTTCTAAAATAAACTGATTCATTTTTTAATAAGTCCTGAAAGTTTCATTAAAATCAGACAATTATTTGATTTTTGTAGGAATTTCCAAATTAATGTGTTTTACACTGGAAACTGTTACACTAAAAATGTCCATTACCACAAGTCTTACAAAGATGACCAAAAAAAAAAGTTTTTTGAGCCAAATTTAGAACGTGTCAGAAAGGATAACAAAATTTTAAAAAATAACCAAAAAATACTTTGTTCTTTCCTCTTAATAATAACATAAACCTTTTGACAATAAAACTTTGTTTTTATTAAGTTTCACGCCTGTTATCATAATGATATACTTTTTTTAGCGAATTATTGAAGGTACGTACACTTAGCAATTTCAACAGTAAAATCATGAGACCTAACTACCAACCAAGTACTACTATTACATTCATGAAGGCGAATTATCAAAGTGGAGAGCTCATTAGTAACAAAGCCATGAAAATCCGATTTTTTCGGAAAGGTAATGGAATGTTTTACCGTTGTCGTATCGTTCTGAATTTTAAAGATTTCCGTCTTTTAAACTGGTTGCTACATAAGTCTAAACTATTTATCCTATAGCTGGGGCAGAAGAGGTGCATAAATGCCTTCCACAGTGGGATTTGTTCAAAAGTAAACAAAACAATTGAGATCGGAATTTGAAACTGACTCGCCTTCTGCGCTTTCAGCGCTAATAACAGTTACCCTACCCGCACATCCTAATAATACAATTGCGGATGGAAAATGTTGATGTTAAGTTTGTTTTTGTTTTTGTTTTTTTTTAATCATGGATTGTCTACAGTTCACGCTTTTGCCGGTCGAGTTTCATATTTTTGTTCTCGGTTCGGCTCAACAATTTGACCTCTGACCTAACTGCTTCCTAGCAATCGACCAAATTTCTTCCGACGTCGTATAATTTTTTAAAATTTAATTTTGTTTTCTTATCTGTTTCCTTGCTTTTATCTCTGTAAATCTAAAGCTTTCTATCGTTTTACCTCACGGAATTATAATTATCTTTTTCGAAGCATTTCTGTTGCGTCACATAGAGACTCTCTTTTGCTCTTGACTGCATTACTTTCTTTTTCTTTCTTTCTTTCTTTCAGCCTTTCTTTCTTTTTTGGTTATGCATCTCTACTCACTAACCTCCGGATCTTTTCAATTTTTTCCTCCTAGAACTTTTGAACTTCTGCTTTTCTTTCTTTCTTCTTCTCTTAATTATTTCATTCTTCCGTCATTTCACACTTTCTTTCTTTCTTTCTTTTTTTCTTTTCTTTTAACTTCTTTCTTTCTTTCTTTTTCTTTCTTCACTCTTTCATCCTTTCTTTCTTTCACTCTTTCTTTCTTTCTTTCTCACTTTCTCTCTTTCTTTATTTCATTCTTTCTTTCTTTCATACTTTCTTTCTTTTTTTTTATTTTTCTTTACTCGCTAACCTCCAGATCATTTCAATTTTTCCCTCCTAAAGCTTTTAAACTTCTTTCTTTCTTTCTTTCAGCCCTTCTTTCTTTCTTATCATTTATCTCCTCTTTAATCTCCTCTACGTTTCTAATAATCATGGAACTCACTTTCTTTTTTTTATCTCTTTTTTACCATTTCTTTCTCCTCTCTAACCACCAGTATTTTCAATCACTCATTCTTTCTTTCTTTCTTTCTTTCTTTCTTTCTTTCTTTCTTTCTTTCTTTTCATCTCCTCTATGTTTCTAAAGATCTTTAACTCTATCTTTATCTTTTTCTTTGTCTGCGTTTCGTCCTTTTTTCTCTTCTCTAACCTCGTCTATTTTCCTGCAACTTTCAAAAATTACTTCCTCTCTTTCTTTCTTTCTTTCTTTCTTTCTTTCTTTCTTTCTTTCTTTCTTTCTTTCTTTCTTTCTTTCTTTCTTTCTTTCTCTCCCCCCTCTCTCTGTAATCATTTCTATCACTTTTTACTTCGTTTTCTTTCATACATTTTCCCATATATTTTTCACATTTTTCACCATCATGACATGTTTGTCACGGCGCTATTCTATCTTTCTTCTCTTTCCATTTTATCTCCCTTTTTTTTTCTTTCGTAATCATCTCTTTTACAAGTAAATCCCATGCATCAAGTACCATTCAAAATGGTAGACATGAACCCATCATCTCCGGGTCATTATCTCCTAACACGGAACTCTCCGACAATTCTTTTTTCTCTCTATTCTTCTCCCACCATTACCTCCCACGTTCAATTCTGTGTTGTTTTATTGCTTGAACAATCACCTTTTTAAAAAGGTTTTAATCATTTTCTTTTATCTTTCCGCAATCTCCAACTCGCCATCATTCTACATTATTCACAATATAAATGACCGAAACCCTTTATTTGTTAAAGACAACGGGCTGATTTATCGCCTCTTTTCCTGTTGCTTGCTTTTCGCTCGTTTCAGTGACGTTCACCCGGGGATTTCCAAAATGAAAAAGAATGTATGAGTTTTGAAATCGATGCGCTTCACTGAGAACCTAAATGGGGGGAAAAGCAGTAAAAGCGATTGACTTGTGAATAATTCAACCGGCCAACCAACAAAGCCACTCAAAAGCTCACACTCCTCGTAAAAAAATTAGTTTTGAAACATCCTTTGAAACTGAACGGAAATAATGAAACCTGCCATTATCTTTATTTATTATTTCATTTCTTTATTAAACAAAGTAACCAGATTTACTCTCAGTTTCAGCCTTTCTAATTGGGCGTGGTCTATAGACCAGGGGAAAGCACAAAGGACAATGTATATTAACGTGTTTCAGAAAGTGCGTTTTGTGGGTGCATCTCCCAAAATCTTGATGACCAGAGCCTGGCAGCTGATCTCTGATATGACTTGGCTCAAAGCCCTCAATGAGGAAGGAACTCAGTATCTAGGAAACCAAGCTCGTAACGTTTCATCATCTCAGAGCAGATCTTCGGTTTTCTGTAAGCATGATGAACGGTTGTACTCCCAAGGAGACATTTTGCCTGGAAAGTCTATTGGGATTAAAGCCCACTATAGACTTCAATGTTAAGATTAAACAGTATTTAATTACAACCGCTGATAAATACTTAACAAGAACAAAGAACTAAAAGTCAACGAAAGATAACCATTTCAGTGAATACCTTGTTAATAGCAGGGCTTGGCTTAACGTCCGGTAAATCCAAAATCAAAACCCAGATTATCGACGTACAATACAGCACTAATAATAAGACTGTTCCTCGGTCTTTTTAGTCTTCATTTCAGTGGAACTTGTATATACGATTCAACACCCAAAATGGCGGAAAATGATCGAATCCCGGTACCGCTCGAAATAAGTACCTGGCTCATGCTGCTTACGAGATAAAAATCAAACCAAAACTGGATTACTATTGCCATATTTGAAAGTCGGCCAATGATCACTTTCCAAACTTTACAGTTCAAAAGCATCTACACGGCCTTGTAAACGATGACGCTATTTTCAACCCTACAACTCTTTTGCCACAGATGAAACATTACCCCCCTCCAGCTCTACTATCGGTATTTCCATGTTAGATGCTCACAGATTTCAGCATCGACAGATTTCTTAGCAGCAGACCTAGCAATGGATTCAATATAGTTCTTCCACTTCATCATCGACACATTTCTTAACAGCAGACCTAGCAATGGGTTCAATATAGTCCTTCCACTTCATGTGGGCCGAGAATGTTAGCAAGAGCGGTAGGCAGAATGATGATTTATAGAGAGACATTTTGCTTTGGAAGCATTAAAATTAACAAGCCATCTTTTGCCCCAGTTAGCAACGGAATGTAGGTCCTGTCTTTTTAGATCAGCTGTCAATTTGACCTTATCAATCCGTTTAGACCCACCATCCAGACAAGAGTCATCAGCGTAGATACCAGATTGAGAGCTGATGTCATCAGGATGGCATTGATGAAAATTAAGGACAAATTAGGACCAAGGTTAGAGCCCTGGGAGAAACCTGCATTACTATGAAAGGATTTCGAGGACTGGCAATTCAGAATAACTTTCTGATGTAATGGAATAACTTATCACCCCCATCAGTGACGACACTATATATAGTAATTACCTATAAGTATCCGTTAGGCAACGGACTACAGGAGGCTAGCTGGGATCTGTTTCAGCTGTGCAGTCGGACTCTATTCCTTCACGCAGAGAGGAACCCGAACAAGGCTATGTCGTAGACAGACCCAGACCCATTTATGCGGGTTCTACAGGGAATATTTGGCCGATCCTATAGGCTCGGATGTCCCACGTTAAACTAGACCTTGTGGCATATCTACCCTCGTGGGGGGGGAGGCTAGTAAATATTGGCTAGGTGGGATCTGCGCAGACTAACAGGAGAACTACCGACCTTCCAATAGTAGCACTCACTACCGGATTGACTTGCGACGATCGCGCGCATAACTGTTACCTTTATTCTTATTGTAGTGGTTTTTACAATAAACCTTTACTTATTTTATCCACTGTGTTTTTCAGGTATATATTCCTATTAGCACGGGATATAACACTTTCATTTTGCGATTAGATAATAAGGGCTAAATCAGTTCAAAAATTCGTCCATAGACACCATAACCTTTCAACTTCTGAAGAAGAGCAGTATACGAAATGCTGTTGAAAGCTGTTGAGATATCTAATGCAACAGTTCGAGCTTCACCATTCGTATCTAAAGCTTGGTAGACACTTTCCGTTAAATACATCGGTATTTGATCTAGAAAAACGAAAGCCATATTGCTTGTCTGTAAAAAGGCCCTGCAATGTAAGATGCTTAACCAATTCAGCGTTGATTAGAGATTCTAGTAAGTTTACCAAAAGGGCAGAAGTCTAATAGGTTGATAGTTAGAATGGTTGGGTGGTTCACCCGAGTTCTTAAAGACTAGAACAGAAGATGGTTTCCAACAAAGAGTCAGCGACTCATTATAGTTTAGAGAGAATATGTAACAGTTCGGGAGCACATTTTTAAAAGACTATTACAAGGATACCATCAGGTTCACACGATTTGTGAGGATCCAAATTTCAATCACTCATTCTTTCTTTCTTTCTTTCTTTCTTTCTTTCTTTCTTTCTTTCTTTCTTTCTTTTCATCTCCTCTATGTTTCTAAAGATCTTTAACTCTATCTTTATCTTTTTCTTTGTCTGCGTTTCGTCCTTTTTTCTCTTCTCTAACCTCGTCTAAACTTTCAAAAATTAAGCTCTTTCTTTCTTTCTTTCTTTCTTTCTTTCTTTCTTTCTTTCTTTCTCTTCCCCTCTCTCTCTGTCATTTCTATCACTTTTACTTCGTTTTCTTTCATACATTTTCCCATATATTTTTCATTTTTCACCATCATGACATGTTTGTCACGGCGCTATTCTATCTTTCTTCTCTTTCCATTTTATCTCCCTTTTTTAATAGCAAAAACCATAGAAGCTGTTATATGCATATCACTCAACAGATACTCGGTTCAAAGAGAAAAGTCAAGCAAGGATTATCCAGATGAGTCAAAAGTAGAGTTTAAATAGAATTTATGGGTGAAACATTCAGCTTTATCCACAGATGTTAACTCCTCAAATTGTTTGAAAGGAAGAGGAATAGAAAATGTGCACTTATTTAATACACTATTACAGAGCCGCCAGTATTCACGAGAGCCACAGTTGTTAGATGCAATAAGGTGCCACATTCTTTCAGCAAAGACATAGCTCCTTCGATGACACGATTATATTTATTACGTGCGGCCACAAAAAGCGTCTGTTCTGATCGGAACTGTCACGCTGGTATAACCGGAAAAAGTGATTCCTCTGGGCTATAACGGTTGGACAGGCCGGTGCGAACAATGTAGAAAATTGAGGTTTCACCTTGTATTTCTGAGAAGGAACAAAAACATCTTTGCCTGCTTTGATCCAAGAAGAAATGTCACTGGCACAATACCCAATAGGAAGGTTAAGAATATCGATCCAAGGGACGTCTCGAAGAAAGTCAGGAAGTGAATCCCAATCAGAATGCTGGTAATGGAATGAAAACTTGTGAATAGCAAGTTTGTGTCGAATAAATGACTGCAGCGATATTTCAGTAAATACTGCAAAGTGATCAGAGTTGCCAAGAGGACATTGTTTTGAAGCTCGACAAGAGCTAGAAGAAGAGGTAAGGAACAAATCATGTAAGTCAGCATATTGATCAGATTTATTAGGGAAACGTGTAGTGACATCCACAATTTCAGTGAGAGACTGAACAATGGAAAATTGAAAGTCTGAATATCAGTGACATTAGAATGCTTAAGCCGCTTGTCGTGATCACCAAACACAAAAATGTTTGCAGATGGAGGAAGTCAGAGAACCATAAAATTTACGTGACATATATATATATATATATATATATATATATATATATATATATATATATATATATATATATATAAGAAATGGACAAAGTCCGACAATTTATTTATTAAAGACATTTTTATGTTTAACGTTATTTTATAGATACAAGTAAAAAGAACGTTAAACATAAAAATGTCTTTAATAAACACACATATATATATATATATATATATATATATATATATATATATACCCTCTGATGTTTATACAGAATTAAAAAGTATGAATAAATAAAGAGAACAAATGCAATTTTAAATAAAAAAGAAACTGTTTTATTAAGGAGAAAATGTACTGAAAGTGCACTAATTTCTGAGTCTTCCACCGTAAATTTACGTTCAGAATCAGGTAACATAATGTTTTTCTTAATATCTCTACTGCTATTTATACTCTCCCTCTTTCACATAGACACACACACATAATTAATAAATATACCATGTGATATGAATAAAGTATTAAAATATTAATAAACAAAGAGAAAAAAATGCAATTTTAAATAAAGAAGAAACTGTTTTATTCAGGAGTTTGGTTTGGTTTGGTTTGGTTTACGGCATATCAACCTCAATGGGTTATTTAATGCCTACAATTTTTTTATTGCTGGTAATAATTTGTTATGTCAAAAATCTATTTTTGATAATCCTTTTTTCGCTGCTGGTAATATTTTTTCAAAAATGTATTGCTGGTAATTTTTTCTTCAAACATTTATTGCTGATAATTTTTTACAAAGTATTTTTGGTATTAAAATCTATTTTTATACATTCATAGTGCTTTGATCCCAGTTTGGGGTTTAACTATTTGCCCATAGCTGGGATCCTAACAGGTGCTACCGCCCACGCTAAGGGTGGACCTGGGAACACCAGCAATTAAAAGTTGGTTCCACGCTCCTCAAAGCCTTCTGATCAGAGGCCTTGCTGTCGGATGTAGTTTATCGTCTTATCCAGGACGCGGATGTAGTTTATCGTCATACCCAGGAGAAAATATATTGAAAATTCTGTCATACCCAGGAGTAAATGTATTGAAAGTGCTGTAATTTCTGAGTCATCTACCGTTTATTTTACGTTCAGGATCATGCATCATATCGGCTTTCTTAATAACTCTACTGCTAATTATCTCTCTCTTTCACACACACACATATACAAATACATAATTAATAAATATACCATACGATATTAATAAAGAATTAAAAAGTATTAATAAATAAAAAGAACAAACGTAATTTTAAATAAAAGAGAATTTTTTTTATATAAAGGGGAAAATGTATTGAATATACACTAATTTCTGAGTCTTCCACCGTAAATTTACGTTCACATTCAGACAACATATCGTCTCTCTTAACAACTCAACTGCTAATTATTTTTCTATCTCCCACACATATATACTGCGGAGATGGAAAATAGAAAAACCAATCCAATCATTTGACATAAATTTTCGCATCGTTCCTTATCTTCATCAGGAACTCTACATGTACTCGTTCAGTCTTTGACAATAATCAGAATGTTTGCTGTCTTCAACGCTATCGCTGATGCCATTGTCACCCTCCTCATCAAGATAATTATCATCACCATAATTCCTCCTGGGAATTACCATTTATTCAAACCGATGCAATTGATTGCATTTATGTAATAGAAATAATTTTCTGGTTTCTTTTTTAAAAATATTATTATCATTATTATTGTTTTATGATTAATTTTTAAAATTCATTCTTTGTCTTTCTCTCTTTATTTCTTTCGTCCTTTTCTTCTTTCTTAATCTGCCTATTTTTATTTCTTTTGTTCTCCCTTTCTAGTTTCGTCTATTTCCTTAGCTCTCTTTTCCCTTCCTTATTATATTTTCTCTCGATTAACTCTCTCTCCCCACTCTTTATTACTTTCTCTCTCGATCAATTTCCTCTCTTTTCTTTTTATTACTATCTCGCTCGCTCTCTTTCTCTTTTGTATTCCCCCCTCTATTTTTTCTTATTCTTTTCTCTCTTTTTAATTTTTCTTGCTTTAGTCATCTCTTTTCTATTATCTCTCATTTTATTACTCTCTTTTCTCTTTTTATTTATTAGTTTCTCTATCGAATACATTTTTTTCTTTCCATTAGTTTATCTTTTTATTATTATTATTATCATTGTTATTATTATTATTGTTATTATTATTATTATTATTATTATTATTATCTTACTCTCTTTTTTTCTCTGCATAAGTTTCACTCTATTTTTATCTTGTATTTCTTTATCTTCATTGATTTATTTTTCTTTCTTACTTTCTCTTTCTCCCCAACACTTTATTAAATTCTTCAGTCTATTAAGCCAATAGCTGAGTAATTTCTCCCATTGAATTTTTTTCTCCATTTTCCGTAATTTTGTCTCTCATTTCGAGGGAAGGGGGAACGCTTTAAGGTATTATCCCAGGTTTTGTTGTTGTTGTAGTTATTTCGTATTGTGGGTCACACTTTCTTGCATTGCATCAATTCATTTGTTGCGACAGAGAATACAAAACTATGGCATTTTTTTTTTAAACTCTTGATTTGAATAAAAACCCAGTGACAATCGTCTCTCTTCCCAAGCATTTCAAGTGAAAGACAAATGATCAAATTCTAAGGACAAAATATACAAAGAAATTTTCATTTCTCTCTCTCTCTCTCTCTCTCTCTCACTGTGTGTGTGTGTGTGTGTGTGTGTGTGTGTCTAACTTCCTCTTCTCCGATTCAAGACGTTTGTTACCTAATCTTAATTTTTATATATTTTTATACAGCTAAAAATATTTCGAGGATATTAAATATTTTCTATTTGATGTAAAAATTTATTACGAAATTACACTTACTGTCAAATAAATGCGGCTTCATTATTACTTTTGTAATTACCTTATACTTATAAAATGTAAATATAAATACATTAAAACTCGTCTATATTTCTAGCATGTTCGGACTATTTTCCTCATCTTTCTCACCATATTTATTACAACGTTTCGGCCGTTGTACGCTCCAGCCTTCTTCAGTATCTGTCTATATTTCTGAGATGAGGTATTATGTACACTATTTACACTATTGTACTCATCTTTGTCGCCATAGTTATTACAATGTTTCGGACATTGTACATCCTGGCCTTCTTCAGGTGGTTGGAATGTCGAACTCAAACCTTTATTTTGCTCACTATGGTAGACTGTTCTAGTTCCACGTGCCATGTCTAAATAAATACAATATAAAGTTTAAATAAATAAGTAAAAGTAATTGTATAAAAGGTTTTCGTTTCTACTGAATTTAATAAGGTCTATTTATAGGCATATTAAGGACACATGGCACGGTGGATAGAGGCGTTAGTTAGATCCAGTGACAGGATCCAAAGAGTGCGAGTTAAGGCGGTGGAGAACTTGGAGAGGGGAATTAACAGGAGACAACTGGTAATTGACATCCGTTAGACATAGCACGTGGAACTAGAACAGTCTACCACAGTCAGCGAAATAGTTCAGTTCTACATTCCAACTACCTAAAGAAGGCCGGAGCGTACAACGTTGCAATAAATATGGCGACAAAAATGAGGACAATAGTCCGAATAATGTAAATAGTGTACATTAATATTTCTCTGTATTTTCTTGCGACCAATCCTTTCTTTAAATTAAACTAAAATTAAGTACGAAGAAGAACTGAATCTTTGTCTTCTCTCTTTGCTGTGGATGAAAACAGTTGTACTTGAAACTAATTCTTAACGTAGGCATATATATATATATATATATATATATATATATATATATATATAAAGTTCGCTTAATTAAATGGAAAATTTACTTAATAAGCTGAACATAATTTTGGGTCAACCTATTATATATTATATACAGGGTGTTCATAAAGTTCGTATACACTTTTAAAAAATTATAACTTTATTTGTATTTGCGATAGAAATAATTTGTAAAAAGGATTAAAAAGAAGTAAATCTATATTTTTTGAGGTTTTATTGAAATTTTATTTAAGTTTCCACATGTCCGCCATCATTAGCAAAACAAAGGGCAATACGATTTTGCACTTCACGGAAAACATTTGCCAACTGATTTACAGTAATGCCTGAAATCACATTCGTTATTTTAGCTATACTTAAAACTAGGTACATTAAACTTTATAACATTTTTTACAGATTATTTCTATCGAAAATACAAATAAAGTTATAAATTTTTTAAAGTGGACACGAACTTTATGGACACCCTGTATGTGTATTATTTTTTAAACCGTAACCCTTATCAACACAATTATTATTATTATTATTATTGTTACTACTACCACCTCTACTATTACTGTTATTTTTTACTTTTTTCTGCTTTAAATTGCGATTTTTAACATATGATCAAGGTACACTTTAGAATCTATCATTCAACCACGAAGGAAGACTCCCCGCCATTTGACCCCAATTCTTGAATTGTATCAAGTCTTGATAAATAGCTTATATTTTTGTATTCTTGTAAACCGTCTGTAATATGAAATTATATCAATCAATTCCAGCATTTTTATTTATTTATATTTACATCAAAATCATTTTCGTAATTTCCAAGATATAAAGGCAAAACTGTATTGATAATATCACATATTTTTTAAAAATATATTTTATTATTCCACATATGAAAACGCTACGGTATATGTAAACAAACTGTCATATTCCAGACGTGTAAACAAAATGATATTTGCTATATTCTAGTTGTGTAAAAGTATATATTTGTAATGTGAAAAAATGTATTTTCATTATTATTTGTTATTAGTTTTACTCTATCTTATTAGTAGAAGCATTTTCACTATTATTATTTTATTAGATTTAATCCATCGTATTACTGTTGGGTAAAATCTGAATTTCGTTGTGATGGTAGTTTTTTTTATAAGATCCTCACGAAAACCTCCACAGCTAAAACGGATAAATTTAAAATTTTAAAATAATTATAACTGAGCACGTTCTCACGTGTTTACAAAAAATACATTTGACTCATATTTAACGCTATTTTGCATTTTTACCGTCTCTAGTTAGCTCCCTTATATGGTGGACGCTTGTTTACAAAAAAAAAAAAAATTTATTGCTACAACGGATAAATTTTAAAATTTTAAAATAATTATCATAGAGCGCGATACCGTGTGTCTTTTTTAAAAAAAATTACCATCTCAACGAAATGCAGATTTTATCGCAGTTACAATAACTTTGTCTTTGTAATTTACCCATGAGGATGACCTTGGAGAAGATTGAAAGTACTTGGACAGGAAAAAACTACAGCGCCTTCCTTGATGAATTTTCTCTTAACATCAAGAAACTGATTAGTGAATTGAAAAAGATCAAAATAAAAATAAATAGACATAATATTTGTATCATCAACATGGAAAAAAAAGCTAAAAATAATGGAAGCCTTATTAATAGAAACAAAAAAAAACACTTAATAATATTAACTTTGAACAATATCTTGACCGTGTTTTGAAAAATGAAAACATTTTATAAAACATACATGCAACAAACTATTTCTTATTTAATAGTTAAAATATTTAATCCTTGAAAATGGCCAAATGTATAGCAGAAAGCGTTCGGATAAAAAAAAAACAACATTCGGATAGTTTTTATATAATTTATCATCCGAAAAGAAAAAAAATATTAGATCGCATGAGAAATTTTATAAAAAACTAAATAAAAGCACCTTGTCTGTCGTATTCAATGAAATGTGGATGAAAGATGGATTGCTACCTAAATAAACAATATATATATATATATATATATATATACAGTGTAGCCCGGATATAAGAGAAACCCGGATATAAGAGAGATTTTTTTTGGTCCCAAATTAGAGCCTGTGTTAATGTATATAAAATAGACCAAACCCGGATATAAGAGACTTCTTCTCCGGTCCCGACAACTCTCTTATATCCGGGTTACACTATATATATATATATAGAGAGAGAGAGAGATAGATAAATAGATAGATAGATAGATAGATAGATAGAGTGAGAGAGATTCATATAGGGAAACGTGAAAAAGTTTTTTGTTTTTTTTTTACTAATGTTCCCTCTCTCCAAGCCTCAAGAACCATCAAGTTAGAGGATTAATGAACGTGGTTGTTGTGTGAGCGATATAGCAGGCGCACTTTATGAGGATATGTAGAAATGATAACGCTTAATCTTAAACTTGAACTGTTTAAGATTTTATTTATTAAAAAAGCATCCTCCTGTATGTCGATTCAACTGAGTAACGGGAAGAAGTTGTTCACCCCCCTTTCTCACGAATGGAATACGAAGGAAATGAGGGTGGGGGCAATGTGGCGGGTTTAACCTGTTGGAGATAGAATAGGTGGAACTAAGGAATGTAGCTCGTCTGAACATTCTGAAACTTGCGATAGACGGGCAAGAGGCTTACAATATTTCATTTGTGGGAAAGGGGTGGTATAGTGGAAAATAATTCATCGACCACAAGGACGTGTAGACGCTTTTGAACTAAAATAAGAAGAAAATGCAGATACATTTTTTTTACATTCTGTAAAGTGAAGAAATGTCCAAAATATACATATAAATTTCGGGCAGATGGAGCTCGACAACCCAAGAAGAGAATCCATCGAGGAGAAGGAAAACCCTGATTTTAAACCTATACTGCCTTGCGGTCATATCAAAATACGAAAAGGTCTTTACGTTTCGAGCCGGCTTGTCTGCAGGAGTTGCTGGAAAGCTGACTGCAAACAGTTTTCGAACCTGGAGTGGAGCCTCGAAGACTGTTGGATGTCAGCTTTCCAGAAACTCCTGAAGCCAACGCGACTCGAAATATAATGACCTTTATTCTTTTAGATTTTGTCGGTACGGTACGGCAAAGATAGTGGGAACATGTAGTCAGAGTGTTACACGTCC
Source organism: Acanthosepion pharaonis (assembly GCA_903632075.3). NCBI lineage: Eukaryota > Metazoa > Mollusca > Cephalopoda > Sepiida > Sepiidae > Acanthosepion > Acanthosepion pharaonis. The sequence continues at coordinate 278,311 of CAHIKZ030000309.1, read as the reverse complement.
TCCGTGTACCATCGTCCAGGCCTGCGCCCGGAATGATCACAGAGAGCTGCATTCATCTCACGAGATAAACGGATGTCTACTACAGATATTTTTTTAACCATTTCACCCCACTAGCACGCAAGGGGTTACAGAGAGTGGGAGCAAGAGTAAAGAGGCGTGAAAGAGGAAAGGATGAAAAGAATGACGGGGAATAGATCAAAGCATCTGTAGATGTTGATTGACATTGCATTTGAATATTTGGAGATTATAGCTATCAGGGGAGCATGTAACAGGAAGGGAGTTCCACAGACGGGAAGTGCGAGACATAAAGCTATTGGAGTAGAAGAGATGGCTTCATTTAACCGTTTCGACAGTGAAAGGTTGGGATGACGACATAGTGGTACGTTTAAATTCATGCAGTTTGGGAACCAGCGAAAGTAGCTCGTCGGAGCAGTTACTGTGAAAATATTTGTTGAAAAGACAGAGGGAAGCGACAGCACGTCTGTGAGAAAGCGACTGTAAATCAGATCAGGGCGAAACACATTGCATATCCGTCTCTGGATTCTGTCGAGGACCTTAAGAGGAACAGCGGGGGCACCAGACCATATATGGCAGTATTCCATGTAAAGGCGAATGGTTGATTTATAGATCTGGAGGATGAACTCGAGCGAGAAAAACTTTCTGGTGCGACACAGAGAACAAGATGAAGCTATTGATTCAACGTATTTGTTCCATCTGAGGTTAGCGGACAGTTTGAGACCAATCAGTCGCAAAGAGGTTCTCTCGTGGAGTTAAGCATCAGACATTCTAATGGGAGGGAAGGAGTGTTCTCCGTGGTGGATAATAGAGAGCACTTTTGTTTTTCAGGCATTAAAGTTAACCAGCCATTTCTTGCCCCAGTTAACAACAGATCGGAGGTTCTTTGCGAGAAAACTACTTTATAAACATTAGAAATACATTAAAAATGTTCCAAATTCTGCAAAAATGACATTAAAGCTATCTGAAGCTGGTTGACACGAACCCATTACATGCGTATTATACATGAAATAGCAGCAACTTCTCAATTAGCAACCCATTCGTTGGAACTTAACCCGGTTGTTAAGTGAGGGAAATTTGTATCTGTCTATAGCACAGTGGATAAAGGCGTTGGTTAGATCTAGTGACAGGACCCAAAGAGTGTGTGTTCAATACCCGGTTAAGGCAGTGGAGAACTTGGAGAGGGGGAATTAACAGGAGATAACTGATAACTGAGATCCATTAAACACTGCACGTGGAACTAGAGCAGTCTACCCCAGTGAGCGAAATAAAGGGTTCAGTTCGACTTTCCAGCAAACTGAAGAAGGCCAGAAGAAGAAGGCGTAAAACGACCGAAACGTTGTAATAAATTGTCCGAATAATGTAAATAGGGAAATTTGTATTTTCAAATTCCACATAAACAAGAACCATTTGCAAGAAGCCTGTCTGAAACAAAAGTCTTTTGAGTTCAAGAAGCTTTGAGCATTGTCCTGATCCTTCAATCTCTTCAAAATAAATAAGTTCTACCAAAGACCCGTGTAATTTTATTGGATCGATGAACAGGATCAATCAGCATTGACAGTGTTGATATCAAATGAATAGTTTTCATGGACTTGCATCGTGCAGCCGATTTTAAATCCGCTTGCAGCAAACAAACATGTCAAAGCGCTAACTTAATGAGAATTCGGGTTCAAAGCAGTTCAGGTAAACACGTTTGGCTACCGATGGGCAAATTGTTATTTATTTATTTTTCATCAAATTTTTTTATTGTTTTATTTATTTTTATAAAGAGGGAAAAGAAATTAAAAAGAAATTCAAATTAAAAATTTCAGGAGGAAAAAGGAAAACCTTTCCCCCACGAAAAAAAGAAAATGACAAGAAAAAATTAGAAAAAAATAAAATAAGTCAGTATTTAAATTTGCACTTTTATTTATTTTTTTTCAACCAGTTCCTCAGTACCGCATTCTCGGAAGAAAGGTTGTAAAAAAAAAATAAAATGGAAAAGATGTGAAGAGAAAAATAACACAGGGTTAATTACTATGTCCAACAATGTTAAAGAAATTAAAAATAAAATTACGTGAGATATAAAAATGCTCCGAACCAAATCATTTTTTCTCTCCAAGAGAAAAAATGAATTAAATGAGGAAAAAAAAAGGGGGAAGAGAAGGAAAATTTTAAACAATCAAAATTTGATTGCCTTAAATTACACAGTAAAAAAAAAATACAAGATGGAGGAATAAAACCGTGCCTTATTCTGTGGAAGCTTTATAAATGAGACGAAGTTTTCGCCACTGGTTAAGTTCGGCTACCCGAAAAATGCAGCTACTCTCTTTACAACTTGTCCGTGTTCTTTCATTAATTTACACCCCCATATATATATATATAATATATATATATATATATAATATATATATATATATATATATATATATATATATATATATATGAAGAAATATAGTCTTAAGATGTGCTATATTTATGGGATAAAGTGTTCAATATCAGAGATAGAGCGTGTGTAAATATAAAAGTGAACATAGAAGTCAACACTTAGAGGAGACAGTCTGTCATGCTAGATGCAATCTTCAGGCCAGTTCACTTTTATATATATATATATATATATATATATATATATATATATATAGGTTATCCCTGAAATGCTGAGTAGCATCGTGCGGTAAGAAATAAGGTTATAATTACTTATGTATATCTTAGCTGTTATTGTACATTAAGCACTGTGGTTTTCCCTTTCAATACTCACAGGGCAGTGTATATATATATATATATATATATATATATATATGTATGTGTGTGTGTGTGTGTGTGTGTGTATGTGTGTGTGCACGCGCGTCTAAAATTTCAGATATAACTAACATATATATGTAAAAGGACAATAGGAATAAGGACAAAAGGAAAAATTTGCCAACAAGAATGACCTTATCAATTTCTATTCTCACCACCATGACAGGATAAAATCTAGAATAATTGCAGGATTCCATTTAAGGGCAGCCCCCAATATTTATCTGATGAAGAAAACACTTTCAAAAGCTTCCAATATCCTCACTATTTCATCCACGAAGTTAAGAGAAAGGCATACCAAATATTCAGTCTCAAAAAATATAATGACATTATAAACAGCTACAACAAGAATGACAATAAACTAGATAAAAACAGATATATAATACTACCTACTGACTCTACGAACACCTACTATCCAAAACAATTTATACTATTTTAATAATATCAATATAATTGTAACCATATCCCAAACTATGATGGATATGCTCAGAACCAAAAATATACTGAAAAATAATGATGCTAAAGCAGGTGTATATAACTAGCTTAAAAGTTGCCCTATAGGGCAGTATTTAAGCTAGCTCCTACGGAAAGCTCTTGATTGGGCTTTCGACTTGTTCAGGAGTTTGAGAAACCCTAATTCTTCATATTGTCAGCATTTGAAGCTCTCCTGGTTGCCGTTTGCTCTGGGTTTTCATTTCACGGGACTTTCTTTCTGTTATGATGGAACACACCTATTCTATAGTTAATAGACTCTCCCACCTATAATAAGTAGAAGTAGTAAGAATAACAAGTCAGTCAGCCAGTGAGTCAGTCGATGTCGGACGACAGTTAGTCGAATACTAAAGTATTAGCGACCACAACTAGATTACTCTGCATTATACCTATTATATGAAGTTGCTAACGTTTTGTACGTCGAACCTGATTTAGGACCGACTTAGTACAAATACAAGCCTCCACTGTGAAATCACTTCACAACACTTTTCCTCGCGGCAGCCTTGGCTATTTTGATTGCAATCTGGTCCTCTGTTGTCGGAGATTTCTTTTTGTGAGGCACACTGCTGCCGCATGCGATAGGGAACAATAAACTAGAGAAGAACTCAGAATCGATCGCTGCATTTATGTATTGCATTAATAATTAAGCTTACCTTTTAAAAGTTCAACGATGATTCTTCTGACACCACTTAATTTAAACATACTTTGAAGTACGTAGGTGCTTACTTTCCATGCAATTATTTTTATTTCATGGGTGACTTTCGCTGGATTTCCCAATTATTTTCAATTATTCCCAAATTTATTCTCAAGTTATAAAAATTATTATCGTAAAAAAATTTGTCGCAAAAAATTACGTAAAAAAAGCCAAAAACATTCAGAGTAATAAAAACTTGGGAATCCAAAATTTCAGGATTGCGGTCTGGATACGACCCGGAATGTTTTTAATTTGCTCACGGAGTCGGCCTGGTTCCAAAATTGTATGATAAGTTGGGCTACGGCCTCTTGGAATAGAATTGAAAAAGTGTGACACACTGACATTCGCATTTATTTATATAGATAAACCGTTATAATTGCTCCTCACTATATACTGGGGAAACAAGCAGAAATTTTTTTTAAAAATTAGGAACACGGAAGTGATTTCATATTTATAATAATTTATCAAATGCATGTCATACATAGAAATAAAATCAACCAGAGAAAGTAACTTACTTAGGAATATTCTTGAGAGTGTTTCTATCGAAACTCTATTTATTAGGCATTGAATTACATCACTTAGCATCTTCTATAATTAACCTCGAATTTTCAGTTAGCCTGATAAATGTTTGTGAGCGTGCTTACTTTCATTTTTTACATTATTCGGACTGTTATCCTCATCTTCATTGCCACATTCACAACGTTTCGGTCGTTGTACTACGCTTCTGTCTTCTTCAGGTGATTGGAATTTCGAACCCAACCCTTTATTTCGTCCACGGGAGTATATTGTTCTAGTTCCTTGTGCCATGCCTTTTCTGAATATCTCAGTTATTTCCCTTTAGCTCAACTCTCCAAGTTTGGTTCGCCACGACTGTGGTCATGTATTGAACTCAAAACTCTAAAGTGAGTCAATAACAGAACTAATAATAGTAAAAGGTATATTCTGGATATCCTCAATGTTTGCTGATCAATTCTTTTTGCGAATTTGATAGTTCCTTGCTTTTCCCCATGGTGATAATTATTGCATACGATTTGTGTTTGGAGATAACTTTATATTAGAAACAAATTGCGGAATATTGTAGATTGTTCCGAAATAAGACAATTGGAAGAATCTAGCAAATCTTACACAGAATTATGTGAATAAAGGTAATTTAAGCCTTTTGATATTAAATATTGATGTAATAGAATAATCCGGCACCCCCCATCAATGATTACACTAAAAGTAGTAAGTACCTATAAAGTCCACTGTCTACGAGAGACTCGAGGACAGATAGGGAAAAGAGTGATAGACGACGCAAGCACGTCTGACCTTCCAATTAGTGGCACTCACTACTAGATTGACCAGTGTGTATAACTGTACCATATTTCATATTGTATTTGTTGTGTACAATAAAACTTTCTTCTATTATCCACCTGGTGTTAAGTATTTATTCTCTTAGCACGGAATATAACAAAAATTTTGAAGAAAGCAGCAGGATGCTACTACACTACCTGTCCCAATATGTTGTTGCAATTCGCAGATAATAAAGGAAATTACCCAAAAAAAAAAAAAAAAAAAAAAAGAGAGAGACGTGATCATCAATGCCTGACGGGATATGCCAAAACAAAAATGAGGATATGGCCTTCCTTATTTCAACAAACTCATTCTCCCACCATTTCACTTTTTCTTCTTTTTTGTTTTTTTGGTGGTGGTGGTGGGGGTTATTGTATTGAGCTTAACTAAATAGATATTAATTAGTGTACGGGGCGGGGTGACAAGATCACGGCCCCCCCCACTGTGGGATGAAGTCGAAATAATAATAAAGAACACCACTGAAAATACGAAAACTTAAGGAATCAACACATTTGCTAGGCGACAAAAATCTGCTAAGTCGGCCAAGCATAGACAAGAAGACAATATGGAAAACAATAATACAGAGATTTAGAGAAAAACAACAATAACAAAATTATAATATGAGTTCTGGTAAAAAAGAAAATGGTTATTGAGACCTTAGATTTATAATTCCCAAAATTCACTCATTAGCCATTGGATAAAAGCGTTGGTTGAGTAATCCAAAAAAAGTGACTTGAATCAAAGTGTCGTGAGTTCTAGCATTGGTTGGCAACCACTCTTAGAGAAAGACTACTTTTAATATTGATGTAATAGAATAAACATACACCCCCATAAATGATTACACTGTAGGTAGTAAGTACCTATAAAGTCAACTGTCTACGAGAGACTCAGGGAAGAGTGAGAGAGAGACGACGCAAGCACATCCGACCTTCCAATTAGTGGCACTCACTACTAGATTGACTTGTGTGTATAACTGTACCGTATTTCATATTGTACTGGTTGTGTACAATAAACCTTTCTTCTATTATCCACCTGGTGTTAAGTATTTATTCCCTTAGTACGGAATATAACAAATATATATTTTGTACGAATACTTTTTCGCCTAGAAATTGTATAAATAACACATAATTTCATTTATAACAATAATTGTTTTTTGCATACTGCAGCATTATGCAATGGTGTATAAATATTGTACGGATTTTAAGTGTTTTCATATGTTATAACTATGTTAATTAAAAAATGCCATGGTGTACGAATATTTATTTCCTCCACTGTGTATGGTGAAATGGTGAAATAACTTATGGCCCTGACCTTCAATGTTGAAAACTGCGAGATGAACACAGTCTCAATACATTTTCTTCTCAGTGAACAGAATTAGTTCACAGTATTAGCACGTAAGTTAAGGTAATGGATTTGAATGGAATTCAAACTTGGCACTCCGATTCCTCAATCCGAGCCGTTATCCATGATTCAAAGATAAAAAAAAAAAGTTATTTCTCTCGGTGTTGGAAACAATAAAATAAATTTCCACCATAAAAAAAATCTTGTCATTTTGTCATCCATTGTTAAGAACTGCAACGATGTCCAATTCCGTTTGTTTGCGATGAAAACAAAATAAAAAAATAAAAAAAATGTCCAAAAAAGAAATGAAGGTCAGAATTAAACAATATAAGGTTTCGGGCATCACTACCCCTTCTCAACTCAAATTTCCCACACATGGCTTCAGTCATTCGAATTCAACGCCAATACCCCCCGCGCTAACGCCCAACTCCTCCTTTGTTTATATTTCTCAATCAATATTTCTCTCAGACAATTGCATTTCTTCGGAATTATTTGTCGAAGCAAATAAGTAATTTCATCCCGCGTTGTCTTCGGATTTCCATTTAAGAATCAATTTCACAGGGATATTCCTGTTTATTTAGCCATATATATCTATCATGGGGACAGTGAAAAAGATGAGTTGAAAGAAAACGTAGTCCAAATTTGCATGTGTGCATTGGGGCGTGCGACTATCCATGTGTTTCCGAATGACCTTGAGGACAATATTAACCAAATTGGGCCATATCAACATCTCCTGGGTGTGAAAATCCTAAATTAAAGCACCTGCTAGTGTTAAGTGGGTAGTCATCCACATACTGATCATAAATTAACACGCTTTTTTTTATTATTTTTATTATTATTGCTAGTGGTAGAAGACATATCAGAGGTATCGAAATAGTATTAAAGTCAAAACTAGTATTTAGACAATTTACAAAACTATTACAAGAAGGTTTGTCCGGAAGAAATCCAGCTATGAAATGTTACCGAAAAAAACTGGTCTAATCAGGGCAGTTGAGCCTTAGTTCACATCAAAATGATCCATTTCATAACGCACATATCAAACCTAGCGCCCCTTTTACTTTTAAACATATTCCTCAATATTCTTTTTAGGGATTTCCATCAGCTGTTTCGTCAGGCTCTCCTTAAACACGTCCACGGCATTTTCTTGATGATTTTAACTTTAAGAAAAGCCAGATGTCGTAGGCAGCTCAATCTGAACTACTGTAGTTGCTGTCTCTTCCTAATGTTAAATATTAGTGTCCTTTTTGTTTCCAATAATGATTGTGCTATGGAAAAAAGGTTTATTCTCCCATTTGGATTTTCCTCATTATGGGCATTATCGTGTCCATCATGCAATAACACCGCATTTCACAGCCGGAACGGAATAGCTGAAAGACAAAAGAATGACAAACAAGATTTGAACTCCGAGAATGTTTTATGATGCTAAATCGTACACATATTTATATATACATATGTACATAATTTCCATACAGAGAAATTATAACATGTATCCAATAACAAGCAGTGTACAATAAAGGGGCAGTCCTGTAATATTTCGCGAAGTAAAAACTGGAATTAGAGCGGCTTCTCAAGGAACATGGTGAGGCCATGTCGCTTTTTCCTTGTAAAACCTATCGTTGTGGCATAGGGACGTCTTTATTCCCGACTTTACATTGCATCTGGCCTTCGTCGCTTTATCCATTGACATTACGCGCCGGCTGTCACGTGACACGCATGACTTTATCTCGATGAAAAGAAGACTGCCGCCTTTTGTATCCCTACAGAGTTGTCTGTAAGACTTAGTATTCGCTCACATGTTCGGCCCATAGTATTCTCAGCATCTTTCTGCAGACCCACATTTATTTATGTTGCTTCAAGTCTCTTCTTCATCTGTGAGGAGAGTGTGCAGCATTCAGTGCCATATATTGGATGTCTGATACCACATAAAAGTTCGGTACTCTTTTCTTTCATTCTAACGATTTTTTTCTGTTTCATTGAAAGGACTACTGAAATTTGGTTGAAAACTAACTTCCATTAAGACACGTCTTTTATTTATGATATTATTTTTTTTAGTAAAGTCTTATTTTCTTTTAAAGATTATTCTTATAGTTACTCTTTTTAAGAAAAATAAGGCATGCAAAGAAAGATCTGCATTGTAATAGATCCTGAGCAGGCATCTTTCTCACCGACGTGATGTGACTTCCCTCTGACTTTTCTACAAATATTTTCATGACAACTGCTCTGGTGATTTTTTTTCCACTGGCACCCCGACTACATGAATGTCAGCCTGCTACTAGATTGTCATGTAGGTCCCAACCTTTTACTGTTGAAATAGCTAAATGCAACCGCCACTTCTACTCCAATAGTTTTCTTGCACTTCCCACCTGCGGAACTTCCTTCCGTTTACTTGATAATTACAATCTTCAAAAAATTTAAATGCGACATCAATCGCCATCTTCTGTCCCATTCATATTTTGTCCTTTCCTCAATCCTCCCTATTTGTTTTCTCCTCTTTCACTTCCCGTAAGTCCCCCTTCGTGCTAGTATCATTTCCGCCTTGCTTGAAGTAAAGCATTTAAAGAAATGTTTTTCTTTTGCTTCTTTTTTTAAAAATATTTCTTAAATATTAAAAAAATATCAAACTTTAAATTCTGTTAATTCTGTGTTTTGCACAATGTTAGAATAATCTGTAATATTGGTGTTTATTAAGTTTCGTTTAGTCTGGCACAAAGCCACAAATATGGAGCAACTAGGTAGGACTGAACTCTTCATTGTAGCAATGACTCCAAAGATGAATATGCTAACGACTTCACAAACTGTTAGCATCGAGAGAAGATTAAATTCACAATCACATTCGCTACGGCTTGCTTACTAAATACTAATCTTTGAAGGGGTGCAGTATCATTATTTACTATGCTAAGCTTTATCTAGAATAAGGATTTAAATATGAGGCAGTCAGTGAGAATCAAACTCACTTGTATAATAACCTTCAAGACTGGCTTGAACCATGTCCAAAGAGTGCTATTCCGTTTTTGCTTTTTGGGTTTTTTTTCTGTTCACTGTCCTGTCGTCAACTGATTCCTCGACAGAGAAGTAAGACTAACCCTAGAAGAGAGTCACCAGACTTTTCTGATTCTACTGTAAACAAGGTCTACGTCTACTTTTTCGTTTCGGTATAAAGCGGATATAGGTCGAACATTGTTATTTTAATCACAACCTGGCCTATGTCACCCTTTTTGGCTCTACTCTAAAACAGACTCATGTCTACCGTTTTGGACTCTCATCTAAACCAATTCACATCTAGCTTTTTGAATCTAGTGTAAGTCGAACATCTGTCGACCATATTGATTCTAGTGTAAACCGGACATCTGTCGACCTTTTAGATTGTAGCGCAAACTGAACTACTGCCGATCTTTTTTATACTAGTTTAAACCGGCCTCTGTAGACCTTTTGGATTCTAGTGCAAACTGGACCTTTGCCATTCTTTTTTTTTATCTTTATTTAAACCTGGCCTCTGTAGACTTTTTAGATTGTAGCACAAACTGAACCACTGTCAATAGTTTTACCCTAGTGTAAACCAGACCGCTGTAGACTTTGTAGTTTTAGTGTAAACCGGGCCTCTGACGACCTTTTTGAGACTGGTGTTAAATCAAACCTATGGCTATACTTTTTTCCCCTTGAAAAAAAAAACTAGACTTATGTTTACCTTTTTGTTTCTCGGTTAAACCGGATTTATGTCTATATATCAATTAATTTGCTTCGGGTTTTTTTTTTCTACTATAAATGTTATCAACTGGTTACTTTAACTTACGATGTCGATATATTGCTAAATTAAGCCACCCAAGTTAATCTTTCGGGTTGATTCCATTTCTCAATATTTCTATATATCTTTGCAATTTACATTACTCGGACTATTGTCCTCATCTTTGTCGCCATATTTATTAAAACATTTCTGCCGTTGTACTTAGTCAGGTCTGGTCATGGAACTGATAATGATGAGGATTTCCAGACTGAGCATTAGCATTTTTTATAGAAGGTCGCAGAATTGCTCGGCTGAAATTTTGTGAACAAACAAAAGCCTACACTACTTATATTATTCGGACTATTGTGCTCATCTTTGTCGCCATATTTATTACAACGTTTCGGCCGTTGTACGCTCCGGCCTTCTTCAGGTGGTTGGAATGTCGAACTGAACCCTTTATTTCGTTCACCGTTCCACATTTCAAAAATATAGACAGATACTGAAAGGCCGAAACGTTGTAATAAATTTGGCGACAAAGATGAGGAGAATAGTCCGAATAATGTAAATAGTGCGCATAATACTTCATCTCAGAAATATAGACATATATCTTTGCAAGTTATTTTCTTTTTTAGGTTGTTTAACGCAAGATTTAGTATATTCTTTATCTACCTTTCCAAGCCTAAGGTGATCAGTCGTTTTAATAGTGTTGAATACTTTGCTTTTAATATGAATGTAAAAAGCCTGTGTGACAAAAACTTTGTAATCGTAAAAATATATATGAAGGGACCGGTAGGACTGAATCAATATTAGTGACGACATTTTTTTTTTCATTCAGGTAGAAAGAAGGCCGGAGAGGACAACGAGTGAAAGAAACGTAGTAAAAACGGTAGGGTTCATAGAAATGTTTCAAATGAATCGATATTTATTATTAGCGACATGATTCAATCATTGAGATAAAAAGAAGACCAAAGTGGACAACGACTAAATGAAACGTAATCAAGAAAACATGAGACGAATAAGTCAATGCAAAATAGTTTATCTTATTTTCTTCTTCTTCTTCTTTGTGCCGTGGACCTTCAGAACATTAGAGATCATGACACTCCACAATTCTTTGGGTCTAACCAACGTCTTTATCCACTGGACCATGTGTCCTTGAGGACATCTGTGTATGAATTTCTGGGACTTATAAACATAATGTTTTGAGTTCAATACAGCAATGGTGAACCAAAACTTGGAGAAATAACTGAGACACCTGCAAGAGGCATAGCACGTAGAACTAGAACAATTTACCTCGGTGAACGAAATAAAGGATTCGGTTCGAAATTCCAATCACCTGAAGAAGGCCGGAGTGTATAAGGGCCGAAACTTTGTGAATAAGGCAATGAAGATGACGATAACAGTCCAAATAATGTAAATAATGTAAATAATCGTAATACCTTATCTCAGAGATATAGACAGATATCCCAAAATAAGAGTTAACTTTTTTTTAATATTTTACTCTCCATAGTTACTCAGACTTGGGAAATAGTTCAAAATGTAAGCTTTGCAGATGTTTTAATCACTCCAACCATATTGACAATGAAATCTTACGTTTCCTTCCCAGCATTCCTTGTGAATCTTCCCTTTATTTTTTTGACTGATTTTTTTTTTTTATCTTTTCTTTCTTTCATTGAGAGTTTTTCTTTCCTTTTTCCCCTCTTTGTTTCTTCTTTCCACTTAAAGTGATAATTATTTTCCCATCAAATGATTAGCTAAAGTTTTTATTTTATTCGCATTTTTTTCTTCACACCTCCACCCCGGCTTCAAAGCCGTATATCGACTATCATTTCTGCAGTCGGGGAATCGAGAATTGAATCATTTCCCGACTAGAACAAATCAAAATGATAGAAATGCTTTTTCTTATTTCTATCAAGTATCTTAAACACACTTCACTTGCTAGAGTACATTTTTTTAAAAGAAGGGTTGCTATTTATATAAGTTTTTTTTTCAGTTTTACTAGTACGTGATTGTACTTAGTTCTAGAAAAAGTATGTTACTACAATTTTCTTCCGAGGAGCTTTTTAAAATCAACATTCGATCTTGTATGTGCAACGACATATGTATGTATACATATCAATTTGTCTACCTTCCCCTTCCTTTATATATATATATATATATAATTTAAATAAAAACAGACCACTTTAAGGTTCCATGTAATAAATTATTTCACCACAGCCCTTTTAAAGGACTGCGGATCATCAGACTTTACTTCCAAACAATATATATATATATATATATATATATATATATATATATATATATATATATATAAAAAAAATTAAAATAATACGTAACTTTAAAACAACTTTTTATGCTTCAAGTGTGATCTGAGGAACCAGGGAACTAAAATATAATCAATGGACCCTTAATAAGGTTGGCTGTTTTCTAATTAAACTAAATTTAATATATATATATATATATATATATATATATATATATATATATATATATATATATATATATATATATATGAAAAAAAATATATACGGAAAAAAACAAATAAAAAATCCTTATATACAATTATGCTGTTTTAATGTTAATATGTCAACGTCGGACGTTTCGGTCTAAGAATCATTAACCATTGCTTTTGGATTGGATCATTAACCTTTGCTTTTGTTTTTGTGTGAATAATTCATGAATTTGTAAATTGATTGCACGTTTATCGTAATTTAAATAACTGATCCAAGTGCGACTTTTGGATAATAAGTGCGACATTACTGTAATTATTGAACAATATAGTTCATGCCACTTTGACAGAAAATTTACCAGTAAAAAATTCGTTCATCACCATATTTATACGAACGCACAACCTTTAAAAACTTAAAATCAAACTCAGCGTTGCTACTGCGCGCTCCAAAAACAATAACTCATTTTCAATAGCATTTTCGGATACAACAATACATATATTTTCGTTGTCCTCTTATTACTAAGAGAAAAAACAAGAACAACATCTATTCTATACCTGAAGATGTCTGTAGGAACAGACGAAAGTTTGTAGTAAAAATAAGAACTAATACGGCAGAAATTTATGGAAACAAGAATCAATTCATTCATAACGGATTCGGAGGTTTTGTATATTATTTGAATTGTTTGCGATGATGGATTTCTCGCCAATTAAATCATTAACCTTTGCTTTTGTTTTTGTGTATAATAATTATATATATATATATATATATATATATATATATATATATATATATCCTACCTATGAACACTAATGGGTATGTCCGAATCCTCATAGATACGTTGATCGTTATTGTAATATGCTATGTAATCCAGCACTCAAGAGGGAGGGTTCGGTGCTCACACCGAGGCCAGCGCAGCCGGTGGTTGCGGCGTCTGTGGGGAATTTTTGTCCCTTCCCCGTGTGTATGCGCCCGGGTCCCCACTATAAAAATACCTTGTGTTACATCTCGTCAAAGTGGGGGAACGAGTAAACACCGTATGTAGTCCACTACTAGGACTGGTTTACCTACTTCATGCCGCTGGCTAGTGTTGTAAAGATTACTATTTCATTTCCAACTTTCGTTTTGGTAATTTCTCATTCAGTAACCCTTCCTATGTTACAACTATATATATCTATATATAATGCACAGTGAATGCGGTTAGTAAAAAGAACACATTGCACAAGGTAAAATAATAACTAACATATATATTAAAACATATACCATTATTCCTTGCCTCACGATGCTACTCAAAGTTTTATGCGCGATGTAATCATCAGGGATAAACAACAAGATATTTTTATGTTTATACATTCTTTTTAAAATAATTGTCGGACTTTGTCCATTTCAAAATGTGTGACGTCGTTTGTTTACATTTGATACGCCATAAGCAGATATGAATGTTCGTTAGAGATTCATGAAAGATTGAAATTTAAATACAGTAAATTCGACCTTAGTAAACGAACGCGCCTCTGTAGCCAAATCGGTAAAGCCACGTCAAACTAAATGACGGTTCCGTATAGGATACATGTTCGAATCCTGTCGGAGGACGAATATTTTCTGTGAAAATTTCTCGGACATTCAGGACGATAAATGTTGTTTAATACTGTTTATTATAAACAGAGCATTTACTTAAATATTTGCATCTATAAAAAGAATGTATAAACATAAAAATGTCTTAAAATAATTGTCGGACTTTGTCCATTTCAATATATATATATATATATATATATATATAATCTGATTCCGAGTGTTATTTAATATGTTTTCTGTTCATACGTTATTTATATAGAAACAATATATTTAAGTAAATGTTCTGTTTTTTATTAAACAGTATTAACTATATTTACCAGCCTGAATGTTCCGACGGGAATTGAACCTGTTTTCCCATACAAAAACCTTTATTTGATCTGATGTGCTATACCATTTAGTTACAAAACGCATATTTTTTAAGAAATTTCTCAAATATTCAAGCAGGTAAATGCAAATAATTCTGTTTAATTAAAAACAGTGCATTTACTTAAATATATAGTATACATAAAATAACGTATAACCAGAAATATATATATATATATATATATATATATATATATATATATATATATATATATATGGGGTGAAAAGTGTGTGTATATAAATATAAATAAATATATATATAATTATTTATATATTATATGCACAGTACTTATTAGAAAGCGCTCAATATCAGAGATACAGCTAACATATTTGGTTGGATTGGTGTGAGAAGTGTGACCCTGGATTTCACGCTTTTGCGGTCGTCAAACAAACTAATTTGGCTGACGATCGCAAAAGCGTGAAACCAGGGTCACAAACTCACATCAATCCAACCATATATATATATATATATATATATATATATATATATATATATAGTTAGTTGGAACCAACGGACAGCTCTTATGCAGATACAGTCACGAATAAAGACAACAATACTGAAAAAAGAGGACAGATATCAAACTTAATGTTATTAAACATCAGATAATATGAAAAGAATTGACAAAACTTGTCTATATTATTTAATGAAACCTACATCAATATATATATATATATATATATATATATATATATATATATATATATATATATATATATATATATATTTCGATCCTAGCTAAAGGCAACCGGACGTCTAGCCACTGATGAGCCGTGATACAACGAAACAGTCTATCTGTGAATGACAGTGTATGTATGTATATATATATATATATATATATATATATATATATATATATATATATATATTTCAGTCTTGATTTTTAGTTTAACTTTATGATTATATATGCGAAATCTTTTAGTGATAAAATTGTATAATATTTTATTATATAAAATATTTTCTTCGTTTTTATTTTTTCTTTATTTTAGAATAATTCTTCTCTCATTTTAACAGAAATTATGTATTTTTTATTTCGGAAATCATGGACTTGATCAATTGTCCGTAAAGTCAACTTAATTAAGTTAACTAAATTGAAATTGAAAATGAAGGCATTTCGAAAAACTCGGTAGACTTCTTTCCAGACTTCCAATAAATTTAACAAGGGGCCGTAACAAAAGCAGTAATAGAAAAAGATATTTGTCATATTATTAGAATTTTTTTATTATTTAAATCAAATTTTGTTAATAATATATTTGTAAAGCATTTCTTTTGTTTTATTTTTTATGTTTCCTTTTTAGATTTATTTTGATAAAGACACTATTGGAAACAAAGAATTTGTAACATAGTTGGCTCAATATTCTTCGCCATAATTTTCTGAAAAGGGTTCGTCTGTTTATTTTTATTGTTTTTAAAACTATTTTTAAGGACTTCTTTTTGCTATTTTTTTTTTTTCAATCTTTCCTACAGAAATATTTATGACTATTTGTTTTCTCGGCTGTCAAAAAGTTATAGACGTATATTTCTTTGCAAGCCGGGGAATATGTCTTCTCTGACTAAACCCAAGGGTTATTTTCCAATGACGTAATCACAACTTTGATTTTAATTTTACTTTTTTTGCCAGTACTTTTTTCTTCTCTTTTTTTTCTTTCTTCCTCCCTTTCTTAATTTTTTTCTTTTTATTGTTTTCTTCGTCCATTTTTTCTTTTTTCCAAATCTTGTCTCTTTTATTTTTTTATTTTTTCCTTTCATTGTTTTTTGTCTGTCATTTTTCTTTCTTTCACTTCTGCAACGTTTTCATTTTCTTCTTTTTATTGCTATTCGCCTTCTCTTTCTAATTTGTCACTTTCTCTTCCATTCTTTCTTTCTTTCTTTCTTTTTTTTTTTTTTTGATATTCCTATTTCTTTTCCTCTTTTTGATTCATTGATTTTTTAACGGCTTACCAACATTTTTCAGGTTTATTTAAAGGTAGGAAATATTTTTAGATTGTAAGAATTTTTTGGAAATAATAAGGATTTACTGATAGAAATCCTACTAATTAGCCCTTAACTGGGGGTATCATTTGCAACCTCCTTTTTTGTTATTTCCTCGCTCTGTTTGTTCCTTTATTCTAATCTTTCTTTTTCTTTTTTTCTTCTTCCTTTTCTTTACTCACATTGCTTCTTTTCTTTCCCCCTTTCTCGTTTTCTTTTTCGCAATGGTTCTCTTGCTTTGTTCTTTCTTACTTTCTTTCCCATTTTTACTCTTTTATTTACTATTTCTTTTTCTTTCTTATTTTCTTTTCGTTTTATTTTTTAACGATTTACTCTCTTCGTTTCTTTCTTTGTTTTTCTTTTCTTCTCCTTTTTGTAAACACTCTTCTTTTTCTTTCTCTATTTTTTCCTCTTTGCCTCAATTCTTCTTTTATCTTATTTGTCACGCTCTCTTTATTTTCGCCATCTCTTTTATTATTTCTCTTTTCCTATTACTTAATCTTTCTTTTCTTTTATTCTTTTTTCACGATGTTTTATTTATTCTTTCCTTTTTTTCTCTGATCCTTCTCATTTTTTTTTTTTTACTTTCTTATTATTTTTCTTCTCTGTCTTTTTCCTGTTTATTTATATTCTTTTTTTTAATATTTTTTCTTTCCTTGCTCTTTCTCTTTTTCCAAATCTCCTTTTCTTTTTTTTCTTCCTTTTAATTCCTCACTCATTTTCTTTCTTTTTGCCGCTTTTTTTCAACTTTTTTTTTCTTTTTCTCTCTACATCTTTTATCGCCTTTTTTTTTTATCTCATCTCTTTCTTTTACTTTGTCCTTTCTTTCTCTCTTCTCGATTCTTCTTTCTGTATTGTCCTTATTTCTCTCTTTTTCACACAATTTCTTTTTTACATGAAAACAAAAGAAATGTCCCATCGCTAAAGGTGCCGGGAAAAATGGCCGGTTCCTTTTTACCGTTCCAGAAAGCACCTGGCTCCTTCTGGCATTCTCTAGACTCATATGAGATGTAAAACCAGAAATGGAATATTGCTGCCATATCAGGACTGGAGCTGCCCAGTCATAACAACCTTGACAGAGTTCAAAGATGTTTACTTTGACTTGTGGGTGACCGTCCTGGGTATGACGTTGAACTACATACGCGTCCAGGGTAAGACAATAAACTACATCCAACAGCAAGGCCTCTGATTGTTTGCTTAATTTTTCAACGGTTTAATATTATTAATAAGCGATGCATGATTTAAATATAAAACAAATAAAAGTTAAAATAAATTAATTAAGAGACAGATTCATAAATTGTGTGAGAAATACCGAGGCATACAATGGACTAAATCATGCTGTACAACACTCCTACATATACCCACACACACATGTGTACGTTTACATACACATACATATATTACACCATATTATATAACCCCCCCCATATATATATATATATATATATATATATATATATATATATATATATATATATATGCCATTAAATTGCACTATTCGGGGTCAGTTAAATTATTATGAATACTACGGTAATTATTAATTTAAATTTTTATTCCATTGATTTTTTCGTAGCATTTTAAATTCTAAGGCAAGGAACTATAACAATCCCAACACCGTTACTGGTTGGTGAGATTTTTTTTTAACCTTGCACATTTCTATGCGTGTTGCCTTCGTCTCCTACATAGGACTGGCCATGTGTTACATTTTCCTGACCTGGGAGACGAATTTATACGAGGAACAGTGTGTAGATTGTCTGATCTCTGAAAAAAAAACATGTTAATATAAGCTTTGGTGAAGGTGAAAGAAAACCAGTGTAGAAGTAGTTGTGAGTAGAAGACAATACTGATAGCGTCAGTTTGTTTAAGGTGGGCCTTAACTTTCCAGAAAGTGACCCACACACTTAATTATATGACTTTTTTTCTATTATAGATAAAAAAAAAAAAAGAGCATTATGATGAAAAGAAATCTAGTCATTAAATTAGATTGAAAATGCATCGCTCCAGAAATTCCGACAACGTAAGACTGTTATATCTTCTACTATTACTTGGAAACAAAAATAAGATTAAATAAAATCTACAAGTGGAGGGCAAGAGGATCCCAACACCAATACTGGATGGAGAGATTTTTTCTTTGCACATATCTATGCGTGCTGCCCTCGTCTTCCACATAGGACTGACCATGTGTTATATTTTCCTGAACTGGGAAACGAATTTATACAAGGATCAGAGCGTAGATTTTCTGCTACCTTTGAAAAAAAAAATACTAATATAAGCAATGAAAAGGTTTGAAAAAGTATTTTGGTTCATTTTAATACTAAAAAAATATTACTAAGTCTACTACTTCGATGTGAAAACAAACAATATGGTTTTGAGAAAATCAGTTCAGAAAGAATGTAGGTAACTTTCCTATTTTGTTATTTTATCTAACTAAATTCTAACTATAGTCATTTCCGAATCGAGCGGGATCCTAAGGACACGGGATGCGAGTTCAAATTTTACCGGAAGCTCGTTATTTATTTCATGTCATATATGGCTGCTGGTACTCTATGAAAATAGAGTACCAGCAGCCATACACAGCTGGTCGATCAGAAAAAGCGTTCAATTAGAATGGAGAAAAAACAGCATCATGTTTAGATGTAACAGAGTCTATCTTCTTCAGTTACTTTAAAGTACTTTCATTAAAAAAACATTTTGAATTAATGCAGTTACTAATAGAACAAAAGTAGTCTGTATTTGTTCAATCAAAGTTAGCCGAGGACATGATGCGTAAAACAAGCAACATGAAGACCCACTTCAGACCGCCATTATTTTGGAGTTTTTGGAATTCAATCAGTGTGCTACCAAGGATGTAAAATATGTATGATATATCTATAAAGCAGTTTTTAAATTTGATGAAAACCGGTTGGAAGATCAACGAAAAATAAGAAAGAAACCAGTAAAAATCACCATTTTCGCTATTTACGCGGGTTTTCCCTAAATGGGTGGACTCAGTCATAACCACAACTCTTTGGGTCTAGTCACTGGATCTAATCAACGTCCGTATACACTAGATCATGTGTCCTTGAGGACATTGGTTAGACCCAGTGACTAGACCCAAAGAGTTGTGAGTTCAATACCAGGCCACAACAGTGGTGAATCAAAAACTTGGAGAGTTGAGTTAAATGGAAATAACCGAGACATCTGGAAGAGTCATGGCATTTGGAACTTGAACAATCTACCCCGATGGAGGAAATAAAGGATTCGGTTCGAAATTCCAATCACCTGAAGAAAGCCGGAGCGTACAACGCCCGAAACGTTGTGAATATGGCAATGAAGATGAGGATAACAGTCCGAATAATGTAAATGATGCAAGTTAAACCCTCTTAAACAAAATTGGCCTCAATCATACTTTATCCTAAATATGCAGCAATAAAATTAACGAGTGTAATTCTTAAGCGAGATATAATTTAAGAAAAGCACCATTTAAAAGTAACAGTTATGTTCCTTTAATTTTCTACGTTTGAAACTTTCAGTGAAGTGAAGATTTAATTTAATTGTTTCTCGCTAAAGCCAGTTTTCGGACAAATGACGTTCAAAGTTATGAAGCAGACCCGGTCACAAGTCACGCTGAAGGGAGTAGATTTCTGCTGAAACACGTACGACCTCTTCAGGGCTTCCTCAACATGTACAACAACTTGTTATTGGCCGTGATCTTCAACCTGAAGCACTTCCAGATGAATTGCAGTGAAACGTCATGAATCTCAATGTTCATGACCCTCGCTAGATGTTCACAGACGGTGGGAATTTAGTGTGCATTACCGTAATTACCGATGTGGGGTCGGCAGAGATACGTGTTCATTTGAGGAATTTCAACTCGCTGGCTACCTCCAATGAACCGTGGTTGGCAGATAGCGTCACGGGCAGAGTATGAGTTCTTTTCCTTTATCAGATTGGAAGCAGCCGTGTTAATGTTCTCGATACATCCAATAGAGAAAGAAAAATGTTCAAATTCGACTTATACCGCTAAACATTTAGGTCGACATATGGCTATAGGTCACTAAATGTCTATTCTCGGATAACTGACGCAAACAATATATATAGATGTTACCTGAATTTTACCTACAAAGAAAAATAATATCCATGCCTGATGATGATAGGGTGACCTATCGAAAGTACTAGCATATTTATGGAACATACAGAACATCTAAAAAAACAAGTATCGCATCATTCAACGAGTGGTTAGTGGGTTAATACTTTTTAAATTTGTTAGCGAAGTGATTTCGCCATTTATTACAATAACCTTGCTAATTTATTCTTTGTATGACTGCTTCATTGTAATATTAATTATACTGTACCAATCATCAATTTAAAAGGGAAAATTTCTGGAAAACAACTGGGACATTGCTCTAGTTATTGGATCATTAAGTTCATCCCACTTTGACTGATAAAATACATACAACAATATAATTCTCGGAATTTCCATATCAGTAAATTCGAAAACGGTGTCACTTAAATTTTCAAAATTCAACTTTAGCGTTGCGACTGCACGCTCCATACTTTTTGTAACTGCTAACAATAACGCACTTCAAAAAATTTCGACATGTATTACATTTACTTTCATCTCGGATGTCACCTGAATTTTACCTAAAAACAAAAATAATATCCATACCTGATGATGATAGCATGACCTACCGAAAGTACCAACATATTTATGGAACATACAGAACATCTAAAGAACCAAGTATCGCATCATTCAACGAATGGTTAGTGGGTTAATACTTTTTAAATTTGTTAGCGAAGTGAATTCGCCATTTATTACAATAACCTTGCTAATTTATTCTTTGTATGACTGCTTCATGGTAATATATATATATATATATATATATATATATATATATATATATATATATATATATATATATAAAAAAAGAGCTTATAGTAGTTCCAACGAGAGAAAAGTGTGTATATTAAAAAAAAAAAAAGAAACCAGAAACCTTTTTGGTTGTAATGTGGATTTTAATATTTAAAAAAAAATCCACATTACAACCAAAAAAAAGTTTGCGGTTTCTCTCTTCTTTTTAATACATCAGGTCATCCCATAAGTTCTGTCCGAATTTTGAATAAAGAAAACAAGTGACCAAATGTTACATTTAATTACAGATTAAATCAACAATGTATTTTCCCTGATTATCTATGACTGACTTCCCTCTATTAACAAGCTTACTAATTCCATTACTTTAAAATTCTTTTGGCTTTGATTCCAAGAACTCACAAATGTCAGCTTTAACCTCTTCCTGTGTTACAAAAGCTGTTTCTTCCAAATGATTCTGTAAGCTACGAAACAAATGTTAGTCTGAAGGAGCAAGATCGGGAGAATAAGGTGGATGAGGAATTTTCTCCCAACCAAGTTCTTCGATCTTTTGTGGCGGGATTCTTGTTGTGTGGGGCCGCGCATTGTTCTGAGGAAACATCACCTCTTTGCGATTCACTAGAGCAGGTCTTTTTTCCTCAAAGCATGGTTCAAATGCTCTAATTGCTGACAGTATATTTGAGCATTAATTGTTGCATTAGGTGGTAAGAATTCAAAGTGGATTATTTCTTGGCGATCCTACCAAACTGAAAGAAGAATCTTTTGCCCATAAAGTTCCCTTCTCGGCTGTGGCTGGGGTCCTTCCTCTTTATCAAGCCACTGTCTACGACGCTTAACATTTCGATAAAAGATCCATTTTTCGTCGCCAGTCACAAGTCTATCCACAAAACGTGAAACAAGTTGGTGAGAATGGAGAGAAGAGCAGATGTCAACTCGGGATTTGAGGTTGTTTTCAGACAATTCATGAGGCACACATTTTCTAAGTTTAGGAACTTTTCCAAGTTGTTGAAGATGACGATGAACAGTTGTATGGTTTGAACTGAGAACCACCGCCAATTCCTCAACTGATAAAGCAGGATTTTCTTCAAGGGCTGCTTCAAGAAGCTTTTCATCAAACTCAACTGGACGTCCGGTTCGATCATCTTCTTCAAGGGTGAAATCTCCACCTCTGAATTTTGCAAAACATCTTCTGCAAGTTCTTTCATTCACACATTCCTCTCCATAAACTGAGTGAATGTATCTAGCCGCTTCGGCTGCTGAGTTTCCTTTCTTCAACTCATAAAGCATTATGTGCCTCAAATGATTCTTAGCAGGGTTTTAATCAAACAAAATTTAATTTTATTGTTCTCTGAAATACAATTTGATCAGTTTAAATGCATATAAACATAAAAATAATGTTCAGCTTCATTAGATATTATAAAATACTCTTCAAATTTCGTTCATTTTAACAAAAAGTTAAAATTCGGACAGAACTTATGGGATGACTTTATATATATATATATATATATATATATATATATATATATATATATATATATATGCACCCTTGTGCAAATTAATTGAAACAAAACGAATTATCCTGTTATTATTTAATTTTCGTATTTTTCCAATGGAACATGACCCAATGGGCATGTTAGTACTTCGTATGTTTATCCCACAAAGTTGTTCCTTGCAAATTGACCACAGATTCTAGAATGGATTTAAATCAGGAGAGTTTCCGAGCCAGTCTATTGTACTTTGATTTGCTTACTGGTAAGGCATGTTAGTGTGTTCGTGCAGCGTTACAATTTTCGTATGCTACTTTGGAGTAACGTCCAATGCAGACAATGGCCGTAGGACAACTAATCGATTGTCGAGACAATAGTTTCTGGGCGTGATAAAAATCTGATGAAATTACGGCTGACGCAATATTTTTCAAGGTCAAACAATTTTCATCTTACACCTCGAAAATAGATTCATATTACTGCACAACACTGCAAATTACCGAATCTGAAGAAAATATAGAAATCGTTTACATCCTGTCATTCTAGTGGGTCTAAAACTGACCGAATGGTTAAAAAAAGGAAACTAAGGCTATAGTTTCAATTAATTTGCACAAGGTTGTATATATTTCTAAAGAAGTAATGGATTTTTATTTATTAATCTAACAGATTTTATTACTTAAACATTACTTAGAGTGTCCACGCATATTTTACAGCTGAAACGAATAGATGCAACCCTAAGTTCTATGCAAACAGTTTTTTTCTATTGCACTTCTCGTGTGTGGAACTCTCCTCCAGCTTCTTGCTTTCCGGTTAAATTTGTTCTTTAAAAATTTAAATGCAATGTTAATCGTTGCCTTCACTTTTCTTATTTCCTGATCTTTTATTGTTCTCTTCTTTTAATAATGTTTTCTTTTTTCATATTCTCTCACATTCAGTAACCCTTTGCGTCTTAGTGGCTTTATTGTCTTGCTTGTGGTGTGATGATTAAAAAGGTATATTACTTAAAATGCAAACGAAGTGGATATTTTGTTGGGTATCTCCACGTGGTGTCATGATTAGCAAGCCCATCTCGCTATAACAGTTACGACTGAGCAGTGAGTTCGATCCGCAATAGGTACACGATTATTTCGACTTTGGCCATATCTAAGCCACATCTTACATCTGGCCACCTAACTTCCCAGACTGCAAACTCCTTGATTATTATGTGTGAGGCGCAATTAAGCGAGAAATCAACAAAACTCCTTGTAACATCGAAGATGAAATGAAGGCAAGGATTATGGCAGCATACACTATCTTAAACAAGGCGACCGTCCAAAAGAAATAAGACGTGGCTTCTCTGATGGGAAAAAATGGATACAGGTTCAGTTCCTGTCAAGGCTCATTTCACTTTAAGACTTTTCGATCTAGGCCGGTTGTTATTAATTTCAAGAAAATAATAGAGGGATATAAAGTCAGACACCAACTGCTACTAAAAATAACGTTTATAGCACTATAAGTTTACATATATTTCATAAATATTGTTTTAAATTTTTATAAATTAATAAACAGTCACAAAGTTTGTTGGTGATATATCGTTTTTCTAAAATATGATATATTTGATAGGATCAGGTGAGTGTCACATATTTCGCAAAATAAGCTAAAAGAAAACGGATGCGGCACTGAATATGCCCGTGAAGTGACGAATCAGCAACTAGCAAAAAAAGCGACATTTTCTTAGTTAAAAATATTAGATTCACCCTCCAGATTTTCTTTATGAGAATCTTCGCTGCGTAGATATGACCGCAATTATGAAACTCTCTTCGTCACGGACAAGTAGTCGGCAATATTTTCATACTGGATTCAGGGAAAATAGCCTATACTTATCACATGCGTTGATATATATATATATAACAAGAAAATCTCTCTCTTGGTAAAAAAAAAAACGGCTGATTTGACTCTCAGGAGGAAACAGAAACGGTGCGTTTTTGATGCATTTGCCTGAAGACAGCTACAAAATCAGGACAGGGGACTATAGAACAACGTCCGTAATCATCGAACATCAGTTTGGATTAGATACGATGCTTGATAACATCACAAATGTTACAATCATCAAGTTTCCTCTGAAAATTAGACATCATTTTCAATCATTTGTAAAACCAGTCCACTGTCTTGTTTACATTTTTTTTTCAGAATCGCAAAAATATGTTTGACACTGAAAATGTTTCGTCTTAATTTTATTTCTTCCCAAACTTTCCGCTCGATCATTTATTCAGAACTGAATATCTACTTTATCTGTCCTTCCTTCTACGTCTTCCTTCTCTCTTGGTACTTCAGCTTCTTTCACATGGCCGAGTGGATACATGCGTTGGTTGAATCCAGTGAATTGAACCAAAAGATTTGTGGGTTCAATTCCTGGATGCAGCTGAGGTGAACAAAAAATTGGGGAGTTGAGTTAAAGGGAAATAACTGATACTGAGAATTCCGGAAGAAGCATGGTACATGAAACTACAACAATCTACTCAGGTGGATGAAATAAACTGTTCAGTTTAAAATTCCAATTACCTGAAGAAGGCTGAAGCGTACAACGGCCGAAACGTGAATATGGCAACGAAGATGAGGACAACAGTCCGAACAATCTAAAAAGTGTAAATAATTACAATACCTCCTTGCTCCCTTTTCCTCTTCTCATTCCCTTTCTCCCTTTTTCTCTTCCCATTTTCTTGCTTTCTTTACCTCTTCACATTTCCTTGCTCCATTTTCCACTCCCCATTTCCTTACTCCCCTTTTCCTCTTCCCATTTCCTTGCTTTCTTTACCTCTTCCCATTTCCTTGCTCCCTTTTCCACTTCCCATTTCCTTGTTCCCCTTTTCCTCTTCCCATTTCCTTGCTCCCCTTTTCTTCTTCCCATTTCCTTGCTCCCTTTTCCTCTTCCCATTTCCTTGCTCCATTTTCCACTTCCCATTTCCTTGCTCCCCTTTTCCTCTTCCCATTTCCTTGCTTTCTTTACCTCTTCCCATTTCCTTGCTCCATTTTCCACTTCCCATTTCCTTGCTCCCTTTTCCTCTTCCCATTTCCTTGCTCCATTTTCCTTCCCATTTCCTTGCTCCCCTTTTCCTCTTCCCATTTCCTTGCTCCCCTTTTCCTCTTCCCATTTCCTTGCTCCATTTTCCACTTCCCATTTCCTTGCTCCATTTTCCACTTCCCATTTTCTTGCTCCTCTTTTCCTCTTCCCATTTCCTTGCTTTCGTTTCCTCTTCCCATTTCCTTGCTCCTTTTCCAATTCCCATTTCCTTGCTCCCTTTTCTACTTCCCATTTCCTTGCTCCCCTTTTGCACTTCCCATTTCCTTGCTCTCTTTTCCTCTTCCCATTTCCTTGCTCCCCTTTTACTCTTCCCATTTCCTTGCTCCCTTTTCCACTTCCCATTTTCTTGCTCCCTTTTCCTCTTCCCATTTTCTTGTTTTTTTTTCTACTTCCCATTTCCTTGCGTTCTTTTCTTCTTTCCTTTTCCTTCCTCCCACATTTCTTCTTTGTCTTTCTCACTTCTCACTCACTCGCTTTCTGTCTCTTCACTCTCTTTCTCTTTTCCTCAGTTCGCCATTTTCTTCTGTTTTTTTTTTTATTAATCAAGCCCTTTCTATGTTTCCTTTTTCTTTTTCCTTCCCGTTTTGTGCTTTTCCTTCGCACTATTTCCATTAATCATTCTTCTTCTCTTTCTCTCTCTCTCTTCTATATATATATATATATATATATATATATATATATATATATATATATATATCTGTCTGTTTATTTCTCTTCGTTGTATCGTTCTGTTTTCTTTTTCTTTTAATCACTCTTTCTTCCTACTTGATTCCTTTCTTCTTTCTACTCCCCTTCATAATTTCTCTTTGTGTTTTTTTCTCTTTCTCCTCACTTCCTACTCTCACTAACAAGTCTCACATTCTTTCTATCTCTCAATTTCCCTCTCTATTAGTCTTTGTCACCCTATAGATTCTACCCTCAGTTCTACTCTACACCCTTCCTTCTGTCACCCCCGCTATTTTGCCATTACAGTGAGTCATAACACACGACAACGAGACACGCACAACAAGGCCCAGTTCTCGATTAGAAAGAAGGTGGGATGGCGATTGGGAACACTGTCGGGGCTGGGCGACAAAGGCTGGGTTCACAATGCTTCAGGAAGATAGCCGACCACAGCCTTGTTGTCGAGGGTGACTAGCAGCGGATGTGATCTGTCAGGGCCCACACCCAGGCAGACAAGCTGCCTCTTTACCAAGCCTTATCCCTCTGCATTGCAAAACACTCCCTTAAAAACTGTCATCATCATTATTACTATGAGTATTAGGTCGAAAATTTCTCCTTAGATCTTTTTATGGTGTTTCTCGAAAGGCAATCAATAATCTTCTTTTTACTCTCTCTCTCTCTCATCTGTTTTTTTTTTCGTTGTCCTTCTTTTTCTTTTCTTTGCTTTCTTTTTCACGCTCTCTCTCATTTTCTTATCAATCTCTCTTTTTATCATACAAAAATTTTCTTTTCATTTTTTGCCTATCCGCTTTCTCTTTGTTGATTACGCCCTACCTTTTTCATCTCTCTTTTTACTCCCTCTTTTTTTCCTTATCTATATTCTTTTTTTTTTACCTCTCCTTTTTTGCTTTTAACTTCTTTGTCACTCTCTCCCTATTTTTTTTTGCCTCTCTTTTTCAATCCTCTCCCTTTCTCCTTTTTAACCTCTCTCTTTTTCACTCCTCTCCTTATTTTTAAACCTCTCTCTTTTTCAATTTCCTCCGCTTTTTAATCCTCTCTTTTCACTCCTCTCCTTTTTTCCATTGCCCTCTCTTTTTTCCTCTACCTATCTCCTTTCCCTCTATTCTTTTTTCCTCTTCTTCCTTTTCTTTAAATCTCCTCCGTTTCTGCTTTTAACCTATCTCTTTTTCACTCCTCTCCTTATTTTCCATTGCCTCTCTCTTTTTCAATCCTCTACCTATCTCCTTTCTACCTCTCTCTTTTTTCACTCTTCTTCCTATATTCTTTTAACCTCTCTTTTTTTTCAATCCTCTCCTTTTCTGCTTTTAACCTATCTCTTTTTCACTCCTCTCCTTATTTTCCATTGCCTCTCTCTTTTTTCACTCTTCTCCCTATATTCTTTTAACCTCTCTCTTTTTCACTCCTCTCTTTATATTTATTTTACCTTTCTCTAATCCTCCACCTATCTTATTTCAACCTCTCTCTTTTGAATCTTCTCCCTATATTCTTTTAACCTCTCTCTTTTTTCACTCTCCTTTTAACCTATCTCTTTTTACACTCCTCTCCTTATTTTGATTTTACCTCTCTCTTTTTCAAATCTTCTACCTTTTTTCCTCCTCTCTTTTTTCTCTCTTCCCCTATATGCTTTTAACCTCTCCCTTTTTCGCCCTTCTCCATATTTTCTTTTAACGTTTCTCTCTTTTCCCTCCTCTCTTTATCGACTGTTAACCTCTCCCTTTTCGCCCGTCTCCTTATCTTCTTTTTCACCCCTCTTCTTATCTTTTAAACAAACTCTATTTTCCCTCCTCTCCTTATCTTCTTTTAACCTATCACTTTTTCACCCCTCTCTTTATCTTCCTTTAATCTCTCTTATGTCCATCTCTCTCCTTATCTTCTTTTAACCTCTTTTTTCATCCATTTTACATCTGTTTTTAACCCCTCTCACAATCTTTCTTTCACCTCTCCCTGTTATCTTTTCACCTCTTTTTTTCACTCCTCTTCCTATCTCCTTTTCATTCCTCTCTTTCTTCACCCAACTCTCTTAAAGTTCATAACAAATTCCTTTTTTTTCTATGAATCTCTTCATCTCTTATATTTTCCAGCAACTCTCTTTTCATTCATTCATTTTCTTTTTTCCACTCGCTTCTCTTTTCTCCTCTCTCTTTCTCATCATCTTTGTTTTCCTACTGTACTCTCTTTAACTTCTCTCTACTTTCTATCTACGTCTCGTTTCTCTCATTCTATCTCTCTTTTACACCAGATCATGTATGCACATTCTCTTCGTTCCCTTATCTCTCATTCTTCGTTGCCGGCTTTACGGATTCTTTTCGTGATATTTACAGTATTTCCTTTTCCTCATCTTCCACCTTCTTGAAAATCTTTCCTTAATGTCTGTCTACTCTTATACTTTCTTTCATCTGGTCTTTTTTTTTTTAATTTAATATTCTTTCTTCTAATATTTCCCCCCTTTTTTATTCATATTTCCTCATTCCCCGTGCCTTTTCTCTCTACTTTCATAGATATCCAATCCCCTCTTTCACCCTCTCTCTGGGTGTATGCTAGCTTTTATTTTTTTTCTCTCCTTTCTCTTCTCCTTCACATTCTTCTTTTTTATCT
Source organism: Acanthosepion pharaonis (assembly GCA_903632075.3). Classification (NCBI taxonomy): domain Eukaryota; kingdom Metazoa; phylum Mollusca; class Cephalopoda; order Sepiida; family Sepiidae; genus Acanthosepion; species Acanthosepion pharaonis. The sequence goes on along the minus strand of CAHIKZ030000309.1, from coordinate 248,920 downwards.
TTTTTCTTTTTCTCTCTAATCTTCTTTCTTTTTCTCTCTAATCTTCTTTCTTTTTCTCTCTAATCTTCTTTCTTCTTCTCTCTTATTATTTCTTATATTCTTTCTTCTCCCCTCTTATTTTCTTTCTTCTTCCCTCTTATTTTCTTTCTTCTTCTCTCTTATCTTGTTTCTTATCTTCTTTCTTCTTCTCTCTTATTTTTTTCTTCTTCTTTCTTCTTCTCACTTATCTTCTTTCTCTTTTTATTTTTTATATTCTTTATTCTTCTCTCTTATCTTTCTTATCTTCTTTCTTCTTCTCTTATTTCTTTCTTCTTCTCTCTTATGTTTTTTATCTTTTTTCCTCTCTCTTATCTTCATTCTTCTCTCTTATATCTTCTTTATTCTTTCTTATCTTCTTTCTTCTTCTCTCTTTACTTTCTTTACCTTCTTCATTTTGTCTCATTTGCTTTCATTTGTCATTTTTATTTAATTTTTCTTCCTTCTTCTTCTTCTTCTTTTCTTCTTCTTTCTTTCCCTCCCGTTAGATTTCCTTTCTTGCCTTTCTTCATTGTCTATCTTTTCCTTTCTCTCAGTTTTATCTCTTCCTTTTATAATTTCACTCCTTCAACTATCACTCATTACCCTCCTCCTTCTTTATAATTTATCTCTTCTCCTCCTAAATCACTCCCCTATTTTTCTCACTCTCTCTCTTTTCTGCAATCTCCTTTTTTCCATATTCTTCAGTTTATTCTTTAGTTCCCTATTCTTTTATTCTTCCTCACTACAGTCACCTTCCCATAATTCCATTTCTCTTAGCCACATTTTCCAGGAATGGACTACGAGTAGAAGTAGGAGGAGGGCCATTATCTTCTCAGGTCTATAGCCCCCAGAAATATTGGCAGAATTATTTTTAGAGTGATCTCAGTATTATAGTGTTAGGGAAAGACGATAGATAGAAGATGACGAAGAGAAGGACTGGAAAGAAAAAAGGCATCAGGTGAAAAGAATGAAAGAGATAAGAAATACAATTTGTGGAAAACATGAATGAGATGAAGAGGGGAAAATAATGAAGGAAAAAAAGGAATTAAAAGAATGAAAAATAATAAATTTTAAACGTAATAAACGAAAAATAGAAGAAATGGATGTTGCGAAAAATAAATTCACTTTCCTGACCTTTTTCATTTTTATAAGATTCTCTTCATCTATTTTTCCTCTACTCTTCTATATTGGTTTCCTATTCACTGTACCTTCTTCTTCTTCTTCTTCTTCTTCTTCTTCTTCTTCTTCTTCTTCCTTTCCTCGTCTTCTTCTTCTTCCCTTTCCTCGTCTTCTCCTTCTCCTTCTTCTTCCTCTCTTCTTCTTCTACTTCTCTTTCTTCTTCTTCTTCTTCTTCTTCTTCTTCTTCTTCTTCCCTTTCCTCGTCTTCTTCTTCTTCCCTTTCCTCGTCTTCTCCTTCTCCTTCTTCTTCCTCTTCTTCTTCTACTTCTCTTTCTGCTTCTTCTTCTTCTTCTTCTTCTTCTTCTTCTTCTTCTTCCCCTTTCCTCGTCTTCTTCTTCTTCCCTTTCCTCGTCTTCTCCTTCTCCTTCTTCTTCCTCTTCTTCTTCTACTTCTCTTTCTTCTTCTTCTTCTTCTTCTTCTTCTTCTTCTTCTTCTTCTTCCCTTTCCTCGTCTTCTTCTTCTTCCCTTTCCTCGTCTTCTCCTTCTCCTTCTTCTTCTTCCTCTTCTTCTTCTACTTCTCTTTCCGCTTCTTCTTCTTCTTTTTCTTCTTCTTTTTCTTCTTCTTCTACTACTACTACTACTAGTACTACTCTTTCCGCTTCTTCTTCTACTACTATTACTGCTTCTTCTCCTTCTTCTTCTACTACTACTACTTCTCTTTCCGCTTCTTCTACTACTACTACTTCTCTTTCCGCTTCTTCTTCTTCTTTTTCTTCTACTCTTTCCGCTTCTACTACTACTACTATTACTACTTCTTCTTCTCCCCCTACTACTACTACTACTACTTCCGCTCCTTCTTTTTTTCTTCTTTTTCTTCTCTACCACTATTACTTCTTCCGCTTCTACTACTACTACTACTACTACTACCGCTCCTTCTTCTTCTTCCGCCAGTAATTCTTTATCTCTTTCCTTCTCCTATTTCATCTCTTCTCTTTATAATTTAATTTAGTCAAACATTACTTATTGGTCACTTCCCTCGCTATAATCTCTCTCTTCTCTTTCTAAATTACTCTTATACTTCTCTCTCTCTCTATCCATCTCTCTCACTCTCTCTCTCTCTCTCTCTCTCTCCATCTGTAAATTATAAATTTAAAAATTCGTGAAAGAAAAATTAAATGTAATAAAAACAAAAGAAATATCCGTGATGTAACATAATACTCGGACAAATGAAAACAAAAAGCAACCAAAAAAAGTTTACACTCAAAATATGAAGAAAGTTAACATAGCTGCCGAATAGAAAATGGCGGAACGAAACTGGAAGAAAACAATAAAGAAAAATTTAAAAAAAAAAAGGAAATTGGAAGAAATACAGTAAACAATAAAAATGAAAAAACGGAATGAAGAATGATTAAAAAATACATGAACTCAGAGAAATATAAAGCCAAACAACATCGACGAATAAATTCAGAATATGTGAAGGAAAAGAAAGAAAGAAGGCAGGAAGGAATGAATGAATGAAGAAATTAACAAGAAATAGAAAGAGGGTAAATAAGAAATAAAGAATGAATGAATAATATAATACAGAAAAGTCAAGGGCGACGACATGGAACGAATGAAAAGATGAAAGAATGAAAGGAATGAAGGAATTAATGAAGAAATCTATGAGAGAAGCAAAAATGGTTGGGGAGAGACAAATCGGGAAAGAGAAAATGAAATATGATATCGGAAAAAACCTGAAGGAATGGTGAAGGAAAAATAGACGAAATAATGATGAAAAGAAAGAGAAATATCTAAGGAAAAATGAAGGAACTAGAAGAAAAAATTACGAAACAAAAAAGAAAGGGAATAAAATAAAGGAAGGAAGGAACAAGAAAAAAATGAAAAAAAAAAAAAAATTTAATAGAAGCAAACAGAAAATAATGTTCTGAAAAGAGGGGGGGGGGAAGAAGGAATTCCCGAAGGAAAGAATATATGAATGAAAATAGAAAATAAGAGAAGAAAAATTATTTTGAACACAACGAAGAAAATTCTTACAATATCTACATTATTCGGACTGTCATCTTCCTTACCATATTCACAACGTTTCGGCCGTTGTACGCACTGGCCATCTTCAGGTGACTGGAATTTAAAATCGAACCTTTTATTTCGTCCACCGGGATAGATTGTTTTAGTTCCAACGACACATGGCCTAGTGGGTAAAGACGTTGGGTAGATCCAGTGACTAGATGCAAAGAGTTGTGAGTTTATTACCAGACCACAGAACTGGTGAACAAAAACTTGGAGATTTGAGTTATAGGGAAATAAATGATACATCTGGAAGATACATGGCACGTGGAAGTAGAACACTCTACCCCCGGTGGACGAAATAAAGAGTTCGGTTTGAAATCCCAATCACCTGAAGAAGGCCGGAGCGTATAACGGCCGGAACGTCGTGAATATAGCGATGAAATGAGGATAACAGTCCGAATAAAGTAAATAATGCAAGTAATCATAATACCTCATCTCAGAGATATAGAGGCTGAAACATTGTGAGTATAGCAATGAAGATGGGGATAACAGATTGAATAATGTAAATAATGTAAGTAATCATAATACCTCATCTCAGAGATATAGAGGCCGAAACGTTGTGAATATGTCAATGAAGATGAGGATAACAGTCCAAATAATGTAAATAATGTAAGTAATCATAATACCTCATCTCAGAGATATAGAGTTCGAAACGTTGTGAATATGTCAATGAAGATAAAGAGGACAATTCAAATAATGTAAATAATGTATGTAATCATAATACCTCATCTCAGAGATATAGACAGATAATGAAGAAAATTATTCCTAATATATATAACCTCGTTACATGAATCGGATATTGCATTCAGCTCTAACCAACAAAATCCTGTTTCATTATTTTCAATTCAATAATGTAGTAAAACAAAAATTGATGTGCGTTTCCACAGTAAAATAATTACAAACTTGTGGGTAACAAATTATTTTCCACCCTGCAACCCGTCTCTCACAGACGGGGTGTGGCAAGCGTCTCAATGCTTTATCACTACTTTCACGCAAAGTGCTTGGACAAACTGAATTCCTTGTTTCCGCCAGTTCTAACTCTCACGGCTAGGACCCGCAATGACACTCACAGTTTAAGAAACTAGCTTCATTCTCTCTGTATTCCATTGGTGAAAAGTTCCTCACGAACAACTTCTTCCTGCGAACCACTGCTCTGTGGAACTTCTACCCCGGTCGCTACAATCTTAACCTGTTCAAGTTTAGGTTTAACCTTTATCTTCCCCACAACCGCATAAACTCTGCCTCTTTCTCTGTAGCCCTCTACTTCGAGTGGCCCCCGGGCCTTATACATAGTGAATCCAACTGTAAAAAAAGAAGAAAAAGAAACCCATTACGCAGATAATAACCTAATTTTAAGCACTTCGATTGTCACATTTAGGATTGAGTATTGAGTTCGATTCTCACTAGGTGCTCCTTACTTTCGCCTTGTTTCCACGACAAAGCTTCACTTAGTCAGTTATGTGCCATGCATGATAACACTTAGGCGATCATGTATCTTTCGATACATGACTGACGAGACAGATTTTTTTCTGTAGTAGACCAGTTGCCATCCAAAGCTACAGAACCCAGACTGTCCTGATGTTTACCCATAGCTAGGAGGAGAAGAAGAGGATTCATACATTTTCCAAGGGTATTAGCACTTAAGTGGATGTAATGGATTCGACTGGAATTCGAACTCGGCTATCCATTACTCCACCGTGCCTGATTTTGTCAGTAATATTTGAATTAAAAGGATGTGGAGATAGTGTATTGGAAAATGGAATCGACGTACCAGGTTCAAATTTCTGGCAAGTCAGTTGCATTCACTTTCTAATTAAAACTCCTAGGAAAGACACCACCACTCTAAGCTATGGTTTAAATTAAAAAGGTAGATGGAGCTCTCTAGCCTTGGGTGTAACTAGACTAAGAGAAAGAAAACTCCTAATTCAAAACATGGCGATGAAAAACTACTTCACTAACTTTCCCAAGAAATCATGACAATTCACAAATAATAAAGAAAAGGAATTTGAGGAGAACCATTCATGCCTACGCTTTGAAACAACATGACATTACAAATGCTTGAATTGATTTCTGACAACTTATAATTCATTTATTTTATTTTTAATGTGTTTTTAGTGTAAAAGCCGATAATAAAATCTATATTAAATTCTATAATAAAATCAATACCAATATTATTGTATTATAAATTACATAATCTTATTCTGTAAGTAATAGTTCCATAAATTTTTAGACACTGACAATTCTTGACCGCCTGAGTCAGGACAGTAATAGAGTTAACCACTTGAGTCAGGACAAAGGTGTCTACCTGAGTCAGACAGTAATAGAGTTAACCACTTGAGTCAGGAGACTCTTAAAGGTGTCTACCTGAGTCTAATAGAGTTAACTGAGTCAGGAGACTCTTAGGTGTCTACCTGAGTCAGGACAGTTAAACCACTTGAGTCGGGAGACTCTTAAAGGTGTCTACCTGAGTCAGGACAGTAATAGAGTTAACCACTTGAGTCGGGAGACTCTTAAAGGTGTCTACCTGAGTCAGGACAGTAATAGAGTTAACCACTTGAGTCGGGAGACTCTTAAAGGTGTCTACCTGAGTCAGGACAGTAATAGAGTTAACCACTTGATAGGAGACTCTTAAAGATGTCTACTTGAGTCAGGACAGTAATTTAACCACTTGAGTCGGGAGACTCTTAAAGGTGTCTACCTGAGTCAGGACAGTAATCCAGTTAACCACTTGAGTCGGGAGACTCTTAAAGGTGTCTACCTGAGTCAGGACAGTAATAGAGTTAACCACTTGAGTCGGGACACTCTTACAACTGTCTACCTGAGTCAGGACATACATCCAGTTCCACACCAGAGTCAGGACACTCACAGAGTTCCTCCCTTGAGTAAGGATACTCACAGAAGTCCCTACCTGAATCGGGATACTCACAGAGTCTCCCGCACGAATCAGGACACTCAGAGTTCCCACCTTGTCGCCATTGGCAGTTTTTTTTTCTTTTTCACCCGTGCATGGTATGTAGCTCGCTGTCTTCTATCTCCCTTGCCTCCAATATGCCCTGTGAGGGTTAAGTTTTCCAAGTCTCTCGGGAGTCTGTTTCACAGTGCGACAGTTCTGATGAAGAAGCTGTCTTAGTGGAACTTCCTCCTTACTAGTGGAATATGAAAGGAAGGTGAGAGGATTTAGTGTGTGTGGCATGGCGAGTCCTAGCTGTTAATGTCATTACTTGTAAAAACCGAGGAATGTAGTTCGCCTGAACTACTTCTATGTACCGTGAGCCTTCGTTGCCTAACGCCCCGGCGTTACGCCATTCGCTCACACAATCTCATTAGGTAGGTGGCTCGCTGCCTTCTCCTATATCTCAATATTCCCCGTGAAAGTTAAGATTTCCAATGAATTTTAACTTCCTCTTTCTGATTCTAAGTGTTCATTTTGTCTGCATTTTCTTTAAGAATTCTTTATTACTTGATCGCTCCGTCCATCTGTGGGGAGATTATCCAGTATTCGCTGCCATATGAGAGGTCCGATATCACATAGCAATCCAACACTATTTTCTTTGTTTCTTGTGAAACGTCTCCAACTTGAATATCACGATGTTTTACCAAAGATAGCCATGTGGAAACGTTATCTTTTGGATCGTGAGAGATAAGGAAAAGACATCTATCGAAGGTGAGTCCACCCAAGAACTCTGTTATAGCTGGCTTTATTTTTCTCACTTGCACTGCTTTGACTCTTTATATATAGCAGCAGATAATTATTTTCTTATCCTTACACGGTAAAGATACAAATACGAGTAAATATTTAAAAAAAAAAAGACTTCTCTTGTTTCCCAATTCAGTATTTTTCCGCGGTTAAAAAAAATGAGACGAAAACGTCTGGTGTATAATAGAACCAATTAAAATAATATTTGCTTTCAGCAAAAGATCATTTCCTTCCCTCGCAATATGCAAATTAGTACGGTATGGCTGGCTGAATTTTAAAGAGGCCATCCGAAAAAAAAAATTATTTAATTGTACATAATGTCATTTTCTAATATCTTTATTTTATTTTTTTATTTTCTCGGCATTTGCCCAGAGATGAGATTAACTGTCACGTATACCAATAAAGGTTTGCACTAAGGAAAACACATTTAATTTTATTGTGGTTTAAATTTGATGGGTGATGGTGGAAGAGAAAAACGAGAGTGGCGGCGAGAGGAGGTGATGCCATTTTATTTTATTTTTTTTAAGATCATACTATTCTCACTGAAATGTTAAATATATTTTTATCAGTTATTTTGTTGGTATCTTTGTTGTCATAGGAATTAAATCAAGATTCTCTTATTATTAGCCATATAAACAATTTGACTATATGCATTTTAAAAATATTTTTAAGTATTTTGTAATGACAGTTGTAGGCTTTAAGAAAGAATACAAGGTTCGCGTATAGTGTTCTTTTATAGTCCCAGTAAACAGAAATAGCTCTCTCAAATAGGCTAGTAACAAAACAAGGGGAGACCACTTTTGATTATTCATAACACATTTTTCTATCTATCTATCTATCTATCTATATATCTATCTATCAATTCAGCTATGAATTGGTTATGTATTTTACTTCGAAGGGCTTCCTTTTAGTTATGCAACATGGACTTTGTTTGCTGATCTATTAACGATTATTGTTGAGTTTTTTCGAGCTTTACATATGAATGATGAAGCTGGAGCTCTTGCTTTACATATCATGAAGGCATTTGACATGCTTGGACTTCTTCACTGGTTAAATGGCTGTGGTATCTATGGACGAATTTCTGAACTGATTCAATCTTTCTTATCAAATCGCGAAGTGGGCTTGAATGGCCACTCTTCTAGATCTTTTTACATTAATGTAGGTGTCCCCTAGGAATCTATCCTTGGACTTACGTTGTTCCCAATTTTTATCAATGACTTTTCTGTCGTCATCAGTTCTCGACTCGACGCATCTATCGTCTTCTTTATATGCCGTGTCCCTTCAGGACGTAGGCGAACATGACTCTCAACATCCCGTATCCCTTGTAGCTCTCAAGTTTCGTCCCTTTGCCGCTTTCTCCAGACCACGTTCTGTTATCCACTTGCTTAAGCCCGCCAGATATCTCATGCGTTTCTTTCCCTTGTCTCTCTTTCCCTTTATTCGACCTGTGAGTTTCAGATTCTCCAGGCCCTCTTTTCTCATTAAGTGTTTCATAAATTTTAGCTGCCTCTTCCTGGTGTTATGTATAAGCTTTCTCTTTGTTTGCATCCTCTCCACAACCTCATGGTTGCTCACACGCTCGGTCCAGGATATCCTCAGCATTCTTCTGTAGAACAATATCTCCGTTGGCTCGAGTCTCTTCTTCATCTTTGAGGAGACCGTTCAGCATTCGCTCCCGTAAAGGAGGATAGACGTCACGTAGCAGCTCGGTAGTCCTTTCTTTGTTACCAAAGAAATCATCCTGTCTCGCAATATTCCGTATTCTGCCTAGCTTTTGAATACGTCCTAGACCATCCCAATACGTCTGCAACTATCTACTTGTCCTAAAGGTAGGTATGATCGGTTCGATAAGGGGGAAATTTGTAGTTTATCTAAAAAAATAACTTATAATTTGTTAAGTGGAGCAAGAAATGACTTGTTAATTTTATCGCCTCTCAAGGAAAAAAAAATGCTCTCTTTTCATCGTTTGAGAGAAGTATTTTTGAATTCCATGCTAACCCCTCACCCGGAGAGTGACTCATTTCACTTTTTCGGCCTAAAGTTTTCGAAGTGAAAAAATTATATTGAATCAATTGCTAGATCTGCTGCTAAGAAAATTGATTCACTGTGTCATGCAAGACATTTTTTCTTGCATGAATCTACCTTACATAAGTCTCCTATTTGTCCATGCATTGGATAGTGCTGCCATATTTGGTCTGGTGCTTCTGCTATATATCTAGAGATTCTTGATAAAATACAAAAAAGAATCTACAAGGATGCTGGCCCTGACCTGGCATCTCGGTTTCTTTCACATTTCCACCGCCGGAAAGTATCTCCCAGGTGCATTGTCTATAAACCATTTCTAGGTAATTGTTCTGATGAGCGTTCCTTTATAGTCCTTTATGAATTTAAGCGCAGTACTAGATTGGCGGCAAGGTCTCATCATTTTACAGTTGAAATGTAAGCGTAAGTTTTATGCTATGTTTTTCTTTTCGTTTGGGGAGCAAACTTCCGTCTTGTTGTTTTCCAGCCAAATTTGACCGTCAAAAATGTAAATGCAATTCAATTGTTATCTTTTGTCTTTTTAATTCTCGCTCTTTTATTGTTCTCTCTCCTTAATTTCTTTTCCCATATTCTCTCATACTTAGGAACCTATTGTCTCGTAGGGGCTTTATTACCTTTCTTGGGGTGAAATGATTGGACAAAAAAAAATTCACTGTTGGATCCTTTGCTTCTTGGTTCACTTTTTGAACCGGAAGCACAAATTGACCAAAGTTCAGTTTCCTTGCGAGGTGACTATTCCCCAACTCATGGCTGGACTTGATCAATCCGAGTACTCCAACTATAACTGGAATTATTGATGTCCTCGTGTACCTGTTATTCCTAAGCGGTTGCTTAACTTCGGACTTCAGTGTTTTTACATTAACTAGTGTTTCAGCGTGATATATTGTCCAAGGAGTTAAAAAAATAAAATAATAATAATAATACTAATATAACAACAACAACAATAATAATACAAGTTCAAGATGTGTACTATTATTATAACAACAACGCCATTACTATTATACTACTGCGACTACAATTAGTTTTATTCCGAAAAATCTATAACTGTTTAGAATAAAGTATATTCATCTTCAATTAGTTGTCTAAAATTTTTTTACTTTGGAATGGTGGGAGGAAGAAATACATAACAAATATATGTACATTGCGATTAGTATATTAATAAAATAAAAAATATTTGAATTTATCTCATTTTTTTATTAAAATTCGTATTTCATTTATGTGAAGGACTACCGAAAAGTTCTCCATTCGACCCATTTCCAAAGATTTGAGCAATCATCAATGTTTGTCCTTTTTGGAAGGACTCCTTTGTGGAAGGACTCCTTTGTGGAACCGAGAATTTTTCAGCACGTACTAATAAAATAAGTAATATTTTAATAAAGTAAATTTTGGAAATAGAAAGCATAAGGTATTTTTATATTAAAATGTTAGATAAATTAAATATTTTCTTATTAAACATATTCTCTTTCAAATGAAAATATTACTTATTTGGTATATTATTATTATTATATAATTATAATATTATAATTATAATATTGTGCCTATTGTGTTTCCTATTAACAAACCTTTTTTTTTTTTTTACCTTATCAAAGCCCGCGTTATGAATTTGTTCTGTTATTTTTTCCAGTCACTGTTCTATTCAGCAAGGCTTTGAAAACAGTTTCACATTTCTAGCATCGGTTTTTCTGAAATTCTTGAAAATGTTAGTTTTATAGCGTTTCTTGGAGTATATAAAGAGAGGGAACACTAATTATTTCTTTTTCTTTCCCGCCTTTTTTTGTAAAAAAATCTCTTACCTCTCTTTCTTTTTTATTCACAACTTTTGTCGCTTTCTCTTTTTTTTAAAGGCGAATGGGGAAGATTAATATTCTCTTGTGTCTATTGCCTTCTCTCTCCCCCGTTCTTTGTTCTGTTAGCAAAATGAATAGTAAATTGTAATGTTAAATTCTTTGAGACTATCACTTTAAGTGGGTCAGATGGCTTCGAGGCAGATGTGGTGAGTAGGTAGAGGGTGCTAGCATGTTACGTCTGCAGCATCATCATTCATAAATTCATTTATAGTCATCAGTTTTTATATATTATCCAAGGTTTTATTGATTGATAACTTTTTAAGGTTTATCAGGTCACTGCAGGTTATTTAAAGCCAGAAAATATTTTTAGGTTCGAAGAAATTTTTTCCTTTGGAGATAATAATGAATTACTGATAAAAGTCCTACTAATTAACCCATAGCTTGGGGAGAAGAGGATAATACCTTTACCAATGGTATTTACGCATTATCGAATATAAAGAACCCGACCTGGAAATGAAACACGGCTGTACAATTTCGAATTTCAAACCGTTATCCAATACATCTACCACACGTCCACACTTACAACACCTGTTATTCCTAAGCGGTCACTCATTTAGTTAATAACAGTTTTCACTTTGCTTAACTAAGGTGCTCGTTCGAGAACCGGGGTTTCAATGTGATATACAGGCTGCGATGGGTAAATTGTCGTCATTTTATATTTTAATTTCGCGCATGCGCATTGCTTTTTATTTTGTCGACTGCTCAATATAGTAGAGTGAATCGGATACCGTCTGTGAGCAAAAGAGCACCATGACGCAACTCGGACCGCCAGAAATTTGGAAACGGCATTCTGTACAGCTTGGGATTCGCACCGGAAGCTCCAATACGAACATTTTAGTGCGTTTGGGTGTTAATCTGGGAACAGTGCAGAGGATTCGGAAAAAAAAGTTGGGCGAGTCTAATGCTGATTACGAAGGTGTTTGGAGTGATCACTAGTGACGGCGATGTTATTCCTCCATTTATCTTCCTACAGGACCTCAGACTCGAGGTTTACATCGTGCCTTGAGGGGTATAGCCGGCCTTGGTCAAGCGGATGGTTGATAAAAATCCCTTTGTCCGGCAATCGGATTCTGCACTATGACACACAAGCAGGATAATCCAATCATAGCTGTCAGATAAGATCTGCAACCACGCCATCCTTTACATCTGACCACCTAACTTCCCAGACTTCAAACCCCTTGATTATTGTGTGGGGGTGCATTTAAGGGAGAAACGAACAAAACTCCTTGTAACATCAAAGATGAACTGAAGGCAAGGATTTTGGCAGTATTCACCAACTTAAATAATGAGACTGTCCAGAATAGATGCAGGAGATTCCGAAGACGTTTCGAGGCTGTGGTTGAAGCCGATGGTGATTTTATTGAATAAATTTACTCTTTAGTATTTCAAGATATTTTTGTGTAATGTTGGTAAATATATCAGTGTTATTTTCATTTTTGCGTTATTTAGACGAAAATTTATACATCGCACCCTGCATTGTCGAAGGAAGAGAAATAATATTAATAATAAGGAACTGGTATAAAGACCAACCAAACCGGCTTACAGACTTGTAACAATTTTATGAGCCTTTACAACACAGACAGGCAGATCAATCAAAGTCGGTCGCCCAAACATCGTGATCAGAGACCAATAAAACAGAATATGCCTTCCTATTGACATGGCTGTCTTTGCAGACTGTAATATATCTTTGAGGATCTTCATAGAACGAGGACATTGAAATCGAAATCTCAGAATGTGGCACGTGGGGACATCAACAATTCCAGTTGTAGCTGGGGCCTTCGTGTTAATTGGGAAAGGTTCCGATAGATTCACTGAATAGTTCCCTGTTAATCCAAGCCTTAAAGAAATACAAAAAATTGTACTCACAAGTACAGCTCACACCTTACGGACAGTTTTATCTGTGCAAAATTTGTGAGATCCCAGTTCTTTTTTCCTTTTTTTTTTTTTCCAAAAATGCTCAATGAGAAATGTCATGATGACATTTCTGACCTTAGGTCTCTGGTTGGGACTCGGAAAGAAATGAGTATACTCCAGAAATCAAAGGAATAATAATAATAATGATAATAATAATAATAATAATAATAATACAAGTGTAGGTTGTGTGCCAAGTAGATTAAAAATGTCAGCCACATCATTAACGCTTGTGGAATTCTTGTGAAAAAAGGTTTTTGATTGAAGATGGCGGAAATTTCACTCGTCTGAATGGCTAACACTTTTGGTGTCGTTCTCAGAGATTCATTTAGTTGAGAACCATATGGATTTCTTCGATACTTTTCTAGACTCCTCGTCCAAATTCTATTCCATTGCACCTCTGCTATTCCAAGCACCCTGCTCTTTGTCCTGTTTTAACATATCTTTGCAGTTTCGTAGACCGAGACATGAGAATTCTTCCAAGTAAATTGCAACAAACATTGTTTGCTAGAAGCTACATTAATTTTCCCGTATTAATTCTTTGCTTCAAGTCAGTGTCATCAATTTGCTTGTTTGTTCATTTATTTTTAAATTTCTTTTTTGATTGTTTATTTGTCATAAAAATGATCTTAAATATTTATTTATTTATTTGGTTTTGTTTAAAGAAATTATTTTTAAGTCCTTTTTTTTTCGTTGCTTTAAATATTTTAATTTTTATTTAAATTTCGTTCATTTTAATTTATTTATTTTATTTTATTTTTATTTTTTTAGAATTTTGGGGCATTCATTTTACTTTAACTTTTATTTTTTGTAATTTTTTTACAATTTTATTATGTATTTTTTGTAAATGTTTTAACTTTATACGCTATTTATTTTTTTTAAATTTCGCGATTTTTTAAAAATATTTTTTAGTTCAGCCTCAGTTCGTTTTTATATTCAATTTTTTTTTAAATTTTCACTTTTAAAATAAATAAAATAAAATAAAGTAAAAGGGGAAAGAATTCTTGACACTTTGCTTGAAAATTTTGACTGCCACAAGAAGGTGGTTCTGTTTGCCAATTCAACTTTTTCCCCTTCCTACAAATCCAAAACTCAAGCAAAGAACGGATGGGAGAGAAGGCAGCAGACACAAGAGCATACTAAACTCCCTCCCTGCCCGTAAAAGAAAGTAAGAGAGAGAGAGAGAGTTGTTAATAGAAAAGAAAGACAGGCAAGAGATTTTTATAGAGAAAGGGGTGGGAGAGAAAAATGTACTAATTAGTATCCCCTCCCCATATATGCCCCAAGAAGAACTCTCCAACGAAGAATCAATGACCCAGAAAATCATTTCTTTTATTCTCCCCAACCCTAACCCTTGTCTCATCATCTCGCTCGACCCACGTCATTGAGGAAAATAGGCAATGCTTTCTGGGTTGTCTTTCCTTATTTGTGCTTCTTAATTCTGGGGTTCGGTAGTGGAAACGCAGAAACTGATATGATTTTTTAAAAAAATTATTTCGCATTAATTTTTACTTCATTTATTCTCGAGCGTTCACTTAAAACGTTGTGTTTCACTTATTACTTTTCGTGAATTTTTACGTCATTTTTTTTTAAATCTTATAATAATTCTCCTTTTTCCTTCACCCGTACGTTACGCCCTGTCTATACCTTATAAATAATGGAATACTACGTTTTAATCGTGAGGGAAAGATATAACAGAAACGGCAGCACTTCTTGATATAATGTTTAGTAAGCTTGTCTCGCTAGATACATTATGAAAGCCCGGGCACCTCGGGGTGGTGTAATGGTTAGCAAGCACAATTACGACTGAGTAGTGAGTTCGATCCTCACAGGGTGCCCCAAACTTTCGGCTTTGTGTCACATCTGAGCTACGCTTGGAAAATCACTTAGGCACCTCGAGACGGTGTAATGGTTAGCAAGCTTGTCTCGCTAGATCAATTACGACTGAGTAGTGAGTTCGATCCTCACTGGGTGCCCCCTACTTTCGGCCTTGTGTCACATCTGAGCTACACTTGGAAAGTCACTACATTATGAAAGCTCGACCCTAACAAAGTGCGCACATTTTCAGCCTTGCGCCACACCTAAGCTACGCGTCGAAAATGCGTTGTCCAGTCTTCCTTCGTCAAGCTGATGAAATAATTTCACCATACCACGCAGTCGCATATGCACTACATCTTATCCTATGAAAGCTTTTATTTCCAAGGGTTCAGTTCGAAATTCCAATCACCTGACGAAGACCGGAGCGTTCAACGGCCGAAGCGTCGTGTATATGTCAACGGACAAATGTAAATTGTGTAAATCATTCGCAGGTTATTTAAAGCCAGAAAATATTTTCCGTTCATAATGTTGTGGCCTGTTTAGGGGCCAGAAAGAAAGACACGGAAGACGAAGGTAGGTTGAAAAAGTATATTGAAGATATATACAAAACAATAGCGTTAGTAATAAGTAGATTAACACTGCGTCTACTACTCCATTCCACTTCACCCTCTTCTCATCCAACTCTCGCAGTTTGTATTTATGAGAGGAGGAAGAGTTCATTATACTGTAAGAGGGTTTACCACAACACATAAGGACTTTATCTTGGCGATCATAATGATTTACTACTACACATCCTACTAATTAACCCAGAGCATTTACTTAAATATTTGTATCTATAAAAAAATATATAAACATAAAAAAATATAATATATATATATATATATATATATATATATATATATATATATATATATAGGGGCCAAACAATAATGAAATTTGATTTATTATATAAGAAATAGGGAACACAATCAAACAAGTAAATCATGATATAGCTATACATCAAAGGTTCACGTCCCTAAATCTCAACATAGTCACCACGTCTTTCAAAGGCAGTGGTCCACCTACGAATGAGGGCATCTATCCTGGCTTCGTAAAACATGGATGGCTGTTGATGAAGCTAATTCCTTAAAGCAGTTTTCATTTCTTCATCGTCAGCTGACTTCGCACAATTAGATTTCCACTTCTTTGCCCCAATATAATGAGCACCGAGGGGTAAATTTTATAGCTCTCTTTCTTTAAGGGTGGGGGTGTCTCATTCATAGGATACGGTAGGTACAAGACGGTGTCCACTCTTCGCTCGCCAAAACCGACCACTTAATTTCACCATACGACGCAGTCACACATGCGCTACAGCTTATCCTATCAATGCTTTTATTTTCCTTTTTCTGAGTTGAATCTATCTGCACATACGCACACTCATATATGTTTCTTTCTTCCTGAATTATATCGTTTTTTCGATAAAAATTATTTACATTTTTCGAACTATTGGACTCATCTCTGTCGCCATATTTATTACAACGTTTCGGTCGTTATACACTCCGGCTTTCTTCAGGGATTGGAATGTCGAACTGAACCCTTTATTTCGCTCACTGGAGTAGACTGTTCTAGTTCCACGTGCCATGTTTAATGGATGTCAGTTATCAGTTATCTCCTGTTAATTCCCCTCTGCATGTTCTCCACTGCCTTAACCGGGTATTGAACTCACACTCTTTGGGTCCTGTCACTGGATCTAACTAACGCCTTTATCCACTGTGCCATGTGCCCTTGAAGAAGGCCGGAGCGTCCAACGGCCGAAATGTTGTAATAAATATGGCGAGATAGATGAGGACAATAGTCCGAATAATGTAAATAGTGTACATAATACCTCATCTCATAAATATAGATAGATACTGAAGGGCCGCAACGTTGTAATAAATATGGCGACAAAGATGAGGACAATAGTCCGAATGATGTAAATAGTGTACATAATACCTCATCTCAGAAATATAGACAGATACTGAAGGGCCGAAACGTTGTAATAAATATGACGACAAAGATGAGGACAATAGTCCGAATGATGTAAATAGTGTACATAATACCTCATCTCAGAAATATAGACAGATTCTTTAAACATATCTAAAAAAAATCCTCCAGGTGTTGACTTTATTTAATTTTAAAAGTTCTCACCTTTCACACATGCCAACTATTAAACACATATTAACCAGGTATTGAACTGTGTCATGTGTCCTCGAGGACACTCACACACATTGGGTCCCGTCACTGGATCTAATTAACGCCTTTATCCACTGTGCCATGTGCCCTTGAAGAAGGCCGGAGCGTCCAACGGCCGAAATGTTGTAATAAATATGGCGAGATAGATGAGGGACAATAGTCCGAATAATGTAAATAGTGTACATAATACCTCATCTCATAAATATAGATAGATACTGAAGGGCCGCAACGTTGTAATAAATATGGCGACAAAGATGAGGACAATAGTCCGAATGATGTAAATAGTGTACATAATACCTCATCTCAGAAATATAGACAGATACTGAAGGGCCGAAACGTTGTAATAAATATGACGACAAAGATGAGGACAATAGTCCGAATGATGTAAATAGTGTACATAATACCTCATCTCAGAAATATAGACAGATTCTTTAAACATATCTAAAAAAAATCCTCCAGGTGTTGACTTTATTTAATTTTAAAGTTCTCACCTTCACACATGCCAACTATTAAACACATATTAACCAGGTATTGAACTGTGTCATGTGTCCTCGAGGACACTCACACACATTGGGTCCCGTCACTGGATCTAACTAACGCCTTTATTCACGGAGCGTACAATGGCCGAAACGTTGTAATAAATATGGCGACAAGGATGAGGACAACAGCCTCATCCATTCCAATCCTACACATTGTCCGCTACAAATGTTGAAGAAAAGACATATTTTCTGGGATAAGGAATGGCTTATAAATTATATCACGTCCCAAACAAAACTGCTTTCATTTAATCACCATAGAGAACCTTTTTACTCTGTTATTAGCATCGCTGATGCTAACCTTCAGGAGAGAAACACTTTGCGCCTACTTGGTCTCATATTTTTCACCGACATATAGTGGAGTGATTATATTGAATCAATTGCTAGGTCTACTGCGAGGAAATTTGGTTCACTGTGTCCTGTCAGCCAATCTTTCTCGTCAGAATTCATCTTGCACATTTATAAACTTATCATTCGTCCATGCATTGAATATTGCTGATCTGATTTGATCTGGTGCTCCTGCTATATATATCTAGATTCTTGATAAAATTCCAAGGATTTATAATGTAATCGATCATGACCAGGCATCTCGATATGACGTCCCCGACTTTTCTACAAATATTTTCATGGCAATTGTTCTGATGAGCTTTACTCCTTGGTGACTCGAAGGCATGAATTTAAACGTACTAGATTGGCAATTAGGTCTCATCGTTTTGCTTTTTAACTAAGCAGACACAAGCGTATGTTTTATGCTAATAGTTTCTTTTCTCGCATGTGGGACTTTCTCTCGGTTTCTTAACTCCCTGCCACCTATAGTCCTTCAAGAAACCTGTTCTTTTATTGTCCTTTCACCTAACATCTTCTCACTAAAGTCTTCTCCCTCTCTTTCACTCCCTGTAATCCTCTGCATCCTAGTGGCATTATCAATTTACCTGGAATGAAATGAAAAAGAGAAGTGGAAAATAACTCGGTGGTTGATTTTTATTTATTTTTGCATTTTTCTTTAAAAAAAAACATTTTTTATATCTGTCTATATCACTGAGATGAGGTATTATGTTTACTTATATTATTTACATTTTTCTGTCTATTATCCTCATTGCCATATTCACAACGTTCCGGCCTTCTTCAGGTGATTGGAATTTTGAACCGAAACATTTATTTAGGTTGTTCTAGTTCCACATACCATGCCTCTTCCGGATGTCTCAGTTATTTCCCTTTAACTCATATCTAAACGTTTTGGTCCATCACTGTTGTCGCATCTCTTTAGGTCTCGTCACTGCATCTAACCAACGTCTTTATCCACTGGGCCACGTGCTATTGAGTGGTGAGGGATAGGTTCTTGTGGTAAATGGATAAATTGTATTGGATGAATCGTTCATGATTGTGATTAACTTGTTTAATCTGCTAGCTGACAAAGAGGAAGTAACTTCTTTGCTGCTCAAGTGAGGGTGGGGAGTGTCGCTTGGTGTCCGGCATCGGAGGTAAATAGTTTCGAATTATTTATGTTCCGTATCTTGCAATCTCTACCCGGGAATATCATCTCTTCATTTATCTGTCTATATTTCTGAGATGAGGTATTATGTACACTATTTATATTATTCGGACTATTGTCCTCATCGCTGTCGCCATATTTATTACAATGTTTCGGCACCTGTACGCTTCGGCCTTCTTCAGTATCCGTCTATACTTCTGAGATGAGGTATTATGTACACTATTTAAATTATTCGGGCTATTGTCGCCATATTTATTACAAAGTTTCGACCGTTGTATGCTCTGGCCTTCTTCAGGTGGTTGGAATGTCGAACTGAACCCTTTATTTCGCTCACTAGGGTAGACTATTCTAGTTCCACGTGCTATATTTAATGGATGCCAGTTATCTCCTGTTAATTCCCCTCTGCAAGTTCTCCACTGCCTTAACCGAGTATTGAACTCACACTCTTTACGTCTACTACAGAGTTTCTGAATTTACGTCCGCTGATGAGTTTATACATCTACGTCCGCTGATGAGTTTATAAATTTACGTCTGCTGATGAGTTTATAAATCTACGTCCGCCGATGATTTTCTCAATTTACGATCACTGAGGAGTTTATGAATCTACGTCCGCTGATGAGTTTATAAATTTAAAGCTGCTGAGGAGTTTCTCAATTTATGTCTGCTGATGAGTTTCTGTAGTCAAATAATAGAAACAAAATATTTCAAGAAGCTTTGATCGCTGAAACCAGATACTGCTGTTAGACTGATTACACCCCGCCACCAGAAATCACGTAAAATCTCTGTGGCAAAGCATGGACCAATAAATCGTGAGATAATAGGTGACTTAAAATTTTACTACTTTTGGGATCAAATCGTCACGGAGTTATACCCTGTGTAATATTATTGGTCCTTGAATTTGTATTTAATTGCAAACACCTTTATTGAGGTTGTACTTTCTTGATTAAAACACCATAGTTTCCATACGTTCGATTTAAATGTGATAATACAAAATATAAGTGGCAAAAACTACATTTGATACGTTTTTAGGTTGGGGGTCCAAACTTATAGTAACGGAAGGAAAGTGAGATAGGATTTTCAAAATATAAAATAAACTTAAATCCTTTTAAATAATGAAAACACTATTTAAAAAGGCAGGCATTAGCAGAGGGACCACGTTTCAATTAATGTCCTTGCTAGGCTGAAAAACATTTTTGAAAAGACGATTGCGTCTAGCATGAAACAGCCTGTCGCATCAGAGTGTTGACTTCAATGTTCCCTTTATATATATATATATATATATATATATATATATATATATATATATATATATATATATATATATAAAAGTAAGTGCGCAGGTATGCAGAAAATAGAAAAAAAACACGTTGGGTGCATAATCAGGGTTCCTTAGTATTTTATTTTATTTTTAAAGACAGTGCTCCATACAGAAGTAGAGCTTTATTATAATAATATTTTTGATTAAAATTGAAACATGAGTTATTATTATTATATATATATATATATATATATATATATATATATATATATATATATATATATATGACATAACGATATATATAGTTTTTATATAAAGAACAGTATTGAGGAAGTTGTAAGAGAAAATGGAAAAAAGTTTATTTGTGACATGTTTCATCGATTAAGACTTCATCGGTCTAGGTTTATGACAACGCATGCGCATGAACGAGAGACACTGGTACCTTCAAAATATAAAAAAATAATTTTTGCAATCTATTAAAATTCAACTGTATTCTTTTTCTCAGTTTTTGCATCTTCTTTGTTTTTAAATATCCCACAGTGTGATAACAACATCTGCCAAGAATGGTGGTACGTTGTAAGAAACTAGACGTAAATTTACTGCGACTGAATTGAATATATATATATATATATATATATATATATACAAATATATATACATTACATAGTCCGTGTGATATATATATATATTATCTTTTTATTATATATATATATATTTATTTATATATATATATATATATATATATATATATATATATATATATATATATATATATATATATATATATATATACATATTAATTTTATATATATACATATATATATATATATATAGTTTATTTTATATATATTTTGTTCATTATATATATGTGATGTCTATATATATATATATATATATATATATATACTATATGTATATATAGTTTATGTATATATATTTATATTTATATATTATATTATATATATGTGATGTATATATAGTATATATATATATATATATACCATGTATATATATATACTATATGTATATATAGTATATGTATATATATATATATATATACACTATATATATATATATACTATATGTATATATATATATACTATGTATATATATATACTATATGTATATATATATATATATATATATATATATATATATATATATATATATATACCATATATATATAAATATGTATATATATATATACTATATATATATATATATATTCTATGTATATATATATATATATATGTATATATATATATATATATATACACATATATATATTATACATGTATATATTCTATATGTATATATATACTATATGTATATTATATATGCAATATATATATACTATGTATATTTCATTCTTCAGGCTTGAAAACTACGTTCCCTGTAATTAGCATTAATGTAACAAAAATAAAATATTGCTCAAATATTTCTCACTGAAATCGTACCCATTGAGTTGTTCAACAAATGTCATTAGTTTTTGTATGACTTTTCAGACTGCAATCATTTGTATACTATATATATATATATATATATATATATATATATATATATTTATATTATATAATATATATATATATATATATATATATATATATATATATATATATATATATATATATATATATATATATATATATATATAGTACTTGGTCTATCAAGCATGTTCTAGAATATTTTCTCTGGTGACAAGTCTTACGTAAGTTTATCAAACACTGACCCATAGTCTGTGTGTTTAAAAAAAAAGGGAAAAACAAGGATATCTGTCTGTCTGTCTCTCTCTCCCTCTCCCCGTCTTTGTCCTCAAAAAAATGATCCAGGGTTTTAGAATGTGATAGTTTGCTGAGGGAAAAGGGAGAAAAGGGAACCAATCCACCACTATTAGACCAAGCACCTAAACTGAAATAAAAATACAAGACGAACGAGACTTCCTCTTAGCTACAACCACAACCCTGGGGAAGGGTGCCATCGTCATCACCAAGTAAAGCATTCCTTATCGGCTCTGTAATAATAATCGCCATTGTTACCTTAATTCGTCATCATCGTCGTCGTCGTCGTCATCATCGCTATTATGAGGTCTTAATATCAATGACAGTACCAATACTGCATAGAACAAGTGAGTGAATAAGAAATGGGTAATGTTGTTTTCAATGCTCAGAAGAGTTAATTAAGGGGCGGGGCTTATAATCATGACATGAGCATAATCGTGCATCACTTCTCCCGCTATTTCTCTTCCTTCTCTTTCGTCTTCTCTTTCTGTTCGTATTGTTGTGACTCAAACCTTCACCTCTCTTCGTTTTTTTTTTGTTTTTTTTTTTTCTGATTTTCTTTTTACGAACTTTAAGCCCCTCTCTACTGTTCAATATCGTAACTCCATTTTAAGATCTTTTGTCATTTTCTTTCGCTGTATTCCTGTTCCATCGTTACTATATTTTTTTTTTTTTGCATTATTTTTCGCTTTTTTTTTCCTTCTTATTCTTTATTAACTAGCTTTCACTTAATTCTCCCCTCTCTCTCTAAAACGGTATTTCGTCTCCCCCCCGCCCTGTTATTTTAACAATTCTCTCATTATCTTTATTATCTCTACCTCACTGTTTTTCTTTCCACAACCTCTCTCTCTTTCCTCGAAATTCCTTCTCTCCTTGTTAGAGTTCGAAACGAAATGCATTCCTCTGTTTAGTGTACAGGTTGAGAAGCAACAAAAGAACAGTCTAGTTTTCAATATAATTCAACACAAACATAAGGAGACTAAAAAAATATATAGCTTTCATTCAATTATATTACGTTTTGTATAGCTTTCTTTCTACTTAACTTTCCGCCATCATATGTAATCCGAGCTAACAAATAACAATGACTGAGCGAAGGAACTTGATGCATGTAGATTTTTACGTCTTGTGATTTATCTCTAAATATTCGAATAACCATTGTTTTTTTTTTAAATTTATGTCTAATTTTATATTGAATTTATTATTATAATCGTCATCAAAGTTTGGCCAGACAAATATTAACATTCCACTCTGATAAAACGGTGCTAATCAACATTCCAAAGCGGAATATATTTGAAAAGTACGGTAATTATACTGATAGAACGCTATAAAGGAGCTATTAAATAAATGTTTAATTCCACGTTTCGCATACATAACAACAACAGAGCAAGAATGTTTTGATCCTTAGTTGATTCAGTCGTTTGGCACTGAAGCCAGAGGGGTGGGTTCCCAGTGTAAGGGCGCTTGGATCAGGATAAATGGCCAACCAAAAAATGGACCCGGTTTTGAATGTTCGTGACGACGCCATTTTTGGAATTCCGTTGAGATATTTACACTTCGTTGTCTTTTTACCTAAACCAATTATTGCTTTCTTCATAGTTTCTTTTTATTTTTTTTATGTCCAGGCTTCATTTCCAAGTAAACCTGTATCGAGACATTAACAATATATGGAACGGTGTCTAGGGAAAACATTTTTTTTTTTTTTATATCAGAACGTGTATATTCAAGGTGAACTAAAATTGCTGATGATTTCATCGGATCGGCTCGGACATTGACAGAAACATACTTATGACTATATTAAAAACTGTTTCGATAACATTTTTTTCTGTATTCTAAAGATATATTAGAATCCTGTATGTTCCTCCGAAAGTTAACACGCGCGTTGCGCCCTGTCATTACCTCAGATAAATAACGGACCACTCCGTTTTGCCTGGGAGGAAAAATGAAATAAAAAATATAGACGCTTTTTGATTGTAATGAGAAAAAGAAACTATGCATAATAATCATGAGTAAGAGAAAGACGGAAGGAAGGAATAAAAACTTTCCAAAATTTTTCATTTATACCCCTTACTTCTTTAGATGATAACCTGTGTGCATGATTATGATTGCTATCGCAATATTTTCTTAAAGTTTTTAAACTCAACTATTTCCAGATACAATAGGGAAATTATTACAGTTATTTCATAGTCTTGGAACTCACATGGCGTTTATTCGGTAATGAACTGAAGAACTGTGATTCATCATAAAATTTAAAAAGGAAAACTGTTAAATTTTCACGGGTACCACTACTTCTGTTTATATTTGTTTCTTTAAGTGAAGTGAAAAAAAACCCGGACTATTAAGTATAGAGATTTACGACTTCGTTTAACCATATTATATATATATATATATATATATATATATATATATATATATATATATATATATATAAATAAAAGGAAGAAACGGATGTAATAAAAATCCACAGTTCGTAGCATTTACTTTTTGAAAAAATTACTCAATACAAAGTAGAGCAAAATATTATAATAATATTTTTATTATAAGAAATTATAATAAAAACGTATTGCATCACTATACAAAAACTTTCATGTTTCAATACTATGATTGTACTTCTTCAGAAGATGGTTGGTAACTGGTGATAAAATGATTTTTTAGGGAAATTTAAAGACAAAACGTTACCTCTTTTCGGAAGTTAAGGGTAGAAGACATTTTAAATTTTAAATTTGGCTAAAATATTTTTATCACCAGTTACCAACCATCGCCCGAAGAAGTACAATCATAGTATTGAAACATGAAAGCTGTTGTGTAGCTATGTAATACGTTTTATTATAATTTTTATAATTAAAATATTATACATATACACACACACACACACACACACATATATATATATATATATATATATATATATATATATATATATATATGTGTGTGTGTGTGTGTGTGTGTATATTATCGGTAGCTTCTATATCTGGGTTAGAAAAGAATGTCTTCCTTTACACTTGCTGACCGACTTTCTCGTTTTTTACAGCGACGTTTGTAAATGGAAGAGGAATTTTAAAAGAAAAAAAAAGCAGTTTGATTCCAATATTTCACTTTGCCGCATTATGACCCATATAAGTGTTGATGTACCAGAAAATCCATATTGATATATTTTCTTTCTTTATCGTCGTTTCCTTTTCGCTCGGTACCCTTCATCGTCTCCCTCTTTTAAAATTTATTCGCTATACCGTCACCCCCCCCATTCTCCATCAACCACTCACCTTCATTTCCACCCAACTGCCTCAAGTTCACGGAATTCATTTCTAAGGCTACAAAATAAAATATTAAAAAAAAACAAAACAAAAAGACTGCACACGTAAAAATTAAACGAATTACAAGGCTTACCAACCCCTAGCCCAGTGTTAGATTCTGTTTTTTTTTTTTATTTTAAAGCAGCAAACTTTTTTCCCTCAGAGAGTTCATGATGTATTTGAATAACCGTAATCAGATGTTATCAATAAATTTACAATAGTGTAGTTTTAACCCGCGTACCAAGCACATAAAATTCAATCCTTCTTCTTCGAGTCAAAACTTACAACTATCATCAGGGTCTTAAACTTTACCGTGACACGTCAGTGTCTTCTCCCTGTCTGTGGTATGTACAGATAAATTTTAACTTTGATTTACACGTATAACATTTGATATTGCATTTATTTGACTCGGGTTTTGCCTTCTTCATCTTGTTCTTCTACATTTCTTTCTTTTTCTTTAGCATTTCACTTTTTTGTACATTTCATTCTTTTCTTCTACATTTCCACCTTCTTCTACATTTCCTTCTACATTTCCGTCTTCTTGTATATTTTCCTTCTTCTTCTATATTTCCTTCTTCTTCTTCTTTTACATTTTCTTCTTTTTCCTCTACATTTCCTTCTTCTTCTACATTTCCTTCTTCTTGTATATTTTCCTTCTTCTTCTATATTTCCTTCTTCTTCTATATTTCCTTCTTCTTCTTCTTTTACATTTTCTTCTTTTTCCTCTACATTTCCTCCTCCTTCTACATTTCCTTCTTCTTGTATATTTTCCTTCTTCTTCTCCTTCTACATTTCCTTCTTCTTGTATATTTTCCTTCTTCTTCTTCTTCTTCTTCTACATTTTCTTCTTTTCCCTCTCCATTTCCTCCTCCTTCTTCTACATTTCCTCCTCCTTCCTCTACATTTCCTTCTTGTATATTTCCTTCTTCTGCACTACATTTCCTTCCTCTTCTACATTTCCTTCTTTTTCTTCTACATTTCTTTTTCTATATTTTCTTTTTCAACATTTCCTTCTTCTTTTTTTACATTTCCTTCTTCTTGTATATTTCCTTCTTCTTCTTCTTCTACATTTCCTTCTTTTCATTCTACATTTCTTCTTCTATATTTTCTTCTTTTTCAACATTTCCTTCTTCTTCATGAACATTTCCTTGTTTTTCAAATTTCCTTCTTCCTCTACATTTTCTTCTTTTGCAACATTTCCTTCTTGTTTTTCAACATTTCCTCCTACTTTTTTCTACATTTTCTTCTTTTTTTAACATATCTTTTTTTACTTTTTCTTCTTCCTCGTTTCCTCCTCCTTCCTCTTCTTTTACATTTCCATCGTCTTCCTCTTCGTTTTCATTTTTATCTTCTTCGTCTACATTTCATTCTTCTTATTATTATTATTATTCTACATCTCTTTCTTCCTCTCTATCTTCTTAATCTTCTTCTTCGTCTACATCTTCTATCGACTCGTCTTCAAACTGCAAATATTATAAAATGAATCTTTATCTAATTGTCTATTTTACATCAGAACGTATGAGATTAATAAGAAAAAATGCCGTGTGTCTGTTTTTTTAACGCGGACACACACATTCGCGTTAAAAACGACACACGGTATTTTTTATCAAAATGACAGAAAAATGCGTTCGACAATTACCCTTTTTCTCAGTCAGTTTACAAATCTTTTACACACATCTATATGCATTAATGTCTATGACGTATCATGTGTTGCATGCAGAAGGGGCGGAGTTACGTTAACGAAAAATGAAACTGACGAACCGAGGTCAAATACGGTCTGAGGCAGTTAGTATTCACCTAGTACTAATGCCCCGTCCCCCATGTAATTTACCGTCCGTATTTTCTGACCCAGTTCAACCTGTCTTCGCGTGTTCATTTTCGGGGGATCATGAGGTAGTCTGATTTCATTATGTATACAAGTTCAACTTTCGACTTAGCAAATCAAGAATTGCTCGTCAACTTAACGAAAAAGATGCTCTGTTGTCATCTATTTTAGCAAGACAATTGAATTACAGTCAGTTTATTAATTTCATTTTTATTTTTACACGAAGCAGTTGAATTAAACTTCCTTTTCTTTGTGCCGGGTCCCTTCAGGACGTTGGCAATCATGGCTCCGAGTAAATTAAACCTTTTTGCTATCTCTCCTAAACAGTGTGCTGTCAAAAAGATCGTTAAATTTCTTAAGAAACAAATAAAAATTAATATCACGCTAAAAAAGTTAAAAAAAAAAAAAACTAACACCGCCATAGAAAATTCAATTTAATTCTGTTATTTAGCCGGCAATAATTTGCCAATGCTTTTCCTAAGTGTGCCCAGTAAACAGTGGTCAAGACGGAAATTCTTCCAGTACTTTTAGTTTGTATTATGTATAGTCACACTAATACCTTTTTTTATTGTCACGGTGTTTCGGTCGTTATTACTTTTGGAAAAATTTTGTTACCGTCATAATGCTTCGTCTTTTTGGACAGTCTTTCTTACAGTCATAATGATTTGGATCAACATCCAAAACATTATGAAAATTCCTTCTTCATTTCCTTCTCTTTGTATATTTCCTTCTTATTCTTGTACATTTCCTCTTTCTTCAGTTCTTTCTTGTATATTTCCTGGATTTTTTTTGTACATTTCTTCCTTCTTCAGTTCTTTCTTGTACATTTCGTGTTATTATTTTTTGTAAATTGCCTCCTTCTTCAGTTCTTTCTTGTACATTTCCTGGTTTTTCTTGTACATTTCCTCTTTCTTCAGTTCTTTCTTGTATATTTCCTGGATTTTCTTGTACATTTCTTCCTTCTTCAGTTCTTTCTTATATATTTCGTGTTTTTTTTTGTACATTGCCTCGTTCTTCAGTTCTTTCTTGTACATTTCCTGGTTTTTCTTGTACATTTTCTCGTTCTTCTTCTTCTACTACTACTACATTTCCTTCTTTTCCATCAAAATTTCCTTCTTCATCTTCTCCTACATTTCCTCGTTCCTTTTTCAACATTTCCTCCTTCTTCTACATTTCCTTCTTTTTCCTTCTACACTTCCTCCTTCTTCAGTTCTTTCTTGTACATTTCCTTCTTCTTCTTCTACTACGACCATTACTACATTTCCTTCTACTTCTACATTTCCTTCTTTTTCAACATTTCTTTTTTCTTTGTTATTGTCACAATATTTCGGCCGTTGTTACAGCTGGACAATCTTTATTCCTGTCATAATGTTTCGGTCGTTGTACCCTTCTTCAGGTGTCTGTCAGTCCGGCTAAACTTCAGGAAATTTTAAAATGAACACTTTATTTACTCCACGGGGATATATTGTTCTCGTTCACCTGTTCACAGTGAGGGACATCATGCATTTTTTTTTTTTTTTTGAAAGTGCGTCTCTGTTATTATATGTCCTATTCTCACTATAAATTAAATAAAGTGTTGAGCTAGAAATTCCTTTAAAGGGGTTATCCGGATGAACAGATACCTGAACAAGTCTGGCGTGTAGAACGGCAGGAATATTATAATAGTATCAACAAAGGTGAGGAATATAGATAATGTAAATCAGTCATGGGAAAAAAACTGCAGCCAGTGGGCCACTCACGGCCAGTTTGGATTTTCTGAATGGCTCGTTTAATTTCATAAGCAAAAAATTTTGTTTCGTTTTCTTCTCACTTGTTCACTCATCCATTCTCTCATACATAACCACAGACATAATAAAGCTTTGGAGATTAAATAAAGGTTTCAATTCTAATTTTCCTGAAGGATAAGTTTATCGACAAACACCTGAAGAAGGCCGGAGAGCACAATAGTCGAAACGTTGTGGCAATAAGAAAGACAATAGTCACACTTTAAATAATGTAAATAATAACTCCTCAATTCTAATTTTTCTGAAGGATAAGTTTATCGACAAACACCTGAAGAAGGCCGGAGAGCACAATAGTCGAAACGTTGTAGCAATAAGAAAGACAATAGTCACACTTTAAATAATGCAAATAATAACTCCTCATCCCCGAAACTGAAATATGTATCATTTCTTTCTTTCTATCTATCTATCTATCTATCTATCGATCTATCTATCTATCTATCAACGGCGAGTGTATACTAAGGATACTTATATAATTGTACATCACCACTCAATGCTATGCGAAGCTTTATGCATATGACAATCGTCAAAACGCTCTCTCTCTCTCTGTCTCACATATATATATATATATATATATATATATATATATATATATATATATATATATGAGAGAGAGAGTGATATGGTTGATTGATTTAGTTTAGCGACATATCAACACGTCTATGGATTATTTAATGCCGAAATCTAAATATTTTGAACGCAATTTTATGGCTTCAACGAAATATATTTTGAACACAATTGTAGCCTTCTACTATACATAAAATGTATTGGTCATGTTGCTACAAAATGCAGTGTTGGAATTTTTACTATAAATATGTAGTGTTATGTAAAAAAGTATTGGTAGAATTTTTACTATAACAAATACACTATCATAGTGTTTTGGTTTTGTTCGGGGTTTCACTTTATCTCATAGCTGGGGTCCGAGTCAAGGTGAACCTGGAAACAACATTAATAGGAGCTCCTCAAATCTTCCAATCTCCTGATTAGATGGCTTGCTGCCGGATGTAGTTTATCATCATACACAGGACTACACACACACACACACACATATATATATATATATATAGAGAGAGAGAGAGAAAGAGAGAGGGAGAGAGAGAAAGAGCTGGCCACTCGAACTTCAAGGATACTCGTCTATAGCTAATCCCTATTGCAGACGCTCGATCAGGCATATTTGCGTTTGTTCAACATCCACAGAACCAACCTGTGGTTTATACTGCAACTATGCTGAGCCGACCTTAGTTACATTTTCAGAGCGTCTTATCTAGCGTGATCAACAATCTGAACAAAGCCAGCACACTCAAACCCTCTGTCACTAGGTAATTTTATATTACAAAATGGACACATGGAGACTCAACAACCATTCTTATATATTCTCATAAAACTCTGGAACGAAAACCGGTCAGCGTTCTATAGTTTTCCCGCGTTATTATATATATATATATATATATATATATAATTTCAATTTATGGTGATTATAATTTTTCCTCCGTGTTCGTTTTCCTCTCTTTTTACGAACGATATCTGGTTTCATAACATTAATTAAATTCCGTACCCCATAAGATGAGCTTTAACTATATAAACAAGTTTTCAGCTGAATGTCGATTGGCCAAGATTGGAAAATATCAGTATTTCTTTTATAGATTTTTTTTTTTTAATCTCAAGGATATATAAACAAAATAATGGTGTTTATAACGAAATTATACATCCATGCATCCAATATTGCATTAAAGACTGTTCTGGTATATATTTAGAGATTCTTGATTAAATGCAAAAAGAGTCTGCAATGTTATTGGTCCTGACTTAGCATCTCGGCTTCAGTCACTTTCCCACTGCCGTTACATTGTTTCCCTGTGTCCTTTTCTTAAAATGTTTTTCATGGTAATTGTTATGAGAAATAAGCGATATAGTTATCTGCCCTTGGCAGTTTAAGGTTAGCCAATCAGCTTACAGTTGATGATTGGCGCTCTTTTCTACCTCTTTTTGAAGAACACTCACTCTTGGTAAAACCTATGAAATGAACACTTGCAGAACTAGC
This sequence comes from Acanthosepion pharaonis, assembly GCA_903632075.3. Classification (NCBI taxonomy): domain Eukaryota; kingdom Metazoa; phylum Mollusca; class Cephalopoda; order Sepiida; family Sepiidae; genus Acanthosepion; species Acanthosepion pharaonis. Next base: position 218,191 of record CAHIKZ030000309.1, on the reverse strand, counting down.
CAGCTCTACACCGTTATCCCCACAGAGTCCGTCGATGGCGAAAACATCGACTCTTCTTCAGCAGATAAGTTTGGTCGGAGACACCATAAAGTTTGCAAGGACTTATTTGTAATATTGTTTAATACAATTTGTATAAATCAGAAGTCAGTCGTCTTTTATTCTTTATTTATTACAACGTCTGCATCCACCACGTGAGGATCTTACATGGGCCCACTTCAGTTGTTTTAGTGAGCTTTCCGTTTTCGCACTTAGGCATTATAAATTTAAGCGCAGTACTAGATTGGCGTTAAGGTCTCATCATTTTGAAGATAAAATGGCTAGGTTTAACCGTAAGTTCTATGCTAATAGATTCTTCTATCGTTTGTGGAATCCCTTTCCGATTTCTTGCTTCTCACTCAACTACACAAATTTAAATGCGGTGCTATTTGTTATCTTCGGTCTTCTTAATTATTTCTTTTATTGTTCTGTCTCCTTAATATTTTGTTTACTCATATTCTCTCACATTCATAATAACGTCTTAGATATTTGCCTTGCATTATGAAATTTAAAAAAAGACAAAAACGAATTAAAATAAATTATGTAGATACTTAAGATGTATTATTATTGCGACATATGTCGAGTAATAAGCGTAAGAATTTGTCGCCTCTGTCGACAGTTTATATTGATAAACACAATGAAAACAACCCAGACATTATTATAAACTTCTTTTTTTTTTTTTTAGAAGTGAAGGAACTCGGTATCATGTCTTGGCTCACGTGCCATGTGAGAAACACGATTCATTTACCATCAAACTTAATGGCTTTATATTGTTTGGCTTAATTTAAATGTATACGGATTCGTTTTCAGACATTTGAGATCAATATCAAAATCGAGTCAACAATAGAAGTGTTAAAGCAGACATCTTAAGTTAATAGATGTTCGTAGCAAACGCACAGTACACTAATGGGCTTGTTTTGCAACGACAATGCGAGAAAATTCCATTTTTTTTTTCAGTTTATTTTGGGAAAAATAATTTATTTATCTTTACAACTCTGGGTTTGAAGAAGCGGGGTTATAATTATAGGCACTTGATGCGATCAAGGTGTAAATTACCACTTATAAAACCCCAGTTGTTTTACAGTTTTTATTTTTTAGCCTCGCGAATTACAACTATCTACATATATTTACCTGGTCAAGACGATTCTAAGGAGAATGTCAAAGGAATATTAGTTTCAAGCCCCAGGAAAACCACGCCCCGAAGCATTAACTTACCCGTCAGAGGGATCTAATCATTACCTACCTGCTGAGGCGTCCCCAAAAGGAAGAGTGCTGAGGGCTATTGAGCAATTTTTGAACAGCTACGAAGTTATACATTAAACTCGACGTTGTATCATATGTTGTACAACTACGCGTACAAATAAATATTACTTACTATCGATTTAGTAGTAGGTTGTTCAGAAAATAATATTTAGTATAAGGTTGCTAGAAAAAACAATTAAGTATTAGATTGTTCCGAAAACAATGTCGGATTGTAGAATCAAGATGTATTCCTGAATTAATGTATTTAAATCATTTAAAATAGAAACCCTTAATCCGATTTCTGTGTCTTTTTGGCAACAAAACATCTTTACATCTTAAAAATTATCAAGATGCTTGAAAACATGGTAAAAATGGACGAGAAATCGGGTGAATATGGTTGGTATGACAAAGTCTCGTATCTTGGAACGAGATGCTATGCACGGCCCGGGGGTCTCCAATTTTTTGTTTTACCGGATAGAATTTCGACGATCAAACTACAACTGTCCTGAGGGAAGCTTTAGCGGAAACCAGCTACTAGACGCCTCGATTGGTTTCGACGATCGATTTGCACGTCGTAGGAGCTTCGGACGTCCATCAGCGTTTCTTCCGGCTTCATGCCGACCGGGCGTGGATCGACATCTTTCGGGGCCCTGGCCGCTCGCTAAACTAGAGTCGAATGTCGTAGATTAATAATGAGCGAAGGGAGTTCAATATTCGTCCGTGTATCCTTGATTCATTAATCAATCACCTTATTGAAATTAATTAACAATAAAAAAAAAATGTACTTTATCGTTTCGCCATGGAATAAGTTAACCTTCCAAATAATAAAGGCAAGTGAGTTCTAATCTCAACTAAGTAAATATCAATATAAATTAGGTGCTTCCACTGATTCACTGAAAAAATTAGCAAATTATGGTGAAAAATGCCGCAAACTTAAACTACCTTGCACTGGACACGTGCTGTGGTTGAAGTACATGTGCGCCTGCGACAATAATGATTTATAGTTATCGTGATCCAAAAAGGATATTAAAAATATAATACAGACTTTCTGATCCAGATATCCATAAATTTAAAAAACAGGTCCCGAAAACACAGTGAATCTGGTACATTCCCAAACCTATATACCGACTCTTGGCATAAGACAACAACAGTCGAATAGCAAATCGGGATCGAACTCTCAGCCCAAGTGAATTGGTCTGTAGGTCAGTTTGCTTAATTGTAGGCACTTAAATGGTTTGTTGTGTTTGTACTTGAATACTGTCTCTTGCTATCTCTCCCTCTCTTTCTCAGTGCGTCTGAAAATGTTAATGTTTTTTTACTGTTCAAAACATATATATATATATATATATATATATATATATATATATATATATATTAATGATTTTTTATCATTTTATCTTGATCTCTCACTAAGCTTTAAAAAAGTGAAACATAATATATTGTATACATATATATATATATATATATAATATATATATTATATATATATATATATATATATATATATATATATATATATATATATATATATTATATGTACATATATACATTATATATATATGCATTATATATATATGCATTATAAATATATATATTATATATATATGCATTATATATATATACATTATATCAATATATATATTATATATTATATATGTGAAAAGTGTGTATATATAAATATAAATATATATATATATATATATATATATATATATAATTATTTATATATTATATGCATATCTACTATCTCTGATATACACATATATATATATATATATATATATATATATATATATATATATATATATGAATAAAAGATTTGTTTATTTTAGTATATTACAACGAAAACTTTGTATTGAGCACATTTTTTTTAAATTAAATGCTACGAAGGTTGGAATTGTATTCTATTCGTT
>CAHIKZ030000309.1:207500-210000 GCA_903632075.3 Acanthosepion pharaonis | reverse complement strand
AATGCAAAATCTCAGAAGTATCAAAAAAATGCAAAATCTTTTACTTACCTACAATATTAATTCTACTGAAAACGATGTGAAAATTCGCATAGCTACGCCAGAGAATGTTGGGCGATTTCTTCAAAGATGAAGAAGAGACTCGAGGCGACGATGAGGTGTTGGAGAGGACGCAAACAAGGAGGAAGCTTATACTTAACATCAGCAAGAGGCAGCTAAAATTTCTGGGGCAGGTTATGAGAAAGGAGGGCCTGGAGAATCTGATACTCACAGGTCAAATAGAGGGGAAAAAAGACTAAAAGGAAAACAACGCGTGACATACCTGGCGGTTTTAAGCAAGTGATTGACAGAAGGATGTCTGGGGGTGATGCCAGAGGGAAGGAAATTGTTGAGAGCTGCAGGGGGTAGAGGGAGGTGGAGAGCAGCTATGATCGCCTATGTTCTGAAAGGACATGGCACATAAAAAGAAAGAAAGCCTAAGCCACCTTGAATAAAATGGACGTAATCTGGAAATTTGATCTGCCAGACAACCTCAAACGGAAATCCTTTCGCGCCACTGTAGTGTCGGTGTTAATGTATAGTGCCATTGCTTAGACATTAACTAAAACCCTTGAGTCTAAGATTGATGGAACTTACACCCGAGAACTATGCTGAGAACTATGTTTAACTATGCTGATAACATCCAAATAAATCACAGTTCTACAGACCGATCCATGATATTCTACAATCTTACGTAAATGCAGAAGGTGCTTTGCAGGACATAGTTGGCGAGCAAAACAAAAAACGTGCGAGTGATCTACTGCTCTGGACACCTAGCTATAGCTCAAGACGGGTTGGTCGCCGTACAACCATGTGCATTGATCATAGCTCACTTACCGGCTGCTGTATACATGTCGTTTTATTCTTTCTCGCTTACCGGCACTGGATACTCCTTATTTCATTCTTTCTCTTTTACCGACCTCTGTATACTCTTTATTTCATTCTTTCAAGTTTATCTGTCCTGTATAATCCTTGTCTCCATTCTTTCTCTCTTAACGGACCCTGTATACTCCTTGTTTCATTATTTCTCTCTTAACGGCCCCTGTATACTCCTTGTTTCAATCTTTCTCTCTCAACGGCCCCTGTATACTCCTTGTTTCAATCTTTCTCTCTCACCGGCCTCTGTATACTCCTTATTCCATTATTTCTCTCTTACCGGCCCCTGTATACTCATTTTCCATTATTTCTCTCTTACCGGCCCCTGTATACTCCTTGTTTTATTCTTTCTCCCTTACCGCCCCTGTATACTCCTTGTTTCATTCTTTCTCTCTTACCGGCCTCTGTATACTCCTTGTTTCATTCTTTCTCTGTCACCGGCCCCTGTATACTCCTTGTTTCATTCTTTCTCTGTCACCGGCCTCTGTATACTCCTTGTTTCATTCTTTCTCTATTTCCGGCCTCTGTATACTCCTTTTTCATTCTTTCTCTCTTACCGGCCCCTGTATACTCCTTTTTCATTATTTCTCTCTTACCGGCCCCTGTATACTCCTTGTTTCATTCTTTCTCTCTTACCGGCCCCTGTATACTCCTTGTTTCATTATTTCTCTCTTACCGACCCCTGTATACTCCTTGTTTCATTATTTCTCTCTTACCGACCCCTGTATACTCCTTTTCCATTATTTCTCTCTTACCGGCCCCTGTATACTCCTTGTTTTATTCTTTCTCCCTTACCGCCCCTGTATACTCCATGTTTCATTCTTTCTCTCTTACCGGCCTCTGTATACTCCTTGTTTCATTCTTTCTCTGTCACCGGCCCCTGTATACTCCTTGTTTCATTCTTTCTCTGTCACCGGCCTCTGTATACTCCTTGTTTCATTCTTTCTCTATTTCCGGCCTCTGTATACTCCTTTTTCATTATTTCTCTCTTAAAGACCCCTGTATACTCCTTTTTCATTATTTCTCTCTTACCGGCCCCTGTATACTCCTTGTTTCATTCTTTCTCTCTTACCGGCCCCTGTATACTCCTTGTTTCATTATTTCTCTCTTACCGACCCCTGTATACTCCTTGTTTCATTATTTCTCTCTTACCGACCCTTGTATACTCCTTGTTTCAATCTTTCTCTCTCACCACCCCTGTATACTCCTTGTTTCAATCTTTCTCTCTCACCGCCCCTGTATACTCCTTGTTCCATTATTTGTCTATTACCGGCCCCTGTATACTCCTTGTTTCATTCTTTCTCTCTTACCGACTCCTGTATACTCCTTGTTTCATTCTTTCTCTATTTCCGGCCTCTGTATACTCCTTGTTTCATTCTTTCTCTCTTACCAGCCCCTGTATTCTACCTGTATTCTATCCTGTTGGGAATTTATATATACATATATATATATATATATATATATATATATATTGACCACTAATATTATCTATATCTATATATATAAATGTAAAAGTGAACATAGAAGTCAACACTTAGAGGCGACAGTCTGATACAAGTATTTAAGTAAATGCTCTGTTTATAATAAA
>CAHIKZ030000309.1:145000-205000 GCA_903632075.3 Acanthosepion pharaonis | reverse complement strand
CATCTTTCTGCCTGTCTATTTTCAGTCTCCTCGATATTTCTCGCATATGTGTATATTCATCTTTCAGTTTGTCTGTATTTCTGTCTCTCCCTCTCTCTCTCTCTCTCTCTCTCTCTATATATATATATATATATATATATATTAAAGGATATACATTATATCCAACGTCGATAAGACTATTAGGCCTTTCATGCAGTTAATGCAATCTTCAGGTGTGAATTCACAACTGAAGATTACATTAACTGCATGAAACGTTGAGTAGTCTTATCGACGTTGGATATTCACTAATATATACTTATAGCTCTGTTTCATAACATTGAGCACTATTTTTATAACACCTTAGGAATAAATATACTTACGTACGAGCAAGTACTTGAGCCTATATGTATATTTTTCTATTCATTTCTATATATATTTCCTGAATAGATTTCCTTCCCCGTAAAAAACTAATTTCATCGCTAATTTTTCTCAGAATTGCTATCGTCGCCATTTTTATCAGATTGAGTTCCGAAAACTTCCAGTTTTTTCTTTGACCTCAAAATTCCCTCTTTTAAAACCTTTTCAAGACATTCGCAAAATGTGCTTGCACCTACTGTATTCATAGCATAGCTTCCGTAATGCTAACCTTCCACTGCATTTTTCCCAATTGAATAAGAAAAGTAAATGGTTTCAAATGTCTATTTGATATTCAGCTCTTTCATTTTTTTTTAAGAAAACAAAGTAAAATTATCGCTTTTCCAAAAACGGTCCTTAAAGAATGAGCTTTTAGAATTGATAAAGAACTGAATAACAATTCAACAGCACTTTTAAGATTTCTCTAACATTGTACAACAATGGCAATTACATCACAATAGAACTTCAGTCTGATTTGGTGGAAATAGTTTTCCATGGGATCAGTGTTTGAAGTCAAATAAAAACCAGGATTTGAAACGCCGATTTTTCTAAGTAGGCAGACTACCATGCTATTATCATAAGGAAAGCTGAGGTAACACAAGAAGAGCCAGATCAAAACGTAAAATGGAATCCAATTCCAGAGCCTTCTCACTTCTGCTGAAGGAACACCCTTCCTGATTGGCCATATTTTCAGGGGTATAGCCGTACTCACCACGTTTGTCGATTTGCCAGTTGGTGATACTATTTAGCACATAGTTGGAGGTTTTCAGTTCGGAATTGTTCTTCTCCAAAACAGGTTGCCACCCAAGGTTATAGGATCCAGTCTCTCCTGCTATTCATCCAGAGCAGGAGGGAGAAGAGATGGAGTCATACCTTTCCCGAGGGTATTGACATCTAAGTGGATATAAAGAACTCTACTCCAATTCCTCAATCAAACCCGCTATCCATTACTCCACCGTGTCTGCTGTTATATCTGGGCTGGAGCTGCCCAATTTTAACTTTCCATCACTAACTTCAAAAGCGTCTACGTAGCCTTGACGGCGATGGATTATTTTCAACCCTAACCACCCCCACTTCTCACGTTGATAATCTCTTGCAACTCTATCGCTATTTTTATGGCAGATGTCCGGGCTAACAAAATTCCTTACTTCTAGCTGTCCAGATCTACCAGATCTTAGTTCTACCGGTTCATATCTTCACAACTTGGACCCGCTACGTCAGTCCGGATATAGTATTGTAAATACTGGATTAAAGTAGTTGTTTTTCTTTGTCAGCTCACTTCAAGAATCCTATTCGTACCATTTAAACCAGTACTTCCTGGCACATTGTCAAGTCATAGGCAAACAAACCGGTTTCTCCAATCAGAATTTTTTAGAGGGTCTCTGAACACACAGCAAGATTTTTTTTTTTTTAATCAATGGACGGATGAACGTTCTTGTCGTGTGAACGGTAATTTAACCCAAACGGTGAGACTGAGATCCATAGCTATGTAAACAGGCAGTGCCGTTATGATACCTAGGACTGGAGTCAACGGCTAAGGTTCAGGGTGCCCTTTATGGAATTAGCATTCACGCGATCGAGACGAAGGCGACCACTGCTAGTCAGAGCAAATCGTTTGTGGTTTGACCTTGAGAGGAATGGGCTCCTCCTAGCCTCCTTACCTAAGGCAGGCAACACACAAATGAATAGCTCTCCGGCTTTCAATCGAGGTTTGTGGAGGGAATTGCTTAGGTCCTTAGATGCACATCGACCCTATAACCATATGTGGATGATAATCACTATAATGATGCTGAAAGCGATTTAATAAGCGTAGCTTGGGTGTGATACAAGGCCGGAAGTATGGCGCATCCAGTGAGGATTATACTAACTACTCAGTCAAAATTCATTTAACAAGTAAAACTTGCTATTACGCCACGTCGTAGGGTCCATATGGTGATTTTCAAAGCGTAGTTTAGATGGGGCACATGCGTTAAAGTATGGAGCACCCAATGAGATTCAAACTCACTACTCAGTCGTAATTGACCTAGAAGACAATCTCGTTACCCATTACAACACGTCGAAGCGCCCAAGTCGTTGTATACATCAGAACTGGTGACAAAACAAAAAACCCAAGATATTGAACGCTGACTTTCAAGGATAGTTGGGTGTACCCACCTGGAAAGTCCTGCTTGTATTTACCCTGATATTCAAGACACTTATACTTGAAAGATTGGCGCGTCACAATCTTCCTTCTACTTTATTTTGACTTTGTGTACTCAGCTAGGCAAGGAATAGCAGTAAAACAGGTCTCTCAGATGATAAATCCTTAGCATCTTTTCATACGTCTACAGACAATAACATCACAATGACATACTTGACATTGTATAGACTTAACTCATCACGAAATAAATACTACATCAAAGCAATATAGTGACAGTATAGGTCTTCTTCCTAGATTAAAATTCTTGTCTATGAAATATGGATATCGTTTATTACTTTTTTCTCACTTCTTTCATTTTGTCGCTAGTGAATTTAACCTATGCAGTGAGACGACCTTCAGAGAAATAGAATCCTTACCAAGTTTTATTATCGGCGGTCATAATCTTAACAACATAAAATACTCAGATGACACTCTGCTGATTGGTGACTACAAAACTACAAAAACTACAAGCGAACGAAGCAAAGACACGGCTAACCATTAACTTGAAGAAAGAAAGCATTGTCGTCAGTAAGAGGTGTAGCCGGTGGGAGCTTCAAGTTGGAGACAGAAGCAAGTGCCGTATTTTTCAGTGGATAAGACACGCTTTTTATAGATTTAAGCATAATAAAGTATTATGAGTGAATGAGTAATTTGGAAAATCACTCTCTTCTATCTGGGTAATCTTTTTCTTTTCTTTTTTTAATACTCTTAACATAATGTCCCTTCAGGACCGATGCAGTTACAACTTTCTATTTCATTATTATCTGTGAATTACCAAGACTTCTTGAGAAATATAGTGGCTTCATTTCCTATTGTTTTCTATATGGTTTTGAATTCAGAATATTTCTTCTCGTATAATAGTGGTTGCCATCCAAGGCTAGAGATCCCAGTCTACACTACTACTTAACCCATTGTTAGGAAGAGGAGAGATTCATGATTTACGTAAATATGAAAGTGAATACCGCAGACTAAACCAGAATTTGAACTCTGATCACCAGATCCACTTTACCTGATGATAACCATCACAACAAACCTTCTATATTACTCAGTTACCAGTTGTTGTAAATTCTCAAGAACAATAAGGTATAATCAAATAAAGCAAAACAAAAAAGAAAGAGTCGACTTACCATTAACTTGAAAAAGACAGAAAACTTTGTCGTCAGCAAGAGGTATAAACAGTGTGAGGATCGATTTGGAGACATAAATAAGTACCGTATTTTTCAGTGGATAAGAGACACTTTTTTTTAACCACAAAATGTGATGTCGAACTCTCGTCACCGAAGCTGTGAATAATATATAAAAAATCAAACAAAGAAAAAAATATATATAAAAGCTGATAAGGCAGAAACATGACTGATTTAACAAGTTAAATGTTACCTCTGAATATTTCTATTAACAAATCCCCTTAATAATTTAATGTGAAAAATAGAACAAGTGGAAACAGAAAAAAAATGTTCCTGTGACATCTACTGGACGAAGGACAATACCGAAGCTTCTTCGGGGGTGTATATGACTGAAGAATTCGTTGGAAATAATAAGAAGTGGTTTACGGCCATCATCATAATTATTTGACACCCCTCCTATGGTTGGTTGGAACTCCATTGACAATCAATTTCCACACTGTTCGGTCCTGTCTCAGATCCCCAATGTCCAACCTTGAGTCCCGAGTTATGGTGTCTGGGAAAGTCAATTTTCCTGGGAAGACACTTCCAGAAGGATACCATAGGAGTAAGGATGAGACGATTTCCTTGTCTGTCCGGTGGCAGTGTCCGGCAAATTGGAATCGTTTTTGTTTGAGCTTAAGAGAGATTGGTCTTAGTTCTCCATTAATTGTGTTAAGCGTTGCATGGGATCTCCAACTGATGTTCTGGATTTTTCTAATTAGATTTGTATATGTTCCATCTAGTCTCCTTTAAAAAAGAACAGATAATGTTCAAGTGTCTTATCTATACAGTAGATACAGTTTTGAAAAGTTTGGACGTTTAAGGGTGTTAGATGATTCGAGCGTCAAATCTTGTCAAATTTGTTACAAATTTGGACTCTATCGAGAGTAGGAAAATGAATGGATGGTAGAGCAGCGGGGAAATGGAGTGATGAAAAATTCAAACGTTGCTGAAATCACTGTTGTTATTACGACAAAGTTTCGGCCGTTGTGCGCTCCGGTCTACTTTAGGCAATTTCACTACAAGTAGATATTGCTGGTAATTTTATATAAAAAAAAATATTGCCTATCAATCAGTGTAACCGTTAAGGTATTTCGAATCGGTGTAACCATTAAGGTATTTCAAATCGGTGTAACCGTTAAGGTATTTCGAATTGGTGTGACCGTTAAGGTAGGTATTTCGAATCGGTGTAACCGTTAAGGTATTTCGATTCGGTGTGACCGTTAAGGTATTTTGAATCGATGTATACGTTAAGGTATTTCGAATCAGTATGACCGTTAAGGTATTTCGAATCGGTGTGACCGTTAAGGTATTTCGAATCGGTGTGACCGTTAAGGTATTTCGAATCAGTATGACCGTTAAGGTATTTCGAATCGGTGTGACCGTTAAGGTATTTTGAATCGATGTATACGTTAAGGTATTTCGAATCAGTATGACCGTTAAGGTATTTCGAATCGGTGTGACCGTTAAGGTATTTTGAATCGGTGTAACCATTAAGGTATTTCAAATCGGTGTAACCGTTAAGGTATTTCGAATTGGTGTGACCGTTAAGGTAGGTATTTCGAATCGGTGTAACCGTTAAGGTATTTCGATTCGGTGTGACCGTTAAGGTATTTTGAATCGATGTATACGTTAAGGTATTTCGAATCAGTATGACCGTTAAGGTATTTCGAATCGGTGTGACCGTTAAGGTATTTCGAATCGGTGTGACCGTTAAGGTATTTCGAATCAGTATGACCGTTAAGGTATTTCGAATCGGTGTGACCGTTAAGGTATTTTGAATCGATGTATACGTTAAGGTATTTCGAATCAGTATGACCGTTAAGGTATTTCGAATCGGTGTGACCGTTAAGGTATTTTGAATCGATGTATACGTTAAGGTATTTCGAATCAGTATGACCGTTAAGGTATTTCGAATCGGTGTGACCGTTAAGGTATTTCGAATCGGTGTAACCGTTAAGATATTTCGAATTGATTCATTTTCTCTCAGTCCATGTCTAGGGCTATCTCGTCTTGTTCTTTTTTTTAATTCTACTTATTTACTGAACCTGGCAATAACCTCTTGGATTAAAGCGTCCTTTCGTGAATTTGGTAGCATCATAATTGCAGCTGTAATCCCTGGGTTGGGCCGTGCAGACTCAGATTCAGTGGGAAAAGGCCGAGAAATAACCGAGCAGAAAAAATCCCTAAACATGAACAGTTAGAGTTTCACGAGGAGATTTCAACGCAATTGTATGCCTTCAACTACAGATAAAATCTAATTGTATATTAAAATATATTGCTGGTATTTCTACTATAAAAATATATTTAGCGTTTAGTTTCTGTTCAGGAGTTCGCTATTTGCCCATAGCTGGGACCCTAACAGGTGCTACCACCCCGGGTCAGTGTGAACCTGGGAATAACAGCAGTTAAAAGGTGTTTCCACGCCCCTCAAAAACTCCAATCTCCCGATCAGAGGCCTTGCTTATGTCATGCCCAGGACTAGCAGACAAACATAATCAGCTTGTATGGATCACATAACTCAACATTTAACAGTTTGGGGGTTAACTATTTGTCCATAGCTGGGACCCTAACAGGTGCTACCACCCCGGGTCAGGGTGAACCTGTGAATAACAGCAATTAAGAGGTGGTTCCACGCTCCTGAAAAAACTCCAGTCACCCGATCAGATGCTTTAAAAATGTAATTTATCGTCATACCTAGGTTTTTCACGGTGAGTGCGCATAATCTGGCATGATCAACAGCTTAAACAAGGGCAGCACATTCATAACCTCGGTCACGATGACTTGTGACTCCGTTCTTGCATAATAGTCTACGGCTTCTGAACTGATCCCTCTACGCATTTTCACTCACATTGCTTGAGTCAACCTGTGCTTTAGTTTTCAGGCACGTCGATGTCGCCGCGCCAGTCCGATAAATATCCTGAAAAACTCCAGGAAAAAAAGTAGTGAGATTCAAACCCAAATCTCATGGTTGGAAAACTAAGGCGTTGACACATATATACATATATCGACACACACACATGTATATATTTAAGATGTATATTCACTTTGCCTGCGGTAATTTTTTTTATCATCATATCTATATTCGTCAGTACCTACAAAATATTCTCTGAGGTTGTATTTACTTGTCAAGAATCTTAAACGCCGTCTTGCTTTTATTTTTTTTTTCTTTTGAGACAGCTGTCGTCTATTCTCTTGTCTTTTCCCAAAGGGTTTCAGGGCTTCTGACTTAAATATCTAATGTACTTTCAGATATGGTCTTTATTCTTTTTAACTTCTATTTTTATTTTCTCAAAGTAGAAATCTATGATAGATCCAAATTGACAGCCTGGACAGTTCTCATCTAAGGTAGAATGTCTGGCAAGGAAGAGAAGGCATTGTTTTCACGAATGCGGTCCGAAAGTTACCTGACGAATAGATTCCAGTGAAACTTTGAATGCTCTGTCTCTCTGAAAGTTGGGAAAAAAAAACATTACTTCTTCACTAATTTTTCTATAGATTTTCTCTGCTCAGGTGATTTTTCACATTCTACGACCTGTAAGAAAATAGCGCAAAGTACAAAAAGAAATGCTGTAAATTCAGAAAGACGTGAGACAACCGTTGAAAACTAGCGACGACTGATGTGAATGAAAAACTCAGGAAGAATTTCTGCACATTTCGTCAATCCTTGAATCGGATGTTCTTTTTTGAAAAGTACAACTTGACGCTCAAAATCAGTGAGTTGTTTAGCCATAAAGAGAAGAGTAGAACGAAAGACGAAAGCTGTCTGCAAATATCCTTCAAATGACGAATCACAAAATCGAGCAACAATTAATCAATCATAAAAGAACCAATCAGAGTCAAGTAATTACATGGGAGTCGAATGATTATTCAAGGTCATGAATATTCAAGAAATTTATTCAAGGTTATTCATGACAAATTATTCTTGAAACATAAAACAGGGATAAAAAATTTTCAGCTTTTCGTTCTTTTGGGGTTTTTTTTTGGGGGGGTATCCTGTACAATGCAAATTCCGGATTAAAAATTCAGCTGCTAACTATAGGCTTATATATGATTGATTCACCCACGTATTTCATATACAGTGAGTCTCTAGTATTCGCAGAGTTTAGGGACCAGAAGATTTTGTTGCGAGCGCTTATAGACAACGGTGTGTATTCAAGTGAAGAATATTTGGGAAAAAATAAGAGATATAATGATGCAAGAAGTCAGTAACGCAATGTCTGGGACAGAGAATGACATTCTCTTTGATCGTAATATCGGATTAAATTGATAAAATGTCTGATTCTTTTTCAGACGACAGTGAAAGCAATCGACAGGGTGTCCATTAAAAAAGCGGTAAATTCAAAAAGACGTAAGACAACCGTTGAAAACTGGCGACGACTGATATGACTGAAAGATTCAAGAAGCATTTCTGCACATTTCGTCAATCCTCGCATCGGATGTTGTTCTTTGAAACGTACGATAACTTGACGCTCAAAATCAGTGAGTTGTTTAGCCATAAAGAGAAGGGTAGAACGAAAGATGAAAGCTGTCTGTAAATGACCTTTAAATGACGAGTCAAAATATCAAGCAACAATTAATCAATCATAAAAAAACCCACAGTTAAGTAATTTTCAAGAAATTTATTCAAGGTCAGTTATTCGGGAAAGATAAAGTGATAATAAATTTACCGCCTTTTCACTGCTCACACTGTATAAACACCAAATGAAATTTTGTCAACCACTTTGCAAAAGCTTGTACGTAGCATGGAGTGTGGAATCAGCATGCGGAGTTCAATTAATTTTTTACGTCTTATCAACCTTTTTGAGGTTATTTAAAGCCAAAACGTATATTAAGATTCTAAGAAATTTTTGGGGTGAATAATGATCTTCTGATGCGAGTTTTACTATTTAACCTATAGCTGGGAGGAGGACAGGTGGATTCATACATTTTACAAAGGGTATTTGCACGTAAGTGAATACAGCGAACCCAACTGGAATTGTAAGTCGGCTCCCTCATTCGGAACCATTATCCATTACACCATCCGCACATCCAACACCTGGTATTCGCCAGCGGTCATCCATCTAGGTACTTCTGTCGTCTTGTAACGGCATTCACCCGGGGTGGGTTGAGCCGGCTCCAACTGAATTAACCGCATCGCGCGTCAAGGCCATCCACCCCCGTCGATCGGCAGCAGAATCGACGGCATGGTCGAGCCATTCGCGATTCCAGCGTCGGACCCCGAAAACGCGAGGACCTGACATGAGTTCCATATCTGCTTTGACCGTTGCGAGCCACGTCTTAAGTTGACCACCTCGGCGCTTCCTCCAATCAGTGAGTACGAACTCATCACCAGGCCGCCGCAGCACGTGGTCGAACCACCGGAGTCTCCTGTCAAGCAGAGTTTCTTCCAGGCCCAGAATGTTGCATCTGGCGCGGATGGACGAGTTGGGGATCCGGTCAGAGAGGCGCACGCGCAGGATACGGCGGAGGCAGTAGTGATCGAAGACTTCAAGCTTATGAAGATCCTCTCTGCGCAGTGGCCTGGTCTCACAACCATAGAGAAGAATTGTTCTGACCATGGCTTCGTAGATTCGCAGCTTCGTGGATCGTCTTATCTCCTGGCGAGACCAAAGTCGTTTTTGAAGACAGACAAAGGCAGCTCTAGCCAAATTTAGGTACTGACCATGTTCGACGTTGTTTAACTTCGGTGATCGGAGTTCAAGTTCCGGTCGATTCTGTTTTATTCACTTTGCACTATTACCCTCGGGAAAAGCATGAATTCATTGAGCAAGATCAGGTAGGAGTGATAGAAGAAAGGATGAGGGTAGTGGATAGATCAAGGCAATTGGAGATGTCGATTGACATTACACTTGAATAGCTGGAGATTATAGCTCACAGGAAAACAGGAATAGGGAAGGGAGTTCCACAGGCGAGAGGTGCGAGACATGAAGCTATTAGAGTAGAAGAGACGGCTACATTTAGGAGTTTCGACAGTGAAGGAGTGAGAGCGAGATGCCAGCCTCGTAAGGCGCTGGAACTCATGACGTCTGGGAACCAGCGAATGCAGCTCCTTGGAGCAATTTCCATGAAAGTATTCGTAGAACAGACAGAGGGAGGCAACGGCGCGTCTGTGAGAAAGTGACTGTAGACGAGACGCCAGGGAAGGGCCAACTACATTGCATATCCGCCTCTGGAGCCTATCAAGAACCCCGAGGCAAACAGAAGAGGCACCAGACCATATACGGCAGCAATACTCCATGCAAGGGCGAATTGTTGATTTGTAGATCTGGAGGATCGACTCCGGGGAGAAAAACTTCCTGGCGCGGCTCAGGGAGCCAACTTTTCTTGCGGTGGACGAGGCAATTGACTCAATGTATTTATTCCATCTCAGGTCAGCAGTCAACGTGAGACCGAGAAGCCGCAGAGAGTTGCTCTCGGGAAGTTTTAAATATCACAGCAGTCATAGTCCCCTTCTTTACTTGGGTGGTATCCAGTAGAAGACAAGGAAAACTGAATTCAAAGCATCGAAGAGTATACCGAGTTCTTTTGCCTTGGACGAGCAACGCAGACATTTAAACCCTCACCATGCCTGTACACAAGCTTGAAGCATCCTCATTACCTTCATATTCGAGTGATAAGAAATAAGTTCCACTCAGGTAGCTTCTTCCCGAGGACCGCTACTTTATGAATCAGACTCCCAAGACGATGCTTCCTCGATCACTAAGCTCTTGACCTCTTTCAAGTCTAGGATCAAACTGGGTATGACGATAAACTACATCTGGCAGCAAGGCCTCAGATCAGAAGATTGAAGGTTTTGAGAAGTGTGAAAGCACCTCTTAATTGCTGTTGTTCCCAAGGGTAGTAGCACCTGTTAGGGTCCCAGCTATGGGCAAATAGTGAACCCCGAAACAAAAGCAAAACATTATGAAAATATAAAAATAGATATTTATATAAAAAGAAATAACAATACATATTTATAGTAAAAATACCAACAATACCTATTTATGATAAAATTACGACCAATACTTATTTATAGTATATATTTAGTTGAAGCCATAAAATTCTGTTCAAAATCTTTAGATTTTCCGAATTAACACTTTAAGCCCTGTGTTCCTGAACAATTTTAACCCTTCTGCCTGAGCTTCCGAGTCAAAATTCGCAAATAACTGCTATGTAATGTTTCACGGTAAATATAAAAATAGTTACAAGAGTTTACCCACTGTTCAACACATTGACTGGGTATTAAGTCATTTTTCTCTACCAGCGGTAAAACGGTGGTCAGGGCTCAAATGTTAAGAGAAAGATTTTATAAATTGCAAACAACAGTAGCACTGGCTGCTCTGTCAATAAATGCCGAATGTTTCCTCATATGGAAACGGTTAATACTGCCTATAAGGAAAAGAAAATATTTATGTTCCGCGACAAATATTAAGTCATTTTTATCTACCATTATTCAACCGGTGGCTGGGCATTACGTCATTTTTCTCTACCACCGGTAAATCGGTGGTCAGCGCTCAAAGTGTTAAATAGCACGTAGAGATCTTGATATGCCGCTAAACAAGATCCACCAACCATCTAGGATCAAATTTTATTTATTCTATATATCTTGCATTTACACCCTTCTGCAAATTAATTGAAACAATCTATTTAGTTTCCTTTTCTTTCACCATAAGGCATGATTTAGACCCACTGAAGCGACTGGGTGTAATCGATTTGTATTTTTTCCTCGGATTAGGTCATTTGCAGTGGTGTGCTGTAATATGAATCTATTTTCGGGGTCTATGATGAAATTTTTTTGGCCTTGAAAAATATTGCGTCATCTGTGATTGCATTAGAATTTTATCACGCCTAGATACTATTGTCTCGACTGTCGATTAGTTGTCCTACTGCCCTTGTCTGCGATGGACTTTACTCCAACGAAGCGTACAAAAATTGTAACGCTGTACGAACACACTGGCAAGCCTTACGAGTGAGCAAATCAAAGTACTATAGATTGGCCTGTAAACTCTCTTGATTTAAATCCAGTCGAAAATCTATGGTCAGTCTGCAAGGAACAACTTCGTAGAATGGACATACGAAATACTAACATGTGCAGTAAGTCATGTTTCATTGAAAAATCCGTAAAAAAGTAAATAATAACGGAATTTTGCACAAGAGTGTATTGCTTAATCATATAACTACACAACATCTTTCAGTCACCGTCTACTTTGGGTGACTTTCGGGCCTTGCATTGGGTAAACATTTAGCGAAATGAATAATGGTAAATGAAACCAGTCGAGAAGAAGGACAACTCTCAATTCAAAATCAGCCTAAAGAGGACTGTTCATAAATTGAATGTTAATATCGATTATATCGGTGTGATGTTAAAAGTGATAGCTTTTGGTCTGCTGATGATGATCAACCTCACTGTTATTGCTATCTGGACTGTTCACGTCATTGACCATAATCATTTCCATGGGAGGAGTTTTCTTGACTCTAATATTTCATTTTTTTCTTTAATGTAGCCACTCTTCAATAGAGAGCTTATTGTGTCATCATCTGAACCAACCATATTGGGTAGACGGCGAGGATCGTAGCAGACACAGTTTGATTTCTACACAACGGTTAATTGTCTTTTAAGTAGACATATATTTTTAATTTCCAATGCAAAATTTGTCACCAATAATTTATGAGAAAGATGATAATTATTAATCATCACTACGCTATCCCTGTTTCCCTGGCAAATTCCGTTTCATAGTTCAGTCAGTTCAGGCCTTTACAGCTACATTGCTACTTTCGCGGAGTCGAAACGTCCTCATTTCTTGCCTGCCTCTCAGAAGTTTCTCTTTAGACAGATTTTTTTTTCTTCCAAAGAACTTTGTGGAACAGGCGCTTGCGTGGGTGCTTCCATAAGCACTTCAATGTTAACCACTTCGATTTAAGAGACACGCGTTTTCTATCCTCTTTATCCTCATGATTCTCCCTTCTTACAACCTCTTCTTTCATTCATATCATTCAACTGATCATTATCATTTTAACAGTAAACCTCTACCTTGAGTGACTCTCGAGCCTTGTCTTGCATGTATCTTAAAATGAAAATGATTAATAAGCTTTAATCTAGTTTATTTCGACGTCTCTCTTCAGCTGTATCCCATAACTCTCTTGCAATTTTGAACATTGTTTTCATTATTCTGTTGTTTATACGAGGAAATACAGTAGTTTATTGTCCCAAGTTAGTCCTCGCGATATTGATGCTAATTTTGCTTTATGAATCCTCACTGCCTGGCCCAACAAATGAAGCCCTGAACAACATAAAACAAAATAAATTTTAGCCAACACTTTTATTCACAGATATACAGTGTATCCAAAAAAAAATTTGACATCATTTTAAAACCAATTATCTTAAAAACTACTAAGTCTAGCTCAATGAAATTGAAAAGTTTAGGTGTTGAAAATCAAAATTTTATTATATGAACGATTTCATATGTGCATCGCCTGTGATACGGCAAACGTCAAATCAGTAGTTAAGCTCTTGCCAAACACGCTGTAGCATGTCTCCGGTAACATTATCCAGCGTGGACGTGATTCTCCGCTTGAGTTCATCAATGCTTCACATATCTCCATAAAAACAAGTCACACGGGGACAGTTCCGGCGACCGCGGCGGCCATTTCATCCGAAAACTGTCTTCATCTCCACTACGCCCGATCCAACTCTCTTGCAGATTCTCATTGAGATAAGCACGTATTATCCTCTTTTTTCAAATATAAAATCTTGATCTGTTTCTATACATTATGTGAACATTTGAGCTTATTTCAACAAGAATTGCCAAAATTATTGGCCTGCGAAATGGTGTCAATTTTGGGGGACACCCTGTATAATAATCACAATAAAAAAAAGTCGGATTTGCATATTTGTAAAATCCATTATGCTGTAAACTTGGCTGCTTATTTATATGAAGGAGACTTATTTATTTAAATTTAAGTTTAGAATTGACTCTTCCTTGAAAATTCTGAAACCTGTTGCATTTCAAACTGAGATATACCAACACCTTTTAAAACTGGTACTTGCCAATATCCTTTGAAAGTGAGATATATCATTGCCTCTAAAAAGCAAAATACAAAGACATTACTCATAAATGTTTCTTTCTCTAGTTCGATTTACCTTCAGATCTTCCTGTAACACTTTCCATTGTTTGTTGCTACGCTAAACAAATTGTTAAATTTCTGTGCTTGCTGTGATTTGGAGATCTTCGAAATTCACACCTTTGACTGTCTCTCTTGCTGGCGGCCATATTGTCATATATTTCATGGTTTTGTGATGTCAACGAACATTGCCACTTTTATATTGTCAAAGAATACTCGTTGTCACATTCGTAATGCTCGTTGTTGTAGAGACTTTGTAATTGCAGATACAACTATAGTACGCCATTGAACAATGCTGGTGTCAGACGCCTTCGAATATTGCTCGCACTAATAGTACTTGCCTGATAATACTCGCTCGTATAGTGATCCGAAAAGAGAAATAGTATAGTAAATAGAGTAGAGAATAGCGGCCCGTATATTAATAGATGATAGAGTAGAAATGGTGATCCGAATGGTAATAGATGATAGAATAGAAATAGTGATCCGAATAGTAATAGAGGATAGAATAGAAATGGCGATCCGTAGAGTAATAGAGGATAGAATAGAAATGGCGATCCGTATAGTAATGGAGGATAGACTAGAAATAGTGATCCGAATAGTAATAGAGGATAGAATAGAAATAGTGATCCGAATAGTAATAGAGGATAGAATAGAAATGGCGATCCGTATAGTAATAGAGGATAGAATAGAAATGGCGATCCGTAGAGTAATAGAGGATAGACTAGAAATAGTGATCCGAATGGTAATAGACGATAGAATAGAAATGGTGATCCGAATAGTAATAGAGGATAAACTAGAAATAACGATCCGTTTAGTAATAGAGGATAGACTAGAAATAGCGATCCGTAGAGTAATAGAGGATAGAATAGAAATAGTGATCCGAATAGTAATAGAGAATAGAATAGAAATAACGATCCGTATAGTAATAGAGGATAGAATAGAAATGGCGATCCGTAGAGTAATAGCGGATAGAATAGAAATAGTGATCCGAATAGTAACAGAGGATAGAATAGAAATAACGATCCGTATAGTAATAGAGGATAGAATAGAAATGGCGATCCGTAGAGTAATAGAGGATAGAATAGAAATAGTGATCCGAATGGTAATAGACGATAGAGTAGAAATGGTGATCCGAACAGTAATAGAGGATAGAACAGAAGTAGCGATCCGAATAGTAACAGACGACAGACTAGAAATAACGATCAATCTAGACGTAACGAGACTTCCAATATATACGTTTCCTATGTGGTCACGTGACCCGGTTAATTCAATAATGGTATCGCCTGTGTTTGCTCACTGTCGGTCTAATTTCAAACTCAAGTGTCGGCAGCGACACTTTATTCCTTTATAACAAATCGTTAGTCCGTTCTTCTCGCTTTTCTTTCTTACTTGCTCTCAGAGATCTTGTAGTTTTCCTTCTGAGACTCCTCTCTGTACAGTGTCATCCGTGGCTAGAGTCTTAAAGAGGAACAATGACAACGAAGACTCGCAAAATTGTTGTCCTCTTTCCAAAAATGGATCTGAATTCAACACTTTGAATATTTGATTAAAGACATTGTGAATCGATGAAAACAACGTGATTAGCACGATATGCATGAGCAGTTAGTAAAGACAATCTGTGATGCATGTCCTCAAGCGTGACGGTAGCAACAGTGTCAGCAGCAGGCATGATAGAAGGATTTTAATTTTAAAACTCCAGATTCAATGTCTAGCATTGGTCCGTGAAATTGGTTTTATAGTAATAGTGAGTTCAAACCCTGGTCTTTGTAGTACAGACTTAGACAATAACTGCCTTGTACGTAACTAAGCGTTATTAAATAAGAACAAGATGAAATAGTCCTCGGTATAGAAAGTGAAATGAGATTAAATCAATGGCGCTGTTCCAAATCCCCTGAAGATTGACAGACACCTGAAAAAGGTCGGAGGACGCAACGACCTAAACGTTGAGATGACAACAATAGAATACATTAGTCTCAATTATTTAAGACTTTTAGAAAATTCCATTGGTTCCTCCTAACTGATGTACTGAAATAAGACAAATAAAATGAAATGTAAACTTATCAATAATCATATTACGATACTGATTATTCCTTAATTAGCACATAAGTTACGCCCTGGCATTGTCTCAGATATCAGATGGACCATTACTGTTTGATTGCAAGAATAGATGTAAGAAACATGTTTCAGTAGCGATTTTTGGTAAGTAAGGAAGGAAGGGAAAAAAGAAGGAAGGAAGGAAGGAAGGAAGGAAGGAAGGAAGGAAGGAAGGAAGGAAGGAAAACGAAAGAAAAAGGAAGGGAAAAAGAAGGAAGAAAGGAAAAGAAAAAAGAAAGAAAGAAAGAATGAAAGAAAGAAAGAAGGCAGGGAAAAAGAAGGAAAGAAGAAAGGAAGGAAAGAAGGAAGGAAGGGAAAAGAAGGAAAGAAGGAAGAAAGAAAAGAAAGAAAGAAAGAAAGAAAGAAAGAAAGAAAGAAAGAAAGAGAGAAGGCAGGGAAAAAGAAGAAAAGAAGGAAGGAAGGGGGAAAGAAAGAAAGAAGGCAGGGAAAAAGAAGGAAAGAAAGAAGGAAGGGAAAAAAGAAAGAAAGAAGGAAAGAAGAAAGGAAGGGAAAAAGAAGGAAAGAATGACGGCAGGGAAAAAGAAGGAAAGAAAGAAGGAAGGGAAGAAGAAGGAAAGAAGGAAGGAAGGGAAAAAGAAAGAAAAACAAAGAAGGAAAAGAAAAGAAAGAAGGATGGAAGGGGAAAAAAGGAAAGAAGGGGAAAAAGAAGGAAAGAAGAATGGAAGGTAAAAAGAAAGAAAGAGGAAAGGAAGGGAAAAAGAAAGAAGGAAGAAAGGAAGGTAAAAAGAATGAAAGAAGAGAGGGTAAAAAGAATGAAAGAAGAGAAGGGAAAAAGAATGATAAAAGAGAAGAAGGTAAAAAGAATGAAAGAAGAAAGGAAGGGAAAAGAAAGGAGGAATTAAGTAAGGGAAAAGGAAGGAGAAAAGAATGTAGGAAGGAATAAAGGGGGAAAAATGTTGAAAGAAATGAAGAAGAGAAGAAAGAAAGAAGGTAGGAGGAAATGATTGAAGTAAGGGAGAAAGCAAGCATACAAGCTTTCATGTGTTCTAGCGAAATGGAAAACTTTTCATTTGTACTCTCTTACTTATTTAACCTGCATTCATAGTTATTAATATTATTGTAATATTTTGTTAAGACATTTAAGCTGAAATAGTTAAAGAGGCAATACGAGATTCTATAAACGTGGAACTCACCATGTGCTTATTTAATCATTAACTTAACAATTAAGATTCACCAGAAAATGCAAATAGGAAAACCGTGAATCAAATAATTAAGACAACTTGAGACTTTGGTGGTTTAAACAAGCAACAAATGAAAAAAATGAAAGAAAACCTGATAAAAATTAACAAAAGACAACGTTTTAATAAAAATTCAAGCAACATAATAAAAGACGTAATGCTTTCACTTGTCGCAGCACTAGATAGAATTGTTGTGTTGACATATAAGGTTTATTTGTCTTCTTTTTATTTTTGGTAAAATGAACGTAAAAAATACAGTATGAATTGTATGAAAATTGGTTTCTACTAAATGAGACATTTTGAGGACTTAATTGAATTTCATATTCGAAATTGACTCTGAAACTTATTTCTTTCACGATTTACATTTACTGATTTGAAAATTGATCAGAAAAAAAAGAACAAAATCCAAATGTGTCTTCGTCAATTCTCTGAAGATCTTAAGCTCTTGGTCTCTGCTTCTGAGTTCTCTAAACAAAAGACATTCTGGTGGTTTGCAAAATAATAATGCTTTTAAAATACGTAAATTTGGAACCAATCAGCGACTCTAAAAATGAGGTTAAAAAATAAACAATGAAACTTATATTTACTTAAACGTCTTTTCTCACAGACTGTGTATCATTAATAATGTATAACAAAATTTACCTCTCACGGAGTCAAAAGATATTAGCAAGTTCACCAGGACGGACTGTAAATTACAAGAAGACAGTAAAAAATTATCAACAAAAAATATGTGTGCCGTGTATTCAGATACAGTAATAATTTTTATATGCAAGCATAAGTTTAGCTATTTAAAAAAAAAAATGATAATGGTTATCTTTTTTTTATTATTTTAGTTATGGAAGATCAAAAGCCATTAAAAGTATTTATAGAAGAATTTTTTGACGCCGTTTCTCAACCCGTCCTGAATATGGCTATAAAATACAACCGGCAGCAAGGCGTCTTATCTGAAAATTGAACGTTTTGAGGAGCGTGGAACCACCTCATAATTGCTATGGTTCCACCCTCACCCGGGGTGATAGCGTTTTTTTAGGGTCACAGCTATGAACAAATAGTTAACCCTGAAGTTAGGGTCAAAACACTATGAAATATAAAAATATCATTTTATACTAAAAATGCCATCCATACAATTTTGTAAATGAAATAAGAAGTTGATACTCCGCTAAAGAAACAATCCCTTCTCGTTTCTCGACGAAGTAACAGAGGCATAACAATATCACAATGTATCATGTTTAACGATACGTTAATGTCTCAAGCAATTTAGAAAGAAATCTAAAAAATGTTAACCTAAAATCATTGTAGGCTCTCCAACGTGGTGTAATGGTTAACAAGCATGTCTCGGTAGATCATTTACAATTGAGTATTGAGTTCGATTCTCCCTGACTGCTCCACGCATCTAAATTACACTTAGAAAACCATTGATGCTTACTCTTGTAATGCGCGTATAAGCTCGTAGTTCTGCTTAATACTATTCCTAGGAAACAAAAGATCAATGAATAAAACGGCTTAATCATGTTGATTAATAATCCAATAATAGTGGGGCAATGCGTGCGAGCCATTTTGTGACCCCTGTTCCTGTGAGCAGAAGTCCTACTCATAGTGAGTGGACGAGTCTATGTTCAACAATTTAGTGTAGAGCAGGTCGGCCGTCGTTTTACACAACACTTACCGGACCTTTTTTTGGGTAAGTTTCAAAATAATATTAGCTCAAGCCCCAGGGGGCATTCCCCCCAGACAGTACTTCTATTTCGAGACGCGGCTGGATTTATTACCCAGTGCCTGAGGTGCTCCCAAATGTGAAAGTGTCGAGCAGACTTGAGCCATTTTCCCACAGTATTATCGTTAAACCTACTTTAAACTGACCTTGTGTCGCATTCGGTAGTGACGTAAGTGCACTGAAAAATATATTTAAACAAGCTTAAATGCTGTCCTATCGGGCAGCATTTAAGCTAGCTCTTGCAGAGGGCTCTTGATTAAACCTTCATCACAATATGTAGGGCAGAGTTGATGTGATAAGCAACAATAAACTAAAGAAAAACTCAAAATTGATCATTGCATTTAAGTATTGCATTAATATTTAAACTTACCTTTTAAAAGTTCAACGATAATTCTTCTACTGCCACTTGATTTAAAGACAATTTGATGTACGTTGGTCCTTATTTTCCGTACAAATAAATATTTTTATTTCATGGGTGACTTTTTTCGCAATTAATTTCGATTATTCCCAAATTTATTTCCAAATTATAAAAATTGTTATCGTACAAAAAATCGTCGCAAAAAAATCACGTACAAAAATCGCCGAAAACAATCGGAGTAATAAAAACTTGGGAACCCAAAATTTCAGGGTTGCGGGTCCGGACCTAGAATAATTTTAATTTGATCTCGGGGTCAGCCTGATTCCAAAATGTTATATGTTAGGCTACGACCTTTAGGAGCAAAGTTGAAAACACGGACAATTTTATTTTGAAACACTGCAATTTGAGAACAGTATTTTTTTTTTTTCATTTAGGCCTGAGTTATTGAAAGTTAGAGAGTTGTGTCCCTTTAATTGTTTTTATCAGTAGAAGCCAAGATGGTGGAACCCGAAAACAATCGCAGTAATGAAAACTTTGGAATTCAAAATTTCAGGATTGCGGGAGTGGATCCGACCCGGAATATGAATTTGTTCACGGTGTGCGTCGTCCTGATTCCAAAATGGTATATGTTGGGCTGTGGCCTTTCGGAGTAAAGTTGAAGAAGTGATATTTAGCTACCCACCCACAAGGGTTACATGTGGCACAAGGCCGGGTTTAACGTGGGATCTCCGAGCCCGTAGACTCGGCCAAAAATATTCCCTCTTTGAACCCGCATAAGCTGGTTCAGGGGCAGTCAACCACCCGGAACGAGACTCTGCCCTTCGGCGGATCTTCCTCCGGGTTCCCGAAAGCAGAGAGTTAGCCTGTTACTTTGCCAAGTTAAGTTGAAGAAGTGTGACACACTGACATTCGCATTTATTATATAGATGTAATTTGTCACTGATTTATATTGCTAATTCTTTTCTCAGTTCTTATTTTTATATTTATGTTTGATCCTCAATTGGCTCTGAGGATCTACAGTTGGTCATCTTTTTGTTTTTGTTAGCTACTTTTGTTAGTTTTCTTTTATTATATTTTTCGATTTCCTCTGTTAGAATCCTTTCTTCTTCTTCTTAATTTTCCTCGTTCTTTGTTTTAGATATATTTTATACATATTTATATATGCTTTCAAAAGTGTCCATTTTTAAAGCCCTCATACAATTTAAAGACATTTTTTTATATTTCCCCCCGGCACTTGCATTTGACATTAAAAAAAAAAGGATGTACCGTATATACTCGTGCAAAAGTCGACATCATGTATAGTGTGACACCTGATATTTACTTACATTATTTACATTATTCGGACAGTTATCCTCATCTTCATTGCCATATTCACAACGTTTCGGCCGTTGGACGTCCCGGCCTTCTTCAGGTAATTGGAATTTCAAACCAAACCCTTTATTTCGACCACCGTAGTATATTGTTCTAGATCCACGTGCCATGGCTCTTCGGGATGTCTCAGTTATTTCCCTTTAACTCAACTCTCCAGTAACAGAAAAAATGTAATATGAGCACTGGTAAAAATGGTTGGTGAGACATGGCCCAGTAGATCAGAACCTTGGTTATATCCACTGACTAAACCCAAATTGTTGTGAGTTCAATACCAGGATAAAGTAGTGCTGAACTAAAAACTTTAAGAGTTGTGTTAAAGACATTTTTTTATATTTCCCATTAAAGGCTAATTTTCTTTTCTTTATTTTTCTATTTGCAGGTGAGTAATTTACCTTAAGAGACTGACAGGAGTAATTATTTATTTGTCGGATTTAACAATACATGATTTTAAACACGGACGAAACAGGTAAGTCAGATTGTCGCTATAAACTAAAAATTTTAAATAATCATGTAAAGGTAATGCAATTACCTCCCTTATTTTAATAAGAAAATATAAAAAAGAAACTTCCCTTTAATAAACTTAATTAAATCGGAATAGGTTTTTTTATGCTGTTATTTTGTTCGAGTTTACGTCCAAAGTCAATAAGATTATATAATTTAGATAATTTGTATAAAGTATTAAAACACAGAAACACGAAGGTTTAAAATGGATATTTAAAAAAGAAAAAGATTTATTTTAGCTTCAATTTCACGCTAATAGATTAAATTTAATATTTCCAATAAGCAAAATATTTTTTCTGTATTTCAAAACTATTTTACATCGACTGGAAGGATTTTTTTGTTTTGAAATCGCTAAGAATCACAGATTTAGCGCCATTTTTAGCCATCTGTCAGCACAATGTAATTCTCTTTATAAAAAAAATCTTTCAAAATTTAAAATATACTTTCCTAAAATTTCATTTGAGGAATATTAGCTGATTTAAGATTTAATTAATCGGAATTGAAACAAGTATTACTTATGTTTACTTTAATACATCCCAGAAAGTCATTTTTTTAACACGTGGCGAGCTGTTTATTTAAGGTGTTGACAGATTGACTGACAAACGGAAGTTTATCTAATTATTTCAAGACTAGAGATATCTGTAAAATTACTTGAGCGATTTTTTTATATAATATTTAACTACTCAGTAATCTTAAAAAATCAGGAAAAATATTCTCTGTAATTCAATGCAAGATTATAGAGACCTTGGCTTTAAATTTACTATAGTTGTCCCTTTTATTTTCTGATAATGTCGTGTATGGACATCCATATTTGAAAAGTTGCACGTTTATACGCACAGAAAAAATCAAAATTATTTTTTAAATAATTTATGATTAGTAAATAAAGTTTATACTTTATAACAATGTCAGTTAACTGAGAGACATTAATACAGAAATTTGAAAGATTTAAAACTTTATAAATAATTCTGATTAATTTTTTTAAAAAATGAAAAGCATTCTTGTAAAAATTAATTATTCATCGAAAAATGTTTTTCTTAAGATAATTGTGTACATAATACATCTTATTAAGAAAAGCAATTAAATGCTTTTCTAATTAAATTATGTCTTAGTTTCATTGCATTTTTAATTTACGATTCACAAAAATATTTGATGATTTAAATTCCACAAAGATTTATGCCTTCAACTAATATAAATATTAATTGGGACAAAATTTAATTTCTCGAAATTTCTTAAAAATAATTAAGTGGTGGGGGTAACATATCAAGAAATATCTTTACAATGATTTTCTAAAAATTAAAATTTCTAAAATAATTTTTTTCCAGAAAGTTTCATTAAAATCCGACAATTATTTGATTTTTTTTGCAAGAATTTCCAAATCAATGTATTTTTCAATGGTAAACAGACGCTAAAATATCTTCTACTAAAGTTTGTTTGCGTCACTGACGCAAGGGGAAACACAATATTTCACCAAAATTTGAAAAACCTAAAAAGAATGAAAAAATATAATTTAATAATCAAAAAATCATTTGTTCGTTTCTCATAATAACAACATAAATATTTTGACAATAAAACTTATTTTTATTGAATTTAGGACTTTTTTTTTTTTACCATGGTATACTCATTTTTACGGAATCTGTGGAAGTATCATCATCAAAATTAGAAATCATATTATTATTAAGGTATATGGTATTGTTGAATTTTTGGTTTACTTTAAAAGCGGGGAACTTTTTTGAAGAAATAAAAACTTTTACTTTAAAAGCGGGAAAATTTTTTAAAGAATTAAAAAAAAAATTAAAAATGCTTATTTGGTCTTTCTGCAGTTATACAGAACGCCAGGGATTGTCAGTTGTAAGCGGCAGAATTTTCATTTTGAATTTTAGCGTATCTATTTTATTCTTATTTTATCGTTTAACACCGGAATTTTCGGTTACAGCCGTCTATTTTCTCAACGAAAAATAAAGTTAAATGAGGTCTTTTAATTATTTACATTATTCACATTGTTCGGACTATTGTTCTCATCTTTATTGCCATATTCACAGTCTATATTTCTGAGATGAGGTATTGTAACTATTTACACTATTTACATTGTTCGGACTATTGTCCTCATCTTTATTGCCATATTCACAGTCTATATTTCTGAGATGAGGTATTCTAACTATTTACACTATTTACATTGTTTGAACTGTTGTCCTCATCTTTATTGCCATATTCACAGTCTATATTTCTGAGATGAGGTCTTGTAACTATTTACACTATTTAAATTGTTCAGACTGTTGTCCTCATCTTTATTGCCATATACACAGTCTATATTTCTGAGATGAGGTATTGTAACTATTTACACTATTTACATTGTTTGGACTGTTGTCCTCATCTTTATTGCCATATTCACAGTCTATATTTCTGAGATGAGGTCTTGTAACTATTTCCAATATTTACATTGTTTGGACTGTTGTCCTCATCTTTATTGCCATATTCACAGTCTATATTTCTGAGATGAGGTATTGTAACTATTTACACTATTTACATTGTTTGGACTGTTGTCCTCATCTTTATTGCCATATACACAGTCTATATTTCTGAGATGAGGTATTGTAACTATTTACACTATTTACATTGTTCGGACTGTTGTCCTCATCTTTATTGTCATATTCACAGTCTATATTTCTGAGATGAGGTATTGTAACTATTTACACTATTGACATTGTTCGGACTGTTGTCCTCATCTTTATTACCATATTCACGACGTTTCGTCCGTTATAGGCTCCGGCCTTCTTCAGGTGATATACGTTGGAATTTCGAACCGAACCCTTTTTGTCGTCCACCGGAGTAGATTGTTCTAGTTCCCCGTGCCATGCCTTTGCAGGATATCTCAGTTTCCGTTATTTCCTTTTTAGTAACTCAACTCTTCAAGTTTTTCTTACCTTATGCTGTGTTCGGGTATTGAATTCACAACTCTGGGTCAAGTCACTTTCGGATTACTTCAACCAATTATTTTATCTACTTGGCCTTGGGAACACTCTACCCCGGTAGACAAAATGAGAGGTTCTGTTCGAAATTTAAAGGTATATGACCTGAAGATGGCCGGAACATGCAACGGCTGAAATGTCGTGAATAAAATAATAAAAATGAAGACAACAGTCCGAGCAATGCAAATAGTATAAATAAAGTGAAGTTATACTAGTTTTTTTAAACGGTTAAAGAAATTTTAAAAGGAAATTTTCTGACGCATATATAGATCCGTTGTATAGCTCATGATCCTTATTGGACGGTTGACTTGAATAGGTGAGAGTATTATTTATGATTTAGTAAATATTTTTTTTTAGCTACTAAGGGAATGTAAGACCATCATACACATATAAGTATGCATATATTTCATGAGGTTTACATGATGGAACAGATGTTGTCACCAGGTACATACAGGACACCACAGGCCTGACCGTTTTCCCTTCAGGAAATATTGCAATAAAACCCTGTCTATTTTTACCCGTCCACACTGCTTATTGTATTCATGCGTTATAATTTCTCTCCGTGGGAAAACTACTAGCACTATTATTTGTGTATAATTTCTTATATGACATCGTGATATAAAAATCCTTTGAGAACAATATATGTTTGCCTTACCTTTCTTTCAATTTTTTTTTCTTTCTGTTCCGTACGTTGTAACGCGTTAGTTTATCACGAATATGATAACGCCTATAATGGGGAAATGCATACTGGAAATATATTCGCTTTTTGAGTACCCCCATTGTATATATGATAAATACAAATAAAATTTATCACTGTTTAATGTTATATTTATCACCTTGACTCTAGACATTCGTAGACTAACTTTTTATAATGGTTCAGTCCTTTTTTAAGGAGATTTCAGCATATTTTTCTCATTTTGTGTTTTTTATAGTAATTTTGATGACGTAATCAGTTTATGCGCTAGTTGAAATGCTCATATTATTGGCGTTGTGTTGAAGCTTGTCGTTTTGTGTAAGTGTATATGTGTCTATGTGCGTGCATGTCAAATGTGATTATTTCTCTTTCTCATCATTTTCTTGTCTCATGATTCTCTCTCTCTCTCTCTTTTCCTTCTTTTTTCTCTAACGGATTTGGGTGTCAAAGATAATGTAACAATGTCTGACAGTACCTTTTTTATGGGCAATTCGTTTTTTCGAATGTTCTGTCGTTTTCTAAACTTTGGAGAAATATACGTATATTCCATTTTTTATTTCTTGTTTAATTTTATTAAGTTGCCTGGCTTTGTGGTATGTTAAATATATGATGTTAATTATGGAAGGTTAGATTTATAACTGTATTTTTGTTGTTTTCATACACACACACACAAAAATATATATATATATATATATATATATATATATATATATATATATATATATATATATAGGATGTATTAAAAATACTTTGATGAAATTTGTGGGCAAGTTCGTCACACCAAAACAAGGTCAAAAATTCAAATAAACATGTCCATGCATATATATATATATATATATATATATATATATATATATATATATATAAGTGAACATTGGAGTCAACACTCAGAGGCCTCGTCAGGCCGCCTGACGATTGCGTCCAGCATGAAACAGCTTGTCGCCTCTGAGTGTTGACTTCAATGTTCACATTTATATTTACATACGCTCTCTCTCTCTCTCTCTCTCTCTCTCTCATATTCAGCACTTTATCCCATAGGTATAGCACACCTTAAAACTATATTTCTTCATATATATATATATATATATATATATATATATATACAAATTGTAATTGATAGGGATTATTCCGAGAGGACTTTTTAATTCATATGCAAGCTCAATGTATTATCCAGAGTAAATCATAAAAATAATTAGGAAAAAAACTAAAAAATCCATTTTCGGTAATAAATTTATTTCGATGAATATAGGTATATTCATAATGCATATTAATGTATCAGTAAATTTCATGCTGCCTATACCTGAAATTTCATCTGAACTTTTGTCTGTAGAATAGTATGTTGGTTATACATAGTATGTTTGGAATTTCCTTAGTAATTTTTAATGTTGTATCAAAATATATAATCTGCTAAAATTTATGTTAAATAAAGGTATCGAAAATATTGTATCTGAAGCAAAGTTCATAGCAGTTTAAATTGAATTTCAAAGACAATATTTACATATCTGTACAATCAATAAATTTTAATCAACCACCGATGGTCTATTTGTTCCACTAAATTTCACCATCTTTGTGACAGCTTCATGATTCTAACCTCCCGAAAATTTGCATCTTTCTGGGTTATGAACTGGTGTAAATAATTTTAAGAGACTTTCAGATAACTGAAGTTATTACCATTTAGAAAATTTTCTATGGCTTGAAATAAGTTTTAATACGAAGGTGAAAGGTCATATGATTACGATGGGTGTCGTAGGACATTATTTGTCTGATTTAAACGCCTTTAATGGCCTTCCAATCACACCAAAAACGCGGCAGCACCTTCGAATGCAGACCAACTTTAGGAACCGTTAACGGTGGCTGATTTAATTTGCCACAGGAGTTTTTCCGCTCCACATACGATTACGATGGGCTTGATAGGACATTATTTGTCTGATTTAAAAGCCTATATTTTGTAAAAGAAACTTGTAATGCACAATGACTTTCCAATCACACCAAAAACGCGGCATCATCATTGAATGCGGACCAACTTTAGGAACCGTTAACGGTGGCTTATTTCATTTGCCGCGGGACCTTTTCCGCTCCACAAAGTTGTAAACATAACACTGTTCATCGCCTGTGATCGTTCTTTTAAGTAAATGGTTCGCTTTCGTTTAGTTTGAGCTGAGAATCACAGATGAAAATACCGTTCATTAGATTTTGTTTCCATTAAATCTTGAGCCAGCCAAACACCGTATCGTTTCACATATCGAAGTAATTTTCAAATGCTTTTCAAAACCCATACAAGATATGTGAAGTATCTTTTCGACCTGGATCATCAGATCGAATCAAGCGTGAATCTCCAACTCACCAAGCAATGTTGATTTCTATTCCCGAATCTTTTTAATATCGACATACGTTCTATTTCCAATACTGACCACTCTTTCTTCATGACTATAGCCAATTAACAATGCGCATACATTCACACACAGACTTTAACATATTAATACACATACCTGTTCAAAATCAAGGTGAGATTTTTTTTACCCCTGTTCTGTTCTTGTCCAAACTTTGTCAAAATATTCCTTTGACCTGACTTCCATTATCCCATGTCTCCGCTGTGACAAAACACATCTGCAAGTGATTTTTAATTATGACAGCATTTCCTTTCACAAACCAAATCACTTTCGTGTTTAGATATTTTTTGCAACCTCCCACAAAATATAATAATAATTTCCTATTCTACCCTATCTTTATCTCTCTCTCTCTCTTTCTCTCTTTCCTATTGTCAGTTTTCTTGAAAGGTTTGAGTGACTGTGTCACTCGATTCTCTAATCCGTCCCACATCCCCTCATCGTCATCAGCAAGTCCTAATGTCTATTTTCTTCCTTGCCTGTCGATCTGTAAACCCCACTCACCAACGACGAAAAACTAAACTGCTGCCAAGGGCTAGGAATAATTAAACAGACAATGGTGCCCCAGATGTTTTACTGGGAGTTCGTTGGTTGGAACTGGGATGGAAAAAAATTACGTAAGAATTCGATTAAAAAAAAAAACCTCACCATGTCGTACAAAAGTTTTCATTCAATCAGTCAGCTACGAATAATTTTATGACACGTTCCTTTTTTACTATTTTAACGAAACAAAAGGAACTTGGTAACAATCTGAACTATCTGTCACTTCGCTTTATTGTTCGCTTCATAAAAAAACCAAGAGCCACTCAATGTAGAGGATAACTGCATGAGGTTATGGACGTAAGAGGGGGGAAGTGCATATTATGGGGATACGTAAGATAGATAAGATACGATAGATACTGGACTTGAAAAAGTTTAGATTGTCGTCTTCGGGGAAGCATTCTCTCGGGTGCCAAATCCACAAAGTAGCGGCTCATGAGAACTTGTCCTAATGGAACTATCAATAGAATACGGCGGTAATAAAGATGATTCACTTCTTCGTAAGTGGCATAGAGAGTCTGAGGTATAAGAATAAAGTGTCGCTGCCAACACTGGAGATTGAACACAGATCACCAGAGAGCAAACACAGACGATCCCATTTTGAATAAATAAATCACGTGATGATAAAAGAAATGTACATATGGGGATTAGCGTGGTGTCTAAGTGATCACTATCCGGATTACTTCGGAAGTGTGCTTGTCAAACTCTCTGCCTCTGTGTAGAGAGGAACCCAAACGAGGTGGGGTGGTAGACAGCTACCCAACTCCGTTTTTACGGGGTCTAATGGGAAATTTTGCCCGAGCCTACGGGCTCGGATACCCCATTATAAACTTGGTCTTGTGCCGCATCCAGCCGCGTGGGGCGTTAGGTGAATATCTCACAATACGGATTATTTCGGAAGTGTGCTGGTCAAACTCTGTGCCTCCGGGCAGAGAGGATCCACAGACGAGTCTATATCGTAGAGCAGAGTCTCGTCTCGGGAGACAGCTACCCGACCATGTTTCTACAGGGTCTACGGAAAATTTTTGGCCGAGCCTCCGAGCTAGGATACCCCACAATAAACTTGGCCTTGTGCGGCATCCGTGGTTACCTTTCCAGCGAGTATTATCGAGCAAGTACTATTAGTGCGAGTGATATTCGAAGGCGTCAGACACCAGCATTGTTCGACGGCGTTACTATAGTTGTATCTGCGATTACAAAGTCTCTACTACAAGGAGCATTACGAACGTGACAAAGAGTATTCATTGACATTACAAAAGTGACAACGAGTATTCGTTGACATTACAATAGTGGCAACGAGTGTTCGTTGACATCACAAAAGGTATAAAGACTAGACTGATCAGACTGCAACGGGAGATCAGATTAAGCCTGAAGAAGATAGCGTTTTCACTTCCGGAAAGTTGGATGGCAAACCCTTACATTTGTGTAAGTGATGGTATAACAGGTCTACCTTTTTTTTTTTTAAATAAAAAAAAATACCAACAATTAGAGAAGACAATAAAAGAACAAGGATTAAGAAGACATAAGATAACAATTAACATTGCATTTAAATTTTTGAAGATCAAACTTGACTAGGAAGCAAGAAGCCGGAAGAGAATTTCAAAAGCAAGTGCGATAGAAGAAACTGTCAGCATAGAATTTACGGTTACATCTAGCCAGTTCAACTGTAAAATAAGACATTTCCGACAATTTATTACTGCCCTTAAATACTTAAATATCATAGATTATTATTTGTCAAAACAATTACCATAAAAATACTTATAGAAAAGTCACAGGAAAACTACATTACATCAGTGGGAAGTGACTGAAGGTGAGATGCCAGGTCAGGACCAGTAATATTGAAGATTCTTCTTTGGATTTTATCAAAAATCTCTAAATGTATAGCGGACGCGCCAGACCAGATATGAGAGCAATATTCAATGCATGGACGAATGTCAGACTTTCAAATATGCAAGATAGATTCTAGAGAGAAGAAATTGTCTAGCACGACATCGTGAACCAACCTTCCTAGCAGCAGATTTTGCAATTGATTCAATTTGATTTTTCTACATTGTGTCAGCGGAAACTGTTAGCCGGAGAATGTACAACGAGCCACTTTCATGGAGGTTAGCATAAAGAAGGCAGAAAAGAGTCAGTTGATGATAAAAGCATGGCAGAAGGAGTCAGGTAATGCCTGGAACGGTACAAGAAGACGACCACTGTTTTCCATTATTATATACGATTAATCGTATATATATATCGGCGTTCATGGCTCTCCCCAGCCTCATTTATTTTAATGTATGTGAATTGCATACACGAATACATACACACAGACACACATATATATATATATATATATATACGCACAAACACACACACACACATATATATATATATATATATATATATATACACACACCCAATATATATATATATATGTGCGTTTGTACATATATATATATATATATATATATATATATATATATATATATATAGCTGGCCATTCGTATTCGAGGATACACGTCTATTAGAGTGACTAGCCAATCACTACTGCAGATGCACGCTCAGGCACATTTGTGTTTCTTTAACACTCATAGAACCATCCTTTGGTTTATATTGCAACTACGCTATATATATATATATATATATATATATATATATATATATATATATATTAAAAACATGAGAGATACCGCAAACGTTTCTGGTTCTAATGTGGATTTTTTTTTTAAATATGATGCTTTATTTTCCATAATTTTACTACACGCGTTTCTGGTCTCGCGACCGTCATCAGGTAAAGGGTGAAGATTTTCACATATTATTAAAAATAATTAATTTTTTTCTCCTTTATGTTTTTCGATGTTAAATTTTCTCGATATGAGACATTCTCTTTTTTGTTAGTAATCCGAATATATATATATATATATATATATATATATATATATATATATATATATATACACACACACACATAGATAGATAGATAGGTAGATAGATAGATAGATAGATAGATAGATAGATAGATAGATAGAAAATATTACCAGCAATAAAAATAGATAGAGGAAATTGGGAAGATCGCTGGTTAAAACAAGATTAATGGTTTTATTTAAACACTAACGGGTCTCTTTAGCCTTAGGTGATTAGCCATTCTAGAACATCTACTCTAAATTAAAAACCGTAGAAAAAGAAACACATCACTCTATTTCCCAAGAATTCATGTCAATTCGCGGTTAAAAAGCAAAAGGAATATGTGGAGAGCCATGACCCCCTGTGTCTCCAAGAAATAGATTGAAAACATTTATAATATTGTAGATATGCGAATAGCGCAGTATTTGTCTGTTCGCTAAGTGGAATCGACGGGTCGTGTTCAAATCCTATTTGCTTTTGGTTGGTCCGTTCATTCTCTTTCGTAAAAATGCTCTTGGAAAAAATATAAATTCCTTTCTTCTCCAACTATGGATTAAAAAGTAAACTGTGGTCCCTAGACTTGGCTGGTAATCAATGTAGGAAAAGGTCTCGTCTGGATTAAAAATTAAAACAATTCGGATTAAACAGAAACCTTTCCTAGGAAGTCATGGCATTTCGCATATAAGGATAATGTGGAGAGCCATAATCCTGAAGGTACATGGTATTAAAATATACCTAAGTAGACAAGATTTTGTTTTTTCCTTATCACTGCCCATTGGATTTACGTCTACTTTTCAGTTGCTAGATTATAAAAATAAACAGAACATCTTGAAATGTTATTTTTATTTTTTAACAAAAATTTGTTTCTGTAGAGTTTAACAATTTCCCTGTATTTTGCACATTTAGTACCAGAAAAGTCTATTGTCAGTGGTCAGAAATTAATGTATGCATAAATGACAAAATGTGATTATTCTATGTATAATGGAAAAGCATTGCTGATAAGTTTACTGTAAAAATACACTAATAATGCAAGAAGGTATTGTCAGTGGTCAGGAATAAATACTAGCATTACTAACAGAATAGGGCATATAATATGTATTATGGAATTTGAATTCCTGGTCATTTTATCATCAAGAATGTATCATTATTCTGATATCTAGTCATGAAAATACTGATTTTTGCATAATCATTCTGGCTGAAGAACTTTCCAGCGCTTCTTCATAAAGTCATTACAAATAATCTTCCGATAGAAATCCACTGTGAATGACTTTATTATAAGAATACGTTATAAATTACTTTATTGTAGGATTCAGTTGTAAATGACTTTATTATAGAAATCAACTGTGAATGACTTTATTGTAAGAATCCGTTATAAATTACTTTATTATAGGAATCCGTTGTAAATGACTTTATTATAGGAATCCACTGTGAATGACTTTATTATAAGAATCCGTTATAAATTAATTTATTGAAATCCCTTGTAAATGTCTTTATTACAGGAATCTATTGTAAATGACTTTATTATAAGAATGCCTTGTTAATAACTTTATTACCGTTCGGTTTATTTTATTTTATGTCATATCAACCTCAGTTTAATGCTAACATGATTTTTCGGATAGGTTCGCATGAATAGAATATGTATTTACAATAAACACATATTCTATAATGTATTACAATTCTTACAATAAGAAATCAGTTTTTAGATCATAATTGAATATTTTTTATAAAGTTTTTTAGATCAAATGTTTGCTAGTAATATTTTTTTTCAAAAATGCATATTTTTATTTTTTTCAAAAATGTATTGGGTTTTTTTTAAATGTCAAATTTTTTTTTCATAAATGTATTTCTAGTAATATTTTTTTCAAAAATGCATAGCTTGGTATTTTTTTTCAAAAATGTATTGCTGGTAATATTTTTTAAATGTATTACAGGTATTTTTTTTTCATAAATATATTTCTGGTAATATTTTTTTTCAAAAATATATTGCCGGTAATAATTTATTATTTTATAAATGTATGGTTGGTAATATTTTTTCAAAAATGTAATGCTGATAATATATGTATATGTATGTATATTTTTTTTTCAAAAATAACTTTATTTTACTATAAAGATCTATTTTTATATTTTCCTAGTGTATTGACCCCATTTTGGGGGGTTACTATTTCCCATAGCTGGGACCCTAACAGATGCTACCACCCTGGTCAGGGTGGACCTGAAAACAACTACAATTACGAAGTGGTTTCACACTCCTAAAAACCTCCTGATCAGATGCCTTGCTGATGGACGTAGTTTATCGTCATACCCAGGACGGATTTTATTATAGAAATCCTGTGTAAATATCATTCCAAGAGAAAGTGATAGTCGTTAGATTGTCATTGAACAGGAATAAATAAAAGTGTTACTAACAGGATTGTGCTATGAGATGTAAGAAAGAGATAAACAGTTCAAGAAAGACTATGTCATAACTGAATTACATATTGTGTATTCAAATGAATCCCAGGAAGTGTAAAGTTTCTGCTTAACTTATTTTTATTTAGATGAAGAGCCATTCTGGTTGAGAAAGGAAAATCATATCCTTCTTGAACATTTCAGTTCTCGAAGAAATTATACTACCGGTGTGATATACTCTTACTATCAGTATAAGTTATACCTCCCTGCCCCAGGGCTCCGTCCCTGTGCTGGTCGTATCACGGTTACGACTAGCTTGGACCGGCTCTGACCAGCTTGAACCAACTATGACAAGCCAAGACCAGCTTAGACCAGCGGCCCGAGTGAAAACACTCTGGTCCCCACGTTAAGAACTGACCTTGTGTCACAACCTGACTCAGTGGGGGGGTTCAAGTAATTATCCTTACCTGGCACAGGGTTCCGTCCCTGTGATGGTGGTATCATGGCTACGACTAGCTTGGACCGGCTCTGACCAGTTTGGACCAGCTATAACAAGCCAGGACTAGGTTAGACCAGCTTGGACAAGCTATGACCAGCTAAGACTAGATTAGACCAGCGGCCCGAGTGAAACACTCGTGTCCCCACGTTAAAAACTAACCTTATGTCACAATCTGACTCAGTTGGTCAAGTAAATCTCCTTATTATAAGTATAATTGTGGACAGGCAAATAGTGCTAAATATATATATATATATATATATATATATATATATATATATATATATATATAAAGCTGTTGAATTCTCATTGGAGAATAGTACCACAGATTCCCCAAACCAGTTCTTGCTACCATAGTTTCTGGAGAGTTTGCAGCTCCACGTCCAACTTATTTTTAAATTCAGACTTGTACTTCTTATAGATAGATTGCCAACCGCGACTAGATAGCTCAGCCTGCCTCGCTATTAACACCTAGCTAGAGCGGTGAAGGAGTAGAGATGGACTTTTGCTCAAAAGTGAACCTGGGTAAGACGATAAACTACATCCGACATCAAGGCATCTGATCAGGAGGTTTTGAGGAGCGTGAAACTACCTCTTAATTGCAGGTCTTCCCAAGTTCACCCTGACCCGTGGTGGTAGCACCTGTTAGGGTCCCAGCTATGAGCAAATAGTTAACCCCCCAAACTGAAGTCAAATCGTGTAAAAATAGGTTGTATTACCATCAATACATTTTTGTAAAAGAATTATTACTAGTAATGAAAATTTGTATAAAAATTATCAGCAGTTTACCCTCAACACCAGCAATATCTTTCTTGAAAAAAAATTATAATGTAAAAAAATAAAAATATACCAGCAATACCTTTCTTGAAAAAAATATTATCAGCAATAAAAAATCTTGTCGGCATTAAATAACGCATTGAGGTTGATATGTCGTAATACAAACCAATTCAAACCAACATATACTGAGATAGATAGATAGATAGATAGATAGATAGATAGATAGAAAATATTATCAGCAATAAAAATCTTGGCGGCATTAAATAACCCATTGAGATTGATATGCCGTAAAAAAAAAAAACTAACGGCTTCAGGTGAAATTTGAACTCGACACTTTAATTTCACTTTCTCAACTGATAGCCTCTACTCTACGCCTGCCTACATCCAGTTAAATGGGCAGGTATTTAATTTTTGCTGATGTATATTTTATAATTATAAGGTTAAAAACATGATCTTCGTGAATGTTTGATCGATGAAAATAGCAAATGTATGAAACTGCAATGTTTTGCTCTTTTTTTATC
The DNA here is from genome assembly GCA_903632075.3 of Acanthosepion pharaonis. NCBI lineage: Eukaryota > Metazoa > Mollusca > Cephalopoda > Sepiida > Sepiidae > Acanthosepion > Acanthosepion pharaonis. The sequence continues at coordinate 170,269 of CAHIKZ030000309.1, read as the reverse complement.
GTTGATTTGAAACTGTTCATCATCATATTCGCTTGTGTGTACATATGAAGAACTCTGATATCATCATGACTAATCCTTGATTTAGAAAACAATTTTTGTTTGGTCCAATATGTATTTGTCTCTGGGTTTTATCACACTGTTATTGATGGTGACTCGTTCTCTAAGACCAACTGAATCATGCCAAAAGATTTTAACACTGGGTAACGCGATGGGGGACGGGGGAGATTACTTCCTTGCGAAGTTTTGAGATGAACCAAATAATACTGTGTATAAAATGAATTAATCATCATCATGTATTGTCTGATGACACCTTGGCCATCGGATGATCCTGCAAATTGGGGTCATATTTTGGCACTACCAATTCTTTCAATGCTGAAATCTGATTTTCGGTTCGAGGCTGGGGAGACGAGGGTCGCAGCTTCTTGTCATGATGTAACTGTCATTGGTGACCATTTTTTATTGCAGTCTATGACCTTTCTTCTCGTGTTCTCGCTGACCTTCTCCCCACTATCTCCTTTTGTTATTTTATACATTTACTCTGTCTTTTATCGTTCTTTACTCATGTTTCTGATTATACTTCTCTTGTTTTTATCCTTGGTCTCTGGGTTTTTTTTTCTTTTTATAATTCACTTCTCTTTCGGTTGCTTTCACATTTCATTTCGTCCCCTTCTTATTCTATTTATATTGTCATATTCCAATCTTCTCTTTTTTCCGACTTGGTCTCTTTTCGCCATTCTGTCCTCCCACTTTCTCTCATTCGCACTTTCTTTTTATTTATTCTCTCTTGTCTTTCTTTCTTTTTCTGTCGTTTTCCAACACTCCTTTTCTGTAACTTAGCTTTCCTTTTTTTTTTCTTTCCCATCTCACTCTCTTCTTACTCCTCGTTTATTTCCTTCCTCTCACATTTCATTGTTATTTCTCTATCTTTTTTTCTTTTCTTTACTCTCATATTCCCCCTCCTTACTTTCGTTTTATCTACTTTCTCTTTCCAACCATTCTCACTATAATTGTACTCTTCATTTCATTCTCCATTTCACCAGCCTTCGTCTTTTTTCGCTCTTCTTTTTTCTTTTCACTTTATTCACCATTTGCCAACCTTCTTTTTCCTTCCTTTCTTAATATCTTTTCCTTCATCCTGTCTCTCATTTTCCCTCCTTTCTTATTCTGTTTCCCTCCATCCTGACTCTCATTTTTCCTCCTTTCTTGTTCTCCATTTCCCTGCTTTCTAGCTCTCCATTTCCCTCCATCCTTACTCTTCTTTTCCCTGTCTTCTTATTATCTATACTTCCATACTTGCTCATACTTTCTAGCTCTCCATTCCTCTCCTTTCTTAATCTGTTTCCCTCCATCCTGACTGTCCTTTTCCCTCCTTGTTCTCCATTTCCCTCCCTTTTAGCTCTCCATTTCCCTCTATCCCGACTCTCCTTTTCCCTGTCTTCTTCTTATCTTTTCTTCCATACTTGCTCACCTTCTCCCTTCTTTCTGGCTCTCCATTCCTCTCCTTTCTTATTCTGTTTCCCTCCATCCTGACTCTCCATTTCACACTCGCTTTTCCCTTTTCATGACTCTCCTCGCTTTTTTTTTATTCGCTTTCCCTCCAAAATGAATCTTCTTTTCCTTTCTTTCTTGTTCCTTTTTCTCTATTCTTTTCACTTTCTCTCACATTTCCTACACATTTCCCACTTCCTCCTCCTAACTCTAACATTCTGTCCTTACCCTTCTCTTCACGGTTATCTCTTGCCTTTTCGCTTCTTCTCACTCCCTTTTTCTTCTTCATCCATTTTCTTTTCTTCCTCTTTTGTTGTCCTTCTCTCTTTCCTTTCCTTGCATTACTAATCAGTGGCAAACAGCTGTAAAGTTTTCCCTCCCTCCGCCATTTGCATCAACACACAGGTGGTTCTCTTTGTCTCGCTGCCGCAATTATTATCCGGGCCAGATGACAGAGATATTTTAGGGAGGGACAGGTTGCCCATTGTTGTTGTTGTTGTTCACTTTTTAACTTGGTTTGGTCAGCGTGGACAAAGAGATTAGAATGCTGGACAATACAACGAGAAAGAGAAAGAGCATTAAATTCTTCATACAGTTAGCAATAATGAAAGAGGCAAGATGGAAGCGGGGAGGTTAGAAGAATCGGGAAGACCCCCCCCTCTCGTTTACCCTCGCACGCCAGCCTCGCCGTTAACATTTATTTGCCGAAAATGCATCTCGAAAACATTGTTACAGAAACGAAGATGACAAATAACAGCAAGTGTGATGACGAAGAAGAGAGATAAGGACGGCAAAAGACTAAGAAAGCAAAGATGAAATATTGTTGGCCTTATCAGTCTGGGAGCGATTTATTAGAAATTTCAAGATTTCATTCAAACCTTCCTTTCCCTTGAAACTCATTTTTCTTTGTCGATGAAAGGCAAACAGTGAAAAGGCCAACTGGAAACAAGCAGCAGACAGCAACAATGATATCACTGCAAGTCATCTCTTGATGCAGCCAATTTTTGACTGGAGCCATAAATTTAATGTGAATTTTGAAGGGGAAAAAGGACAAATGTCATTCGTTCTTTTCTGGCTTGACTCCATAAAAACTACAATATCTTGAAACATAATTCTGGTGGCGAGTCAGGCTTCCTTCTCATTGATAGCCTTGTCATCTCTAGGGACATAATTATAAACTTCGTCATGATGCAATTATAAGACCTGCTCATCTTTTGCTGCATTACGATTGAAGTTCGATCCTCACTTGGTGCCCTAAATTTGGAGTTATTATTTTATTTTCTGTTAGTCGGCATAGTCCTGACTATGACGATAAACCACATCCGGCAGTAAGTTCTCTAAACTTTTTATTGAAAGTTTTGAGGAGAGTAGAACTACCTCTTAATTGCTTTTGTTTCCAGGTCCAACCTGACCTGTGATGATAGCACCTGTTAGATTTCCAGCTATGGAAAAAGAGTGAATCCCCAAACAAAAGCAAAACACTATGAAAGTATAAAAATACATTTTTATAGTAAAAATACCAGCAATAGATATATATATAACAAAATTACCAATAATACCTATTTATAGTAAAATGACCAATGTCTATTTATAGTAGAATTAACAACAATGCATTTTATAGCAAAATGACTAACAATAGATTTATCTGTAGCTGAAGACATACAATTGTGTCCAAAATACATTTAGTTGAAGCCATAAAACTTCGTTCAAAATATCTAGATTTCGGCATTAAATAACCCATATGAGCTGATAAGTTGCTAAATAAAATCAACCAGACGAACAATGAACATAAAAAAACTCTTTACTGATATTCATCCATATAATATCCTACGATTTCATAATGAAATCAAACTGTTTTCCAAAATATAACTTCAACAAAGGAACATAGAACACACACATGCACCCACTAATAATTATGTCCACACAAACATGTATATGCACAAAAGCTTGTTATTTGTGCTTGTCTACATCTAACTTGTATTCAATTGGGAAAGAAAACACAAATAACATATTTTATTACTTCAAAGCTAAAAAAAAACTATATTTCGGTATTAAATGACCCATATGTTATGTCGTTAAACAATCAAATCAAAGGAATTAGCTGCCGCAATCTTTAATTCTGTGTCCCCCTATTATTCCGATAGACGCATTTTTATATTATGCAATTCACTTGTTCACAGGGATATATATATATATATATATATGTGTGTGTGTGTGTGTGTGTGTGTGTGTGTGTGTGTGTGTGTGTGTGTGTGTGTATAAAGTTGATATAATGGAATATGCATACACCTATGTTCCCCCTCACTGATGTCCGTCATAAATACCGACGGACGTGTAGGAGAGTCAAAGAGCCTTAGTCTGAGAGCTAAGTCTATAACGACGCCCATTGGACTACGCCATTGATCTACACTTCTTACCTGCGACTACGACGCGTACCAGTCGATTACTGCTACCGTATTCTACTTGATTATAGTAGCCCAAACCACTTAGCTACTTCGTTCAAATATATCCATTTCCAGGACATATCAAAAGTGATAGAAATTATTAAAATGATTTGAGATAATCATAATTAAGTAATTCATCGAGCCTAGAAGAAACCTCAACAGAATGCAGAAAGCACTTGACGGCCATTTCGTCCTATATTTGGGACTCATCAGCAGTGATATATATATATATATATATATATATATATATATAGACTCCACCTGGACATTTTGGAGTCTGTTATTATCAAAATACGTAGGCCGGCCCTCTGCGTACAACGGGAGATGAAGTTTAAGTTGGTCTTATTTGGGGGAACGGTTACATGATTTGAGGTAAAATAATTTTTTTTCCCTTACCATCTTGTTTTATTACGGTATTAATAAAAAAATTTTCTTGTTAGTACTCCGTTTTAGATTACCGACGATTGTGTTTGAAAATGTGTCGGTCGAAAGGTACCTTACATTTTATGTTTTAAACGTGGATATTTTTGGAACTTATGTTTAATATGATCCCATATTTTTTATTCCTCAAATGTCTGATTAGATTTGGCAGTACTAGAAATCTGTTTAAATATATATATATATATATATATATATATATATATATATATATATATATATATATATATACATTAAGGTGTTCTATATTTATGGGATAAAGTGCTCAATATAAGAGATAGAGCGTGTGTAAATATAAAAGTGAACATTGAAGTCAACACTCAGAGGCGACAGGCTGTTTAAAGCTGGACGCAATCGGTGGGCTGACGATTGAGATTAGCATGAAACAGCTAAGATCCGCCATGTCATTCAGATTTTAGCGAACCACGCCCATTCCCTTTGTATTCCATTGATAATATATAAGATCCACTCAAATAGCTTCTTCCCACGAATCGCTACTTTGTGGATCAGACTCCCAAGAGGATGGTTCCCGATCATTACTGTATTATCCTGTTAAAGTCTAGAGTTAGCCGTTATCTTTACCCACATATCCTCATAAACTTTGCCTCTTACTCTGTAACCCTCTACCTCGAGTGGCTTTGGGCCTTGTACAGAGTAAGCATTATTTAAAAAAAAAAAAAGATTGAATAATGGTGCCTTTTATTAATTGTTTCACAAATAGGATTTTGAAGCGAAATGCAATATTTGGAAAATGAATCTGATGATATTGCAGCAATAACTGTCTTTGAAAAAGGCTATTGGTGCTAATCGAAAGAACTCACTCCTGTAAATTGTGTGGTTACATGTTGGATATACAGAACAAATAAATCAGCAAAATGACACCTAGTTTTCTGCTAAAGAGTGCGTCACTGACAAAGGCTCGGGTTTCCGATTTTTGCACAGACAGAGAGGAACCATAATTTCGGCACAAGACCAAAATCTATGGAAGTTTGGTTAAAGATCAAAGAAAGTTCTTTCTTAAGGATTTTTTTCTATATTTCGGGTCACTTTCTTGGCTTCCGTTATATATTTAAATGAAGTGGCATGAAATACAGATGGAAATCCAACAGACTGATAGGATAAGGAACAAATAGGAAACATGTTTCGCTGTTATTAAAGCTTCATCAGGGAATGAGATATTTTTTCTCTTTCTTTAATTTCTCTGTGTCACATTCTCTGATTAAGACTTAATATTAGCGAAACGTGTTAGATTTATAAGCGTTTACTATTTGTCCCTTATCTTATTACATATTTAAATATAAATTGTCCATTGTCTGAGTAAGTTCCGCCTTCATAACTTACTATCAAAGAGTTTTGCGTTTTGTCCGATGTCGGTTTCATTATTTTCAAAGCTCAACGTCTTCACGTGACAGTTTGTGTTATCGTGACGTTTTTTGTTTTTCTTTTTAAATTTATTTGTTTTATCTCTCTAGTTCACTTTTTCTGAACTCCTTTCGAAAGCAAAGCATGTTTGATAGTGTCCATGGTTTATAGAAAAAAAAAACTACCAGAGATAAAATTTCATTCGAATAGAGCCAGATCCAGGGTCTTCTTCCTATTTTGAGGGACCTCTCCCTGATCGACTATGTCCTTAGGGGATAGCCGTACTCACCACGATTGGCCAATTGCAGTTTGGTGAGATTGTTTAACCTATGGACGTTTCAACTTGAGAGTTGTCCTTCTCTTATACTGGATGTCATCCAAGGTTATAGGTTCCACTCTTTCCTGCTATTTACCCATAACTGGGTGGGGAAGATTTGGATTCATGCCTTTCTCAAGAGCATTTGCCTGGAAGTGAATGTAGCTAACAAGAATGGAATTCGAACTCGGTCCTCTGATTCTTCACTCCGAGTTGCTATCCACCATGCCTCAGTTTATCAAATAAACCAAAAATTACTAGATCTTAAAGGTTTATTTAGGTCTAGGTTGAAAGGATTTTTTAGTATTTTATAAGTCATTCTTTCATCAAAGTATAGAGGAAGCTTTTTTGCCGAACCAAAATGTTTGCTTCTTCCTATGTGAGTACCGATGGCGACTTTCCCCTTTGTTCGAGCTTCTACGGAAGAAGTGATCAAAGTGAAAATGGGAAAAAAGAAAACACTCATTTTTTTCATCATTTCACCCCAAGGAAGGCAAAAAGCCACTAAGAGGCAAGTAATTATCGAATGGAGGAAAGAGAACAATAAAATAACAGGAATTAAGAAAACAGAAGACAACGATTGACATTGCATTTAATTTTTTTTAAATTAAAGCTGACTGGGAAGCAAGAAGCCGAAAGAGAGTTCCACAAGCGAGAAGTGCGAAGGAGGAAAATTTTAGCATAAAACTTACGGTTCAATCTAACCATTTCAGCTGTAATATGCGCAGTTGCCGACAAGTACGCATCATATTAAATCATATTATGTGCCATGGGTGATATATGCTAAGGCGATCATGTATCTTTCTATATACGCTAAGGCGATCATGTATCTTTCTATACATGACTGACAAGGCAGATTTTTTTTCCCGGTAGATCAGCTGCCATCTAAGGCTATAGAACACGATAGTTCTGCGGGGGGTGGGGACAGAAGAAGAGATTCATACCTTTGCCAAGGGTATTAGCACATAAGTGAATGCAATGGATTCGACTGAAATTCGAACTCGGCTCTCTGATTCATTAATCCGAACCGCTATTCATTGTTCCGCCGGGCCTCATGACAATCTTTTACTGCGCTTAAATTCATCAAGTCAAGGTATCATAGATGAATGTTCATTAGAACAATGAAAATATTTATAGAAAAAGCACATGGAAACTACATTACGTCGCTGGGAAAGTTACTGAAGACGAGATGCCAGGTCAGAACGAATAACATTGCAGATTCTTTTTATTTTGTTAAGATACATAGCAGAAGCACCAGAGAAAATGTGTCAATTTTCAATGCATGGACGAATGGCAATATTTTGTATTTAATCATTAAAATAAAAAAATAAAAAAAGATTTGGACTTTCTGACACATAATATGAGAAATGACGGCTCGGAAAACTTATAACTTATACAGTATATTGAGAGAAGGAAATGTCGACGGATTTAGCGAGAAACTTATCTAATGATTTTGGATGAATGGATAAAAACTCCAAGATTTTGAACGGAAGGAATCTCTGGGAGTCAACGCGTTATTTCCTGAAGACACGGCAAATGTATGTTATTATATCTGCAGTCACACACACACACACAGACATATATATATATATATGTAAGCAAATATATGGATATAAATCCGACAGTATGAAAGAAAAATACAGAAAAAACAAAATTCTGAATATGCATTATTAATGTTAAAATAAAGTCGACGTCAGTTATCTGTTTGAATTAGTTGGGCTCTTATATCCATCGTCTTTTGTGTTAAATTGTTATAAGTTATAATGTTAATTATGTTTAAATGAAAATGTCCATGAAGATGGTCTTAAATAGACCGAAACGTCTGACGTCGACTTTATTTTAACATTAATAATGCATATTCAGAATTTTGTTTTTCTGTATTTTTTCTTTCATTCATATATATATATATATATATATATATATATATATTATTATAATTATTTTTAAAAAATATGTTACCATCGCGACACCGAAATTACTATGTTTTAAACCAAAACTTAAATATTAAATTAAACTTAAAATTTGAAATTTATACTGAGCACTGTTTTTTTTTTAAATAAATACTAAAGAATTCTGTGTTATAAAACTGTTTTTACTTTTTATTTTTGATACACACACACACACACACACACATATATATATATATATATATATATATATATATATATATATATTTATGTAAGATGATGAGACAAAGATAAAAATGTATTAACGATGCATTTCGCCAGAGGTGTATGCTTTCTTTGGCCTCCAAAGGTTAGAATGGAAGAAAGACAAAATCGCGTCTGAGAAAACGGCCTTGATGGGGACGAATATACATAAATAAGTGTGTTTAGGTGTGTATATATATATGTGTGTGTGTATGTGTGTACAAGGATACATAAAAATACTCTATGATGTGTATATGAGTGTGTGTGCATGTATATATTGGTGGGCATGTATATGTGTACTTGTATGTACAAGTATACAAAAAGTATATAATATATGTGTAGGTGGGTGTATATACATGTACATGTAGCGCTAGTGTATATATATATATATATATATATATATATATATATATATATATATATATATATATAAACGTAATGAGAAAGAAAATAATATAAATTCCAACGTTCACAGCATTAATTCAAAAGAGGACTCGATACCAAGAGTAGAGCAATAATTATTTCTTATAATTTTTTACATACGGACAAAAGAACTTACTCACTGCAAAATGTTCTTTTGTCCTTATGTAAAAATTATACATATATATAAGGAGAGAAAAGTGTATAGAGGCTGCAAAGATTTATGGTCATAATGGGGATTTTTAAATATATATTATACTTTATTTTCCATATTTAAAGATATATGGATATATGGAATATAGGGTATGATATATATTTATAAAAATCCACACCATAACAGAAAACGTTTGCGGCTTTTTTTCACTGATATATATATATATATATATATATATATATAATTATTTATTTAAAAATATGATTCCAACGCTACATAAGAGTTCTCATGTTTCAAAACAAGAGCCGAAAACTTCAATATAATTATTTGAATTGAATTAAATTAAAGTACCAAGCTTTGATCCATCTTCAAGCGATTTTTTTTTGTATCGAGCACTATTTTTTTAAAATAATAACAAAAATAATAACGAATTTTGGATTATTTACCTAACGGGTTTTTTCCTATTTTCTATATATTTTTACACACACACACACACACACACACACACATATATATATATATAACAATAAATTATTTAAAATTCAACAATACCAAACTGTTCCTATATAGATAAAACAACCAAACAGGCGCCCACAAACTCTCTTAAGTATGAACAATGCGAGATGATAAGCTAAGGTAATTTATCTTGATTTATGATACCCACTTCTCCTCAGAGATCCCAAGGCATTTTCCTCACACACAGTTATTTTTTTCTTTTCTTTGATTCTAACTTGAGTAAGCCAAAGAGAGCATACGCACTCTGGCGAAACGTTAATAAATTATGAGTATATATATATAATTTATAATGTCGCTCCCCTATGACCTTCAGCATCTCGAATAATCTCTTGCTTCTTCTACTCATCCTGAACCCTGTCATGTCTCTCCCCACTCACCCAGTACCAAACCTGGCAATACGAAACCTGCCACATCCTCCTTCCCATGACATAACACCATATGCTTGGTCTTCGTATCTATTGCCATGTTACACATCGCAGGAGCTGTTGACGCAGAAAAGGCAGAAACGTTGTTAGATCGCATCACTCAGAAAAGCAGTGAGGTGTGAGCTTTGACGCAATTACGGAAACTGCTGCATACGTCCGTACAGTTTGGTTAGGACTTGTTGTCTGGGGGCATCAGCATTGAGCTAGACATGTGCTGACTGCTCACTTGCCTTTGTCCAGGGTCGGTATGGGGAGGCACAGACCAATTCAAATTAGGATTTTCTGTGGCAACCAATTATATGCAATCCGAGTATGTAGCCTTTTGATGTGGACAGATACATCCGTCAAGTGACACCTATTTCAATTAATTATATGTTGCCTGTGATTAAGCATTGCCATTATTTCATCATTCGTTAACGTGTATGAAAAATATTTACGCTTTTTTACACGCCATTACCCTAGTTTAATTTACTCATTTAATGACTATATTATAATTATATATTATTAATATAGCTATTGTACTATTGTATGCAACTGGGCAAGAAATTGGTTGTAAATTCTAACGCCGATGATTTGCTGAAAAAGACTTTAGATAAGAATGGTGGAACGTGGGCTGTTGTTTTTGGATATTTCAAAGACATTTGACAGGGTTTGGCATGCTGAACTTCTTCACAAGTATGATATTCCTGGACAAAATTTTTGACCTAATTCAATCTTTCTTATCAAATAGCGAAATGAAATTTGTTTTGAATGGCCACTCTTCTAGATCTTTTTGCAGTATTGCCCCAGTGCTCGATCCTTGGACCAACGTTGTTCCTAATATTGATCAACGACCTTCCCATTGACGTCAGTCCGTGACTCTTTGTCTATGCTGATGATATAACTATTTACTATTTTCATAACAGTACATTGTACCGTTACTGGACTTGGTAAACGTATTTTCGTGAAAAATTGTTTTAACGGAAATATTTTAATTTCAAACGAAAGTAATGTTAACTGTTCAGTCAATAAATGCATAATGTTTCCTTCTAAGGAAACGGCTAATGTGACTATTACCATGAGAGATATCGAGAACAAATTGTATTTACTTGCCGCCCCACGCTGGCAGGATGTGACAAAAGGTCAGTTTAATGTGGGGCGACGTACATGAACGCCTGAGTTAGGTTAAAAAATAACGCAGCCCCCGCAACTGTCAGATGCGCTGGCATTGCTTCCGATGTCCTTTTTTTAATGAAATGCTGGAGGTTCAGCTGTTTTCAGGAACCGGGTACCTCTCAATATTTTCAGTTACGCTCTGCCCTATAGTTAAAGCCGCACGTTGCATGGGTTAAGTTCTGTAGATCCACGCATTCAAATTTGTGATAGGTTTAAAGGCACTAGAACTACGCATGCGCTTTACATAAATTGCAAATGGCGGCACCGAACTGGCAGGCGTGACATCCTGGACTCAAATTGGCAGCTGATCTAAAAAATAAGATGCAATATGTTGCTAACTGGTTCAAGAAATAGCTTGTTAATTTTAATGCCACCAAATCAAAACTACTCTTTTTAATCGTATGAGAGAATCTTTTTTTGCCCTCCATCAACATGACTAACCACCAGGAGAGTAGCTGACTGCACCTTCTTGGCCTCACGTTTTCCACAGACATGATTATATTGAACCAATTGCTAAGTTTGTTGCGAGGAAAATTGGTCCACTATTTCGTGCTAGACACTTTTACTCGCAAGAATCTGTTGTACATATCTATAAGTCTACCATTAGTCCTTGCACCGAATATTGAGGCCGCATCTGGTATGATGCTTCTGTTTTATATCTACGGATTCTTGATAAAATTCAAAGAATTGGCAACGTTTTCGGTTAATATTATTTTATTGTCGTTTCCCATTGTCATTTTCTAAAAATTTTATTTGCCCAACAAATTGACAACTAATGCTATTTATACAAAAACAATAAACCCTCACTGAAAATCTTGGCACAAGCAGTATCACTTTCTATCAGCAAATGCACCCTGCAACAAATGGTATTTTTCTTACTCTCTGTTTTTATTTAAATTTTCATATTAATGGTCTGGAAGTAAAGCGTATATGAGAAGAAAAATAAATACATTTAACAATGAGAAGAGAATAAAACGCCTTTCTATTTAGGATTTTAATAATCGTTTTGTTTTTTTATATCTCTTAATTCTTTGTAGGAGGAGTTTTTTGAAAAATTATACAACTATATGTTATGGGACCTTACCCATAATAACATAATGGACTATTCCATACGTGATAATTACTGCGCCTCAAGAAGAAGCAGGGAGTTCAGTCCGAAGTCGGGCGACCGGCTGATAGGCTGATCGGTTGAACTCTCTACCTTCGGGCGGGGAGGAACCCGAACGAGGCTACTCCGAAGGGCGCAGTCTCTTTCGGGGAGGTAAACCGACCCTGAACCCGTTTATACCGGTTCAAAGAGCATATTTTTGGCCAAGCCCACGGGCTCGGAGATCCCACGTTAAACCTGCATTGTGCCACATGATGCCCTCGTGGGGGTGGGGGTGACTAAATACTGTTCAGTCTGAAGTCTGGAGTGAGGTCCGTCAGACGTCTGTCAGTCAGAGCGAGCGAGTCAGTCAGTCGAGTCAGAGGCAGTCCGAAACAGAGTCGCGTTCAGACAATTACTACAAGACATTGGAATAGTGATACTGGTCGAGGCTACATTGTTCTCCCTACTAAACCTGATTGTTCGTACTAACACTTTCTACTTCTCTGTATATATTCCTGTTTGTAATATATCTGTGTTATTCCATATCCGTGTTCGAGTTCTTCTTTATTGGTTCTACCTTGGACCATCACCCGTGGTACAAGGACCTGGAACATAACACTATATAACATAAAATTGAATGATTTTCGCAAAACGCCTTTCTATTTAGGATTTTAATAAAATGTCAAGGATGTCAAGAAAAAATAGGAAGTGTGATTTATTTCTGTTTCATTTGCTTTTCTCATTCAAAATCCGTATCTTCAGTCTTGTGACTTTTGAGACGAAATATGAGGCAAGTTAAAAAGTGACAGATAGGAAAGATAAAGTTAAATCTTATTTTTCTAAAGAACCGTGTGTGTGTAGAGATGGGTAATTCTTTGACACTAATGGGGAACAATGCCACTTTTAACAACATTAGAACACACATACACACACATACACACCCATATATATATATATATATATATATAATATTATTTTAAACGTTATATTTTTGTGCATACACGTGTCTGAGTAGACGACTCCCTTTTTTAAACTGTTAGTTAAGTCTTCCTCCCTATACGTTCAAGAATTTTAATAAAACAAGTTCCCTCTCGTCCACTGATCCAATACGCTTTAGACATTTTGACCAAATAGTTTCAAAATCCAGTAATATACATATATATATATATATATATGTATGTATGTATGTATGTATGTATATAATACCAAATATTGGTAGGGATTATTCCAAAGATGACTTTTCAGTCTATATGATAATTCAATGTATGGTACAGAACAAATTATAAGAATAATTATAAAAAAAACCCTTAAAAATCGATAATCAATAATAAGTTTATTTCGATGAATATAGGCATATTCATCTCATCAGACCGACTACATTTTATGAAATGGAATCAAGATATCACAGGCAGCTTGATATACAAAGATATTTTTTTTTATTTTTGTATATCTGCCTGTTTTTGTTATTTTTAATGCTATTATGAGAAAGTGATGACATAATATAAAGATTCGAATATTCTCGTTATTAATGTATGTATTCACTATTAAATTATTTTTTGACAATGATTAACTAAGAAAACATTGTAAGAGTTAAATCACAAACAAAATTGTAAGAGTTCTGATCAAAAAATATCGGGACTGTTGCTATGGTAACGGAGCGTAAAGGAAAGCCACTTGAACTCTGTCGCGCATGCACACAAAGTTATAACGTTCTCTCTCATTTCCGTTGTTTATAGCAGTACGTGAAAGGAAAGTGTGTAGAGCGTGGTCGTCTCACAGCACCACTGAAGTTTCATCAATGGCCATGGCTTGTGCAGCAGTTTTGGGCCGAGGACAGTATTCCCCAAGTTCGACAACTACCATATTCCCCAGATCAGACCCCTTGAGACTTTTTCCTCTTCAAAAATCAAATCCCGCTTGAAAAGAACAAGAGTTCAAGACGTCGAGGAAATCGAAGAGAATGCGGCTATGCAGATGCCCATTATCCCAAAAAAGGGCTTCCAAGAATGCTTCCACCAGTAGAAACGACGCTAGATAAAAAAATGTCTCTTAAGAACGGGAGTACTTCGAAGGAGATTAAATACTGAGTTGATATGTGTTGGAGTTTGCTTTTATATAGAACCTGTCCCAATACTTTTTGAAAAAAAAGAACTCGTATCATTGCTAGTAACATCTGCAGTTGTCATCTGATATAGCTTGGTTATTACAGGAATTTTAAATGCCTTTCTGCAAAACACTGTAAAGAAAAGAATCATTATTTGTCAGAATGTCAATTATGTGCCTGAATGTAAAAAGAAACGTATTTAGGTATTTCTTTTTAAATACCTAATTACTTCCTAGTTAAAACACTTGTTCTCATTTAAAAGGACAATTTTATTACTAACTAGCAGCCATACCCAGCTGGTCGATCAGAAAAAGCGTTCAATTAGAATGGAGCAAAAACAGCATCATGCTTAGATGTAACAGAGTCTATCTCCATCAATTACTTTAAAGTACTTTCATTAAAAAACGTTTTTGAATTAATGCAGTTACTGACATAACAGAAGTAGTCTGTATTTATTCAATCGAAATTAGCCGAGGACATGAAGGGGTAAAACAGGCAACATGAAGACCCACTTCAGACCACAATTATCTTGAAGTTTTTGAAATTCAATTTGTCAGTGTGTTTCCATGGATTTAAAATAGATACATTTACAAAGCAATTGTTAAGTTTGATGAAAATTGGTTGAAATATCAATGAATAATAAGAAAGAGACCAGAAAAATATTTTTTCGCAATTTACGCGCGTTTTCACTATATAGGTGGACTCAATTATCAAATTAAATGAGAGTTCCACAATCAACATATAGTTGCCTACAATTGATTGAAGTTTGTATTAGGTTGCTTGAAAAATGAGGGAATTTTAGTTTAAAATTTGCATTGAAATCGATTTGTAATTAAATCGATTTTTCGTTTTTCACGTTTTTTTTTCTCTCAACACAGTGGCGTAGAAATAAAAATGAGGTATCTTTGTACTCGTCATGATGTAAGTAACCTACATACCGAGTTTGAACGAAATTGGAGGAAAAAAGTTGAATTGTCGATTTTTGATCGGCTTTATTGATTATTGATTTTGTTTTGATTATCGATTTTTTACGCTAAGGACCTGTCTCTTACATTGTACAATGTATGTGAAAAGTTTGGTCAAAATCGAGTGAAAAGGTATCACACAGGCAGACAGACACACAGACATCCTCGGTTTTATATATATATATATATATATATATATATATATAGAGAGAGAGAGAGATAGATAGATAGATAGATAGATAGATAGATAGATATATTCAAGACGGGTAGTGTTGCAATGAAAGAACAGAGTTCGAATTTCAGTCAAGCTCGTTATATTCGCTTATGCGAAAATACCTTTCAGAAAGTTATGACTCCATCCCTTCTGCTCATCCCCAGCTATGGATGAATAGCAGGGCAAACTAGACCCTTTGTTGGCAATCAGTATTGGCGAAGGAAAACTGTGACACCTGCCTAAAGTGTATTAGTTTATTCTGGCTATCTTCTCTGACACGTCTCTACTGCTACTTCTGCTATAAATGTAGATACCCACGTACAACTATAATAGGCTTGGGAGACTCATGAAAAATCCAAAAGACTTCAGTATCTGTCTATATTTCTGAGATGAAGTATTATGTACACTATTTACATTATTCGGACTATTGTCCTCGTCTTGTCACCATATTTATTAAAACGTTTCGACCGTTGTACGCTCCGGCCTTCTTCAGGTGGTTGGAATGTCGAACTGAACCCTTTACTTCGCTCACTGCGGTAGACTGTTCTATTTCCACGTGCCATGTCTAATGGACGTTAGTTATCATTTGTCTCCTGTTAATTCCCCTCTTCAAGTTCTCCACTGCCTTAACCGGGTATTGAACTCACACTCTTTGGGTCTTGTCACTGGATCTAACTAACGCCTTTATCCACTGTGCTATGTGTCTATGCGTAAAGGGCTACTTTAAAATAACTTTTGGACTATTTGTAACATTTCTAATTCATTTCTCCCTTGTGGGCGACGAATTTTTTTTTCACCCTCCAAAGTGTCTCTAACCGGCGGGATGTGGCTGGACTCTCACGGCTCTATTGCTACTACCATGGAAAGAGATCGGACGGACTACATTCCCTGGTCCCGTCAGCTCAAACCTCCACAACTAGGGCCCGCTATGCTACTTACATTGAAGCAAACCACCCACATTCCCTCCGTATTCCATTGGCAAGAAGTAAGTTCCATTCGAGCAGCTTCTTCTCACGAACCACTGCCGAGGATTTTTCCCCGATCAAAACAATGTTAACCTGTTCGAGTCTTGAGTTAATCGTTATCTTCGCCTCCTATCCATATAAACTACTCTTTAACTCTCTACGTCGAGTGGACCTCCGGGACTTGTACAGAGTGAACCTTACTGTAAAAGAAAAAAAAAATACTGAACAGTAGATATAAACAGATTAAATCAGCTCTATATTCGGTTCATTCAAGACCGGCGCGTTTTAACTCCCGACCTGGGGCTGCGTTTTTGGAAGCTCCGTTGTGTCCTCTGCCATTTTTACAACTCTTTTTTATGGCCATCCGCCATTTTTTTTTTTAATTATTTTTAAACTGACGTTATATTGTCAGTCATCAACTAATACTATACATCGTGTATCTGCATGGCAACGTGCGGGGTTTACTACGAGGTTGGAGTCCCCCAAAGGGCTAGATCTAGATTTTTTTTTTTTTTACTTTATCCTTTTTTATTGTCAATCATCAACTATAATAATCGACCGCGTGGGTGCCTCATGCTTACTAGGGAACGGGACAGAACTGCTAATTTCAGTAGCTCTTTTTTTTTTTAAATTGCAATTTTCTTTCTGAACAAATCTTCTAAATCAATGTATGCATTTATTTCGCTATGAATTGTATTAGAGGATTTTTTTTGTGCAAATACAGGAGCAGGTGAAAAAAGACCTTAATAAGAGACACTAAACCACTTATCAGCGTAAATGTAAAACGTGGATTATCTCATTCGTCAAACGTTTACGGACAAGTTCTACCCCCTAACCTACCACTAACCTTAAAAAACCCTAACTGACCCTAATTTTTCCGTCAAAAGAACGGCAAAACAGTAAGTAGATTAAGTCCTGTCTTGCATTATTACCGTTTGGTTTTTTTTTTGGGGGTTTTTTTTAAGAAAATTCCATTTGTCTGGGATGTTTTTTCATGTGTTGGAATCTTTGTAAAACTTTCTTTTTCAGCAGAGATGCGTCGGCGATTAATCTTTATGGAAATGTAAAATTTTTGATACGTTTTTATTTTATTTTTTTTTTCGAGTAAAATTTATTCATGGGTGGTTATTACAAAAGAATATTTTCTCATATTTTTTTTTAAAAAAATAAAAAAAAAACCTGTTCATTACAAAAGTAAATAATGAATATGCAATAAAATGTCCATTTAAATTGGATAATTCCCTAATATTAGGTTATTAAAAAAGCGCTGCTCTTCCCACACTCCAATTTTCCATTCGAGAGTTTGTGGCCCCCAGGTTGGGAAACTTTTGAAATAGACACGTAGTAGTGATGGAACCCGTATCAAAGTTTTTTTGTTTTTGTTTTATGTTTTTTGCGGTGTTGGGGCGGGACGTATTTATACTTCGATTGATTGATTCGTTTTCAATGGTTTATCAATCCTTAGAAGGTTATTTAAAGCCAGAAAATATTTCTGATCGTAAGAACTTATTTTTGAGATAATAAGCTTTTTATTGATACAAGTTATAGTCATTAACTCTTAGCTGGGAACAGGAGTGAGAAGAAGTGAATTAATACCCAATCAGAATTTGAGTTTGGGTTTGTTTCGTTTTACGGTAAATCAAACTCAATGGGTTATTTAATGTCGACAATTTTGTATTGCTGGTAATATTTTTTTTCAAAAAGTATTTCTGGTAATATTTCTTTTTTAAAAATGTATTGCTGGTAAAAAAGAATCTTTTTTATGTGTCACACAAAAATGTTCCATTTTGAGTTCGTATGAACCAGGATGAGAGTATGTATATGTCATATAACCCCAAATTCCATACAATTTCAATACCCTTGCTTTTCTCCTCTACTTCTATTACGTTTCGCGTTGTGCATTTATTTATTTATTTTTAAATAATAAAGCGTTAGGATATTATTTAGCATGGATCGCCTGAAAATACCGAAAACTTGAAACCAAGGTAGCGTGATTGGTTTGGTTTGTTTCGTTTTACGGCATATCAACCTCAATGGGTTATTTAATGCCGACAAAAAATTTTATTACTAGTAATATTTTTTTTCAAAAAGTATTTCCGGTAATATTTTTCCCAAAAATGTATTCCAAAAAAGTTTTGCTAGCAATAATGTATCGCTAGTAATAATTTTTTCTTCGAAAATTTATTGCTGGAATAATTTTTTACAAAAATATATTGCTGATATTAAACCTCTTTTTTTCTTTTGTTTTTTTCCTCTTTCTGACGTTTTGACCCCATTTTAGGGGTTAACTATTTCTCCATAGCTGGGACCCTATCATGTGGATATAGGAACACTAACAATTAAGAAACGGTTCCACGCTCCTCAAAACCTCCTGATCAGATGTCTTGCTGCTGGGTGCAGTATATTGTCTTACCCAGGACGTCAGAATTTGATATATAAACAAGAAATTTGGATATAAAATGGAGGATCAATTCGATATTACAATCAATACATAAACTGACCCCCTCACAATTTCTATTCATTTATATTCAAGAGAATCTAAATAAATATAAAAGACGCGCTTGTGTAGCTAATTAGTACTTGATTTATTGATTCATTCGTTAATTTTCCTTGGTTTATTTAACGTATTAATTAACCCATATCTGGTGGGAGAATAAATGGACTCAGACCTTTCTCAAGTGTATTTATGTGTAAATGAATATAACGAACCCAACTGGAATTGGAACTCGGCTGTCCCATTGAGAATCCCAATTATCTATTACACCAGCCCCAGCTGATATTCCCAAGCGGTTACCCACCAGGCTCAATGCTGTTTAACTTCGATGATTCTACGGGGACCGATGCTTCGGCGCGGTATGGCCTTAATCACGTATATAACTTCGGTTTGCATATTGCAAATATAGCATAAGGGATTATTAATTTATCATTTTGTTCATTTATTTGATTTAATTTGATTCATTTTGAAGAAGTGAAAACAAGCCCGGTCGGTCGTTAAGCAGGAAAGTCGTTAAATGAATAGTGGCTGCATTGTCCCAGATTGCACGATAACTTTTATGTTTTTTAGGCTAGTGTTGATATTTGCAGATGTCTGAGAATTTAAAGAAAAAAATGTTGCTCTTTATTAAGTACATTCGGTGACATATTTTCTTCGACGGGTAACGTGATTTTTTTTCTTAGAGTTATGTCCCTTGCCTAACAGAGTTCACACAAATGATCTACATACATTTATTCGTCTGCTGCATTTTCCACATGAATACAACATCGCTTGGAGTTTATATAAAGGCCGGATTCATTTTGAAAAGTTTAGGTAGAAGTCTTTAAGGCCTAGGGTGAGAAAAAAAAGGTTTTTTTTTAGTTCATTCAGAATTTAAAGATTAATAAATCATGCTGAGGTTGTTATTATTAGCAATGGTCGCAATAGTAGACGTAGTAGAAAAACATTAAAAAAAACATCCATCCATATATATATATATATATATATATATCGGGTGTAAGAGCAAGACTGTCCAGTTGTTAGATTAAGCTTAGAAACGATGTATCTTAGAAATGATTAAAGATATCTTACTGGAATTCTCCGATGTTTTTATAACACTATTGACCTCTACTTGGAACAATAAGAATGTATTTAGCTCTAAGTTGAAATGATGATCCCTCATCTTGTGACCTGATCCAGTTTTCCTCTCTACTGTTCCCGCTTTTTTAAAACTTATTCACCATTTTCTTGATGCTTCTTGAATGAACTTTAAAAATGGAAGCCGAAGTATGAATGTTGGTACCATTACTGAAAGCCTGAATGATCTTTTTCCTCCCACCATTGCTCATTTGAGAAGACATATTGGGGCTGACACAAAATGATTGTAACCCGTTCTCTTTCTAGCTGAATAACAACAAACGGTTTTTCAATGATTCTTAGGTGTCAAGATGAGTAAACGTCTTATCTGAAAGCCTTGGAAAAAATTCAATGAGTTTAGTGTTTTCTTTAGATATTAAACATTTTGTGGGATGGACTATGCTATTACACCCGGTATGCATATATATATATATATATATATATATATATATATATATATATATATATTTACATTATTCAGACTATTGTCCTCATCTTTTCGCCCTTTGTATGCTCTGGCTTTCTTCAGGTGATTGGAATGTCAAACTGAAGCCTTTATTTCGCTCACTGGGGTAGACTGTTCTAGTTCCACGTGCCATGTTTAATGGATGTCAGTTATCATTTATCTCCTGTTATTTCCCCCTCTGCAAGTTCTCCACTGCCTTAACCGGGTATTGAACTCACACTCTTTGGGTCCTATCACTGGATCTGGCGTTAGTTAGATCCAGTGATAGGATTCAACGAGTTCAATACCCGGTTAAGACAGTGGAGAACTTAGAGAGGGGAATTAACTAGAGATAACTGACATCCATGGAACTAGAATAGTCTACCCCAGCGAGCGAAATAAAGGGTTCAGTTCGACATTGCGACCACCTGAAGACGGCCAGAGCGTACAATGGCCGAAACTAAATATGGCGACAAAGATGAGGACAATAGTTTGAATAATGTAAATAGTGTACATAATACTTCATCTCAGAAATATATATATATATATATATATATATATATATATATATATATATATATATATATATACATCTGTTTGAGTTACTATCCGTGTTTTTTTATTTTGTTAAATAGGAAAATTAATAACAACCGGTTTCGACCGAAAAGTCCTACGAAACAAAATATGTAACATTCGACAGGAATCGAAACTTTTTACCTTCTTTTAACAGGGAAACTACTCCTATAGCGGAAGTGCGTCGTTAACAGCTTGACCCCGGAAGACCACCTTGGTCAAGTAAAGATCAATTACCTATGTATGGAAAGACATATCTTTCGTTGAGACTTGTACGAATCTATATTTAAAGGGAGATAACTGAGATATCCGGAAGAGGCATAACACGTGGAATTAGAACAATCTACTTGCTGTAACGATCTTAATATTTTATAACTTTTTCTAGTCCTAGCCATTTTAACTCACTAGATTTGCAGTCATTCAAATGTTTGTTCCACTCATTCTTTGAAATTTGTTTTGTTAGATAGCTGTCGTTCTTTTGGTTTCATATCAGTACTTTTACAATGTCAAGTTACACAGATTACACAAAAGAATCTGATAAAATACGACACCAAAAGTTACTCGAAATACTAGAAGAGCTTGATTTACATCGGGAGAAATATTTGATTAATCCATGACCTCTACTGGGAACAATCAGCCTGCATGCGAATAGATAATGATATCAGTGCGTACACAATTATAGAATGAGGATTAAGATAAGCAAGATGATCTTACAAGAACTAGAAGATCTACCAGGATTTCTAATCGACAGCCATAGACATTTCCAAAACAGAAACTATAATATGGAATTCGAATGAAAGCAGTAATAACGCCTACACTGAATCCATCAATATTCCATCAGTACACCCTCTTTGGTGTAATGAGGAAGTGCTGCCGCAGGGTCAATATCCCTAGGTACAAACATCCCTCATTTATTTGTTGGGTTCTATCCAAAGACCGAAAGACAATTACAAAGACAGAAAGACAGATATTTTTTTTTTTTTTTTTGTGGGAGGTGCTCGAAGGCTGATGACAGATATTACAGTTTTATCTCAGCGAAAAAAAAAGAAGCTTAACTCGAGTAGAAATAGCTGTTCTGAGAGTGAAGATCGAATGTTTCCTTTCCAAGAAACGTCTATCTATATCTCTATGAGAGGAGGTATTATGACTACTTGCATTATTCGGACTCTTATCCTCATTTTCTTGTCATATTCACAACGTTCCGGTCGTTGTACACTCCAGCCTTCTTCGGGAGATTGCAGTTTCGACCCGAATCCTTTATTTTGTCTAAGGTGTAAATTGTTCTAATTCCACGTGTTGTGCCTCTTCCGGATATCTCAGTTATCTCTCTTTAACTCTCCATGTTTTGGTTCACCACTGCTGTGGCCTGCTATTGAACTCACAACTCTATGGGTCTAGTCACTGGATCTAACCAACATCTTTATCCACTGGGCAAAGAAACGTCTAATATTAACCTTGCCATTCATATTTAATGAAGGCTTGTTTATAATGCCATAATGGGCAGCTTAAGTATGGATGACCAGAACCCACAAAGGCAAAAATATAATCTCATCAGGAAAACGTATAAGAGGCATCAGTGTCGTTTATATTTATTCAGCTTGGGACCAGGACGAAGGTAGTGAAAAGCAGTATGAAAATCATGTTGCACACATCTTCTACATTGAGAGATACACAACTGTCTCAGCCAGCAAGGAAGCCGAGAATATTCTTGATAGAAATCTGTTACAGAAGAACCAGAAAAATGGCGAGGCCGGAGGAGGCACTGCCTGTAAAATTCCGGTCTGCGCCATGTTCCGGTTTATTACCGACATTAAAGATTCAGGCTAATTCTTTCCTTCCTGTCTTCATTTCATGCTGTGTGTCTGCTCCTCTCAGTGGAGGGTAGATTCCCCCCCTTACCCCCCCCCCAACCAAATGTTACCACCGCCACCGCCATCACCCAAGAAATTTCATAATTGACTTTTTAACAGAAATCTTCAATTTATTCCAAGTTCCCTAAAGTAGCAATTTATTCGCTTTTGGATCGTTTGCCTCACACTCTCAATATGAACGGTTTCTGTTCTTTGCATTTTATTTTTTCTTTGTTTTTATTCCGGTCTTTGTTTCGTTTTAATTTCATTTGTTCTTTTTCTTTCATTCACTTTCTTTCGTCTACGCCTCTTTGCCTTCATTAATCAGTCTTTTTTTTTATTTCTTTCCTCTCTCCCCCATTCTTTTCTTACCCCACTCCCATATACACCACATACTCTTTTTTCTGATTTTCCCCCATTGTTTTTTTTTTTCTCACCTGTCTGCTTGTTGTTTCTGTTTTTCCTTTGTTTTTATTCTTTTTTTTTTTTTTTGAGTCGTCATTTTCTTTCTTATTTTTGCAATACGTTTGTAGATAAGAAAGATGCAAGGAAGGGTAAATAAAGAGAGCAGGAGAAGGAAAGAAAACGAGAGAAAATGAAAAAAAAGAAAGAAAAGAGAAAACGAAAAGTGAATGATAAAAGAAAGGGGAGGAAAAAAGTGGAAAGAGAAATAAAAGGAAGGTAGAAAGAATGAATGCGGATGAGAAAGAGAAAAGACAATGAAAAAGATGTTAGGGAAGACAAAGAAAAAAAAGAATGAAGACAGGGGGAAATATTAGCACAAATAAGCAAGCAAAAAAAGGGAAAAAAGTTCTTTATTTTCCTCATCTCTTTGATATTTATATTGTTTATCATTTCTCTTTTGTCGGAGACGTCTCGGTTTCTCTTTTTTTTGCCTTTTCTTTTTTTTCTCTCTGTTTGTTTGTCTTTTGTTCCTTTCTGTCTCCTCTTTTCTTTTCTTGTATTCTCTTTTCGTTTCTCTTGATGTATTCGCTTTTCTTTTCGTATCCTCTATTCCTTTCTCTTTTCGTTTCCTCTTTTCTCTTTTTTCCTCTTTCGTAATCTCTTTTCTTTTCTCTCTTCGTATCCTCTTTTTGTATTCTCTTTCCTTTTCTCTTGTTGTATCCTCTTCCCTTTTCTCTTGTTGCATTCTCTTTCCTTTTCCCTTGTATTCTCTTCCCTTTTCTCTTGTTGCATTCTCTTTCCTTTTCCCTTGTATTCTCTTTCCTTTTCTTTTATATTCTCTCTTCTTTTCTATTCCCTTTTCTATTCTATTTTCTTTTTCTGAATATCTTTTTTCTTTCTTTTCTTTTTCCATGTTTTTCTTTTTTTGTCTTTTCCTTTGTCTATCTCTATTTATTTTCTTTCTTTTAATCTAAAGATAGAAACTCGATATTTACACAGTAAAATAAAGCAGCAAAAAATAAATTCATTCCAATTTCTTATTTCTTATTTCAAGCAAATTTCTTTCATTTTACTCCACAACCCCACACTCCACTTCCATTATCATAGGGTCGGGGAGTGTCTACCCTCATTTTCTTTGCTTTGCATTCATTTTTTCCCTTATTCTTAAGGCTCTTTCTCAACCAATATTAAATACTTCTGATTGGCTAGTTAACAAAATATTTGCATCAAAATGCTTAGCCAGAAACACGAACTTCTTTTTCTTTCCTTTTTACTCAAGCTAAAAGCCAAAAAAAAAAAAAAAATGGAGAGAAATAAAATAAAGAGGGAAAAACAACTTTTAATTTTGTCCCGAATCTTCTTTTTTTTTGTTTCAAAGTTCGCATCTACACAAGCAAAGTTCTAGCTTAGAGCAGTTGTTTCTAACTATTTTTCAATTCGGATTCTCTTGACATGATTTGGTTCAGTGTCTCGTAAAAGTATTGGCTTATCCGAATGATTTATATTCGGACTATTGTCCTCACCTATGTCATTATCAAAACATTCTCCTCTTCCGGTGCTCGCCGACCCCGGTGACCTTCAAGGAATTTTGAACTGAACCTTTTATTTAATCTACGGTTGTAGATTTTCTCATTTCACTGTCCATATCTCGGAATACTTCGTCTTGCTCTTATTGTCCCATGGGACAAAAAACCCAGTGGGGCTAAAGCATTGGTTCGTGAAATTAAAGAGATACTAATTGTGATTTCAACATCCATAAGAGAGACCAGATCTGAAGAGGTGCTTTAAGAATATGACCCTAGTTCATAGGTTGTTTCAGTTTTGTAGCAGCTTACAGTGTTGGACAAAACTACTCTAGCATAGATTAGTCTATATTCAATATACTTATCTTTATTTTAATCATTTCACCTGAGCAAAGCAGTAAAGCCACTAAGATGAAACGGAGTTACTAAGTGTGAGAGAATATGAGACAAAAAAAAAAAACACTATTAACCCTAGAACACAAACCATGGGTATATAGTACCCAGAGCAAATTTTCCTATTTTTAATTACAATTTTCAGTACCTGATTTTCTTAGCTAAATAATGTTTTTCAATTCCTATTAATGTTAGCTCAAAGTACAAAGTTTAAAGTGCTTGCATATAAAATATTTCAAATAAAGATTTATATTTAATATTTTT
>CAHIKZ030000309.1:25000-140000 GCA_903632075.3 Acanthosepion pharaonis | reverse complement strand
TAATTTATAATATTTATGCTCTGTAAATTTACATTGAGCACTGTTTTGTAAAAATAAAAAATATCAATAAGAACACCGGATTATATATCTTACTTTCTTCTTTCTATTTTATATATATATATATATATATATATATATATATATATATATATAAAACAAAGTATAATATTTTTTCAATAAATCCACATTACAACCAAAAACGTTTGCGGCACCCTCTTCTTTTTAATATATATATATATATATATATATATATATATATATATATATATATTATATTAAATAGATCTGTTGGTATATAATATAACAGAGTATGTAAATTACACGGCTATTTTTTAAATCCATTTTTGATCAGTGATCTGAGGATTATGTCAGATGGATGGGACGGCTATCAAAATGTTGAATCAGTCAGCCATGTTTAAGTGTGGGCTTAATCTATTGCATACACTTTGAACTTACGGCTTTCGAAAGACATGAAATCACTTCTTCTCCACTCTCACCTAAACAGCAGATTAGACTGGCCTCTATCGCCTTGACATACAACCAGTCCATTAGAAGTAACACTGTGAATTCTGTAGCAATATCCCAAAAACCGTATTGTTTGTTTTGTTTTGTTTTACCGCATATCAACCTCAATGGGTTATTTAATTCCGACAACTTTTTATCCTGGTAATATGTTATTTTGTCAAAAATCTAATTCTAGACATATTTTTTTTCCTTAAAAATTTATAGCTGATAATTTTATTTTCAAAAATGTATTGCTGGTAATATTTTTTTTTCAAAAATGTATTTCTGGTAATAGTTTTTTTTTTTTCTTTAAAAATTTATTTCTGGTAATAATTTTTTACAAAGTATTTCTGTTATTAAAACCTTTCTTTTTTTACACTTTCATAATGCTTTTTACATTAGTTTCGGTGTTAACTATTTGTCCATGGCTGGGACCCTGAGAGGTGCTACCACCCCGGGTCAACACCAGCAATTAAGAGGTGGTTCCACGCTCCTCAAAACCTCCTAATCTGAGGCATTGCTGTTGGACGTAGTTTATCATCTTACCCTTGACGCTGATGTTGTTTATCGTCATACCCAGGACGGCGAAAACTATATTGCCAATGATTTCTACTAAAGTACTTCATTGAAAAAGGTTATTAAGAAATGTATTGTAAATTATCTTTACTATAGAGGTGCTAAGCAAATGATTTTTACTAAAGAACTGCATTGAAAAAGGTTCTTACTAAAGGATTGTATTATAAATTATCTTTACTATAGAAATACTTAGCAAATGTTTTTTTTTAATGAAAAATTACATTGAATGTTAGCACACTTGTACTCCCGTCCCATACTATCCAACTCTGCACAAAAAATGTACAATTCATATCATGTATACCTATATAACCCCTTAAAACATAGGGGCACCAGATGGACTGCAGCTGTTTTAGTAGTGGTGTGTCTAGGGCAATATAGCCTGACAGAATCCACCCTTTTCAGGTTGGTTCGAATTCGGAGTTTTCCTTCTCTTTGAATGATTCCCAGTCAATGCTATCTGTCTCAGTCTGTTTAGCGATTTACGCACAACTGGCGAGAGCAGAAATGAAATTCATATTATTCCCAAGGGTACTTGTGCATAAGTGAACGTAACAAACACAACTGGAATTCAAACTCAGTTCTATAATTTCTCATTCTTATTCTTTGCCCCACAGTGCATTGCCAGTGTGTATACATCGGTACTCTTTAGCAAAGGAGGTTTATTTATAAAGAGAGTCCATTAATGGATGTTTTAATGTGACTTGTTGGGTGTGCAGCTGGTGTAATGGTTAACAGCTCGGAATGCGAAATTGGCATGCCAAGTTCGAATTTTGGTTGAGATCATTACATTCACTTTTGCACAAATACTTTTGGGAATCACAGGAATCCATCTGTTCTCCCCTAAGCTATGGGTTAAATAGTAGAGTACACTGAACTTTTCATGTGACTTGTTGGGTGTGCAGCTGGTGTAATGGTTAACAGCTCGGAATGCGAAATTGGCCTGCCGAGTTCAAATCTTGTTTGAGGTCATTATATTCGCTTTTGCATAAATACTTTTGGGAATCATATTAATCCATCTGTTCTGCCCTCAGCTATGAGTTAAATAGTATACTGAACTCTTCATGTGACTTGTTGGGTATGCAGCTGGCGTAATGGTTAATGGCTCGGAATGCGAAATTGGCCTGCCAAGTTCAAATTTTTGTTGGGGTCTTTATATTCACTTTCAAGCAAATACTCTTGGAAATCATAGGAATCCCCTTGTTCTCCCCTCAGCTATGTGTTAAATATTAGAGTACACAGAAGTCTTTCGCCATGGTCAACAAACAGTATAAAGGATGGAAAACTCTGAATTCAAAATCACATGTCCCTACTAGGGCACATAATTGAACTGCAACTAAAGTCCATTCGGGTATAGTTCTAGTATAAATCAGAGCTTTGTCTCTGTGTTGAATAAATACAAATGGGCCTGAGCAGATAGGCATGTTTGGAATTAAGTAGCCATATTGAAGATGAAATCTGATGATGTTATGTAATAGAATGGATATCTCTAGCCGAGGACAACTCTTAATTGAAAACTGTATGTGGCCTTTGTAGAGCACATAGTTGATCCATAGCTAAAGAACATTCACATGGGTCTGAACTGATAGGCATGCTGAGAAATGAATAGCCATGCAAAGATGAGAAATTACATTAAGCCTTCAAGTTGTAAAAACTCTAATGGTGATGCAACTTGTTTTAAAACTTTTTACATATATTTGACTCGCATTCTTTTTTTTTTAAGTTTTTCAACCATCACAGTATGAGAAAATGGAGGATTTCGTAAGCAAAAGTGTTATGGTAATTTACCCACGCACACATGGACTCTCGCAGCTATAAATAGAAGCAGGTACTGCCTTTTGGAGAGGGAACTTTTTAGCAGTCAACGCAGCCGGACCGAACATTCTTGCTGCAATACTCTCGTTTGTATATGTTTATATTACTGTTTCTGTTAATATATATATATTTTAACTCAATTACTCTCTTTGAAGGAGAGAATTGAAGCAACACAAATGTGGTTCTACAGAAGGATGCTGGGAATGCCATGTGAGTTACGAAAAAGTTCTACATACAGTGGAAACATAAAAGACTCTTATAATTAACATAAGGATGGAACAGTTGAAATTTCTGGGATATACGAGGAAAGAAGGCTTGGAAAATGTAATACTCACAGGAATGAATGCAAGATAGAAAACAATGCATAACTTGTATAGTGAGCTTATGTAAATGGATGCTAGAACAAAGTTTTCAGGAGAGATATCAAAAAGACAAAATTTATAATGAGCTACAAAGGATAGGAAATTGTGGAGAACCGTGTTCACTGATGTCCTGAAAGAAATGTCCTATGTTGAAGCAAGGTAGAGTAATGGTTAGTAGCTCAGATTTAGGAATCACTGAGCTGAGTTCTTGATATTTACTTATGTGCTAATGCCCTCTCTCCCATCTATGGATAAATAGCAGGACAGGCTGGGTCCTATAGTCTTGGGTGGCAACTGGTCTAAGAGAAAGACAACTCTGAATTCAAAACCTGAGAAAAGTAGTAAAAAAGGGAGACTGTGCCCTATAGCTATGGTTGGTTGCCAGTCTAGGAAAAAGAAAACCAGACTGGAGAGTGTTGGGCTCCACCTGGATAGCTTTTCTCTCAAAACACCGTTGTTACTGTGGCCATAATACAAGTGGTACCCCTTCAATTCTAATGGTTTCTGAGACTTGTATATAAGTACAAGGGAAAGACAAAAATTGTACGTACACATATAAAGATTTGTTATGGCAAAAGTACAGATAATTTTTAAATTATCCTCATATACATGTGATGTTAAGAGTTAATTCATGATCATGTTGATCTTGCCATAGTTGTGTATAATTGTCTAATATGGTCTACTTGATTTTAGAGATTAAATGTTTTAGGTGATTTTTGTTTCATGAATGAAATAATTTTTTTACAGTAAGATTTACAACATTCATATCTGCATAATTTTTATATCTTTATTAATTTATGCAAATTTTTTGTTTTTAAGTAAAAGATATGTAGCCATTTTTAACTTTAATTAAAAGGAAACTTTTTTGTAAAAATATATGAAAGAAAATGTTTTATTAGTCGAACATGTTTAAAATTTTAAAATATGTATATATCTGAGTTTGTCTATATTTCTGAGATGAGGTATTATGTACAGTATTTACATTAGTCGGACTATTGTCCTCATCTTTGTCGCCATATTTGTCACAACGTTTGACCCGTTGTGCGCTCCGCCTTCTTCAGGTGGTTGGAATTTCGAACTGAACCCTTTATTTCGACCGCTGGACACACATGGCACAGTGGATAAAAGCGTTGGTTACATCCAGTGACAGACCCAAAGAAGGTGAGTTCAATTCCTGGTTAAGGCAGTGGAGAACTTTCAGAGGGAAAATTAGCAGGAGATAACTGATAACTGACATCCATCAAACATGGCACGTGGAATTAGAACAGTCTACCCCAGCGGTCGAAATAAAGGGTTCAGTTCGAAATTCCAACCACCTGAAGAAGGCGGAGCGCATAAACGGCAAACGTTGTGACAAATATGGCGACAAAGATGAGGACAATAGTCCGACTAATGTAAATAATGTATATATCTATGTAATAACAAGAGAGAGAAAGTGTAGGCTTAAGGATGCAAGAAAAGAATCTTTTCATAAAAAAAAAGAAGAAAAAGTATCTGTTATACATGGTTACTATTGGCATAAGTACAGTTTCAAACCTAACAGATAACAGATTACTCATTAAAATTCATTTTACACTTTATCAGTATAATGAATAAGTGTAGGCTTAAGGATGCTTTATTCTGCTTAGAATAATTGATACCAGGATAGTGACTATTTATGGTCCTCTAGAAATAAAAGAGTTCTTCAAAGGGAGGTAATCATATACCATGGGAGATTACACTTGATTACTTTATTACAATCAATTTGCTCTTCTATTATGTATGCATATTCTTTAATGCCAAAATTTCTTATGTAAAAACGAAAAAAATTCTATGAAAATATCTTTTCGTAAAAAACAAAAAAAAAAGAAGAAAAAATATCTGTTATGATTGGCATAAGTACAGTTTCAAACCTAACAGATAACAGATTACTCATTAAAATTCATTTTACACTTTATCAGTATAATGAATAAGACCCCCACTTCTAAATCCATGGAAAATCAGGATTTTTACATTCGGGCAAATCTTTTGGCTTCATTAAGCTTGTTCATACCTATAAATGCAAATTATCTGAAAAAAATATTTTATCTATTTTTGACCAATATACTTTTGTTGTGCCCAGGTTTGGTTTTATTTTTTTCTTTTATGGCATATCAACCTCAGTGGGTTACTTAATGCTGACAATATTTTCATTGTTGTTAATTTTTTTTTTTTCAAAAAATGTATTGCTAGTAATATTTTTCCTTCAAAAAATAATCCGGTAATAATTTTTTTACAAAGTATTTCTGATATTAAGAAATATTTTTACACTTTCATAGTGTTTTAACCCCAGTTTGGGAGTTAACTTTTTACCCATAGCTGGGACCACAACAGGTGCCACCACCCTGGGCCAAAATGGACCCAGGAACACAAGCAATTAAGGAGGTGGCTCCTTAAAACCTCCTGATCAGAAGCCTTGCTGTTGGACATAGTTTATTGTGTTACCCATGTGTTATGATGTTGATTTGGGGTTAGTAGAGACAAATGCCAAATAACATGTAACAATAAAAAGAGTTTTAATAGGTTGGTAAAAAGGTACAGAAATCGCCTGAGTAGTCAATAGCTCAGCTAAGAACTTCTCTGTCTATCTATCTTCTCCATGTCAACTGACATGCCACTATTTAAAGTCTTTGTTCACAGACACAGACAAGTTCATCTTCCAGAGGGGTGGTAGGTTTCCGACACAACACCATGACACAGATGTAATTTACCAAGTTAGCAATTTGAATGGGAACACTGTACACAGTTGCTATTGTTTTTAATAATTTCACCACAAACAAAGCAATACAGTCACTAAGTCACAAGACTTCATTGATAAAACATGCCATCAGCAGTCCCATAATGTTAACATTCTACATGACATCAAATATATAATCAGTACTGGAAAGAGCAATAACAGCTACTGGACTTGATAAACCAGTTTTGCAAAAAATGTGTTTTAAGTGAAAGATTTTTATAAATTTCAATCGAAAGAGTACTAACTGCTTGGTCAATGAATGCCGAATGTTTCCTTATAAGGAAGCTATTAACATTACCAGTACCATAACTGCACAGCTTAGCACCTGACCAGCCCACTCCATAAGTTTCAGCTGCATGCCAGTGGTTAAGTTTCTGTGAATGTTCATCTAGTTCACTCATTGAATAATCCTCTAATCCACTCTGTGAATGATTGTCTCGTCCACTCAGTGAATAATCCTCTAGTCGACTCTGTGAATAAACCTCTAGTCCACTCAGGGAATAATCCTCTAGTTCACTCAGTGAATAATCCTCTAGTCCACTCTGTGAATGATTGTCTTGTCCACTCAGTGAATAATCCTCTAGTCCACTCCGTGAATGATCATCTAGTCCACTCCACCTTCATCACAATAGGTAAGGAGGAGTAGATGCAATAGGCAACAGTAAACTATAGAAGAACTCAAAATTGGTTGCTGCATTTAAGTATTAATTAATATGCAAGCTTACCTTTTAAAAGTTTAATGATAATTCTTCTTCTGCCACTTAATTTAAAGATGATGCACATAGGTCCTTATTTCTGTACAAACAATTATTTTTATTTCATGAGTGACTTTTTCAGGATTTTGCAATTAATTTCTATTATTCCCAAATTTATTTCTAAGATGTAAAAATTGTTATCATACAAAACAATTTGACACAAAAAAATCAAGTAATAGGGCAAAATCAAAATCATCCAGTGCCTTAGGTCACTAGTCCAAAGAAAAAAAACCTAAGTGAGTAATAAAGCTAAAACATACAGCGTTCAATACTCTAAGTAATTCCATATATCCCTATATATGGAATAAATCCTAAAGAGCCAGGAACAACCTACCTTTTCACGTAAAGGAATCTTCTGGGTATACTTTAATATATATATATATATATATATATATATATATATATATATGTAAGCAAATATATGGATATAAATCTGACAGTATAAAGAAAAATATATACCTAAAAAACAAACAAAAATCCTTATATACAATTATGCTAATTTAATGTTAATATGTCAACGTCGGACGTTTCGGTCTAATAAACCATCTTCAGGACATATTCATAAATTATAACATTACAAGCGTACATATAAATTTTAGATCAAAATAGAATTCTTTTCATTTTTCATTCAAAATACTCAAATTTTAGGAATACGTTTTCACAGCGTCGCCCACGTGACAACAACGCTGATCATATAAAACTTTCAGTTATTCTGTTTAGATAAGTCTTTTTCTTATGTACATCATCTTTGTCATGTTGTATTGATAATGTTATAATTTATGAATATGTCCTGAAGATGGTTTATTAGACCGAAACGTCCGACGTTGACATATTAACATTAAAAACAGCATAATTGTATATAAGGATTTTTTCATTTGTTTTTCCGTATATATTTTTTCTTCATATATATATATATATATATATATATATATATATATATGTATGTATGTATGTATGTATGTATGTAAATTGTGTGTTTAATCTTTCTTTAATATATGATTTATCCAACAAGGTACTTTTGTGAAGTTTTCCTTATATATTACTTGAATGCAAACAAGTGTTTTCTTTTATGGACATAATGAGTATAAAAATTTTCCTAACATTTGTTGATCCCAAGCACCTTCAGCTGATCCACTGGATATTCTGAATTTATGACTGCAGTGAAACTGAAAATTAACTCCCCATTTTAAAATACTTATAATTTACTTAGTAACTATAATTTTCACAAGAAATGTATATAAGAGGAAAGTGTTTAGTATGAGGTTTTATTTAAAATTCAATATGGCCACCAAATTTTTCTACCAGCTTGTCAAGCTTCCCAGAAATTGTGTCAATTGATTTCACCAAGAACTCATGTGGTATGGAAGATATAAATTCTTGTATTCACCCTTCAGTTTCTTCCAAAGTCTTGGATTTGTATAGTAGACTTTCTTCATTAACCAACCTCAAAGAAACTCATACATAAAACAGGGAGCTACTTTTCAAGGACCCTTGAATTTATATATATATTTATATATATGCATATATATATATATATATATATATATATATATATATATATATATATATATATATATATATATATATATATATATATATATATATATATATATATATATATATATATATATGTATGTATATATATATATATATATATAAAAAATATGAGTCCAACATGCTACATAAGAGTTCTCATGTTTCAAAACAAGAGCCGAAAACTTCAATATAATTATTTCAATTAAATTGAATTAAAGTAAGCTCTGTTCCATATTCAAGCAAAATTTTTTTTTTTTTGGAATAACTTATTTCTGAAATTTACATGTTTTAATAGCATATTCATTATTGAAATCAAAATTTCTATGGTAACAGCTAGAGCGATTGTTTAAATAAACAGGGGTGTAAGGTGTTAATAATTTGTATCAGTATAAAGTTACATTCACAGATGTCAAGTCAGGGTAAGGTTGGGGGTGTCTAAATTTAAAACAGAAATTCAAATAATTATATTAAAGTTTCCGGCTCTTGTTTTGAAACATGAGAACTCTTATGTAGCGTGTTGAAATCATATTTTTATATAAATAATTATATTTATGCTCTACTTTTGTATCAAGCATTATTTTTTAAAAATAATAACAAAAATACTAAAGAACTTTGGATTATTTACCTAACGCGTTCTTTCCTATTTTCTATATATTTTCACACACACACACACATATATATATATATATATATATATATATATATATATATATATATATATATATGTGTGTGTGTTTCTAATAAAAACATTCAAATGTTTTAGAATAAGACAGGTGAGAATCAGCCAGAAATAGGGACAGTTATGGAAAATGTTGGGATGGCTGAAAGCTGGGTGAAGGACAGCTTTACATGGAAATTCTTTTGCCCTGACATCACAAATGCACCTGGTTACCATATAACTAAAAAAAAAAAAATCAACATTTCACTTTATCCTTCTGCTTAATTTAGCCTTGCTTCTATCTAACCCTACCATACCCTAACCCTAACCCTATACCGATAAACATTTTGCACACCTCCCACACAACCTCCCAGCCCTGCCCGTCTCACCACTCAAATAACCCTTTCACTCTTATCATTATGCAGATTCCTCTAACCACCCTGGCACCACCCTGAACGTCTTCAACCTCTTTCCCCTCCATCTACCTCCAATCCAAGTCTTGCATTCACCTTCTATTCTTTCTTGGGTCCCCTTCACTACAAGGATGACACACAGCTTTTTCATTGTTTGTTAACTTTGCCCCTAAAGGTTGACAACAAAACCCAAATGATTGCAGCTGAGTAGGGGAGGAGAAAAGAGAAGAGGAGGAGAATGGGGAGTAACCGCACATGCTACACTGTGCATAGTGTGCACTTACATGCAAATTCCTAGGTCTGTTAATTGCATCTAAGAGTGTATGCATATTAGTACATAACCATACGTTACCATATATATATATATATATATATATATATATATATATATATATATATATATATATATATATACATATATATATGTATATGTATATACATATAAATATATATATATATGTATATATATATATATATATATATATATATATATATATATATATATATATATATATATATATACATATATATATATGTATATGTATATACATAAATATATATATATATATATATATATATATATATATATATATATATATATATATATATGTTTGAACAATAAAAATATATAAAAATTAAATTTTCAGACATACTGGGTTGTATATAATATTTTTTTGTTTTATTTTGTATATATATATATATATATATATATATATATATATATATATATATATATAAAATGTGTGTGTGTGTGTTGTATATTTTTTTTTGTTCTTTTGTTTAAACATTATTTTATATATATATATATACATATTTGAGTAGAAGCTTTGTTTTTTAATTAAAATTAAAGTATTTTTTTATCCAAATACATCTACTAGCCTGAATATGTGAGAAATCTTGTCAGAAAAATATGCATCCTCTGGCAGGATTCGAGCCTGCATCCCCTTGGGAACTATTACTGGATCTGATGGGCCTGACCATTCAGCCACATAGGACATCTGGTTAGACAAAGCCTGAATAATGCTAGGTTATGTATAGTTTTCTGACAAGATTTTTTTGAATATTCAGGTTGGTAGATGTAGTTGGATAAAAAAATACTGTTTAGTCACAAACAAAGTTTCTACTTGAATATGAGTATCCATTTTAATATATATATATATATATATATATATATATATATATATATATATATATATAATTTAATTTAAAGAAAACAGATCACTTTAAGGCTCCATTAGTTATAATTTATTTCACCAGAGAATTTTATTTTTCTCTGGTTCTTCAGACTTCACTTTCAAAGGTGAAACAAAAAATTTACACTTTTGACAAGCAGTATTAAGCTTATATAAGTTAACATAGAGGGTGGTGAGGAATAGTGTGAGAGACATGGTCAAGTTTAGAAAGGAAAGGAGAGTTTTAAAATTTAGCATTATTTTTATTTATATTACAATACTTAATATTGAGGAGAAGGGGGTAAGTATCAGACATTGACCTATTTAATCGGTCATGTATATATATATATATATATATATATATATATATATAAGTAATGTCTGGTCACTTGTATTTGAGTATGACACATTAAATGTTTGTTCAGCACCCATAGAGTCCACCTGCAGTTTATACTGCATCTATGATGAGTAGACCATAGCTACAATTTCTGGGAGATCAACAGTTTGAACAAAACCAGTACACTCAAACCCTTCATTACAATGACTTGTGAATTTGTGCTATCACAATGAACAGCAAAACAATTCCATCAGCCCAATTTCATTCACAAGGCTTGGGTCAACCAATGGTATGGTTTTCAGTTACTTTCCAAAGATGCTGCATGCTGGTAACCTCTCTGCAGATAACATCAAGAATTCATCTCTTGATAAATTGACCATGGTAAGATTTGAACAGAGGTTTCATGGTTATAAAGTGAACATTCCCATGCATATATATATATATATATATATATATATATATATATATATATATATATAGTGTTAAGGTGCTATATTTATAGGATAAAGTGCTCAATATCAGAGGAAGAGTGTATGCAAATATAAAAGTTAACATACTCAATACTCAGAGACGACTGACTGTTTAATTCTAAACACATTCATTACACCACATGATTGCATTTAGCAAGAAACAATCTGTTGCCTCTAAGTGTTGATTTCAGTGTTACACACACACACACACACACACACACACACACACACACACACACACACACACATATATATATATATATATATGTATATATATACAATTATTTATTCAAAAATTATAACATAAATATGTTATAAAATCACTACAAAAACTAGCAATTTTGTTTCAACACCTCTGGTGTCTTATCAAGTGATGATGTTGAATGTAGATTGTAGAAACATATATTCGCTCTACTCTGTATTGAGCACTTTTTAAGAATAGTAATTGTTGGTTATTGGAATTTATTCCGTATACACCAATCATATACTTGTATATATATATATATATATATATATATATATATATATAATAATCCGTTGGTATATAATTCAAGTGAATCCTAATAATATAAAACATTAAAACTGATCGACAAAGAGAGCTTAATGTATATATTATAACACCATATATAAATAAATAAATTACATAGAATAGAAATTAAAAATTAGCCTATTTGAATAGCTATTTCACCCTACAAGTGATTCTGTACAGGATATATATATATATATATATATATATATATATATATATATAACATGGGATAATTTTACATCTTAGAAAATGTTTAATATCTAAAAAACAACAAAAAAAAAACCCCACTAAACTAATTGAGTTTCTTTTTTCCAGGTCCTCAGATAAAACCTTTAGCCATCTTGACACCATTTGTCATAAGAATCACTGAAAAACACTTTGAGTTATTCATCTAGAAATAGAACAGGTTAAAATCATTTTGTGTCAACCCCGCTATGTCTTCCCAACCAAGCAATGGTGAGAAGAATAAGATTATTCAGTTCTTCAGTAGAGAGGAAAATTGGATCAGGAGGTCACAACTGAAAGAGGGATCATCCTTTCAACTTAAATACTTTTTTATTGTTCAAAGTAGAGTGCAATAATGTTATAAAAGTCTCAGAGAATTCCAGTCAGATATCTTTAATCATTTCTAAGATACAGTGGTTCAAAGCTTAATCTAACAATTGGACAATTTTGCTGTTGCACCCAGTACATTCACATACAATATAGTGGATGCTCTTTAATTTGTCTCATTTTCCAGCTTTGCAGTGAAAATGTCAATATAAATTTGCTGATGTCACAGCTTTTATAAGCCATTATCTTAATGTGTTTTTGTTTTTATGTCCTATCTCAGTTTCTTCTTTTTTTTCTAATATTGTGCCTTCATAAGTAAATTCATGTTACCATGTCATTATTTTTAAATTTATTTATGAAATATATTCAGCATATATTTTTTGCCAAACTTGCTAAAATTTAACCGATTTTTTTTGTAGCTTTTTATGCTTAATGCAATAACCCAAAAATACAGTATCACATAAAAAATAAACTGTAAAAAACGACTGCAAATGCTAGAGGCATTAAACATAAAATCAGGCAAATAAACATTGATATAATTTTAGCAAATTTTGGAACAAATATACTAAATATATTTCACAATTATAAAACAATGTATTGATAAAAATAGAGGGCAATATATATGAACAGACTTGGATATCTATGAACAGATTAAGTTAGAAATGAACCGAATGATGTTGATATAGAGAAACAGATATGCCTCAACTAAGATATTAGACTTCTTCAGTCTCAATTAAAAAACTCAAAGTGCAATATAAGCTTCTTTTTTTTTAAGCATTACACCCCAAGTAAAGCGGGAGTGCCACAAGCACGCAAGGGGTTACAGAGAGGAAGAGCAAGAGAAAATTGTCGTGTTTGAGAAAAAGATAAACTATAAGGATGGGATCAGGATCAAGGCATCAGAAGATGTCAATTGACTTTACATTTGAATATTTGAAGATTATTCTGCTAAACCCTCCTACAATAGAATGAACTCTTCCTCCTCTCATAAATACTAACTGCGAGACTTCTTAGGGTAGAATCATGAGCATCCGAGAGGCAATGCAACCTGACCATTCGGATGGACGCTTCTAATTGCTTATTACTAACACTCTTGTTTTGTATATATCTGTTATTTTAATACACTTCTTCAACATACCATCGTCTTCCATGTCTTTCTTTCTGGCCTCTAAACAGGCCACAACAAATATAGCTATCAAAGAAGCAAGTAAGAAGAAGAGAGTTTCATAGACGGAAAGTATGAGATAAGGAGCTACTGGAGTAGAAGAGACGGCTACATTTAATCATTTTGACAGTGAAAAGGTTGGGACCAAGATGCCAACATAGTAGCATGTTTAGATTCATACAGTTTAGGAGCCAGTGAAAGTAGCTCATCAGAGCAGTTGCCATGAAAATTCTTGTAGAAAAGACAGAGGGAAGCAACCGTATGTCTGCGAGAAAGTGACTATAGATGAGATGCCAGATCAGGACCTATCACACTGCATATCACTCTCTGGATTCTGTTGAGGACCACAAGATGAAAAGCAGGGGCTCCAGACCATATATGGCAGCAGTATGCTATTCAAGGACGAATGGTTGATTTATAGATTTGAAGGATGGTTTCAGGCAAGAAAAACTTTCTGGCAAGACACAGAGAACGAACATTCCTTGCCATAGATGAAGCTATTGATTCAATGTATTTGTTCCAACTCAGGTCAACAGAGAGCATGAGACCAAACAGGTGCAGAGAGTCACTCTTGTGGAGTTGGATGAAAGCCATTCTGCTGGGAGGCAGGGAGGGTTCTCTGTGGTGGGTAAATGAAAGCAGTTTCGTTTTGGAAGCATTAAAGTTTACAAGCCATTTCCTGCCCCAGTCAACCACAGATTGGAGGTCCTTTTCAAGACCAACTGCCAGGTTAGTTTTGTCAGCGATACCAGATTTACTATTGAGGCAGGAGTAAATAGTAGTGTCGTCAACATAGATGCCTACTTGGGAACTGATGACATCAGGAAGATCATTAATGAAGATCAGAAACAGTCTAGGACCCAGGATAGAGCCTTGGGGAACACCAGCATTTGTGAGATTATAGGCAATCTTTAACTTTCTGCCCACAGAAAGATGGTGTATCAAAACTATGACTTTTCCCTTCACACCACTATTATTATAACTACCTTCAGACTTTGGCAACGTTTATTGCTTAAAAAATGATTAGAATTTTAACAAAACCTAAACCTATGAAAGTGAATTCACATATTTTCTTTCTTCTTGAGAATTGACAATAAAAACAATAAACACTATTTATTTATTAGATTTTTATGGGAATGGTTGGCAAAATATCAGTTAATTGCCAATTGATTCAAACTTTATAAAATGGTAAATAATAAGGATTTCCTTATAGTTGCTTCACATATTTTAATAGTTTAGTCAAGGTTTATAAATTTATGAATAAAAAATTGTTTTCATATTTATTTCTTTATAATTTGATGAATGAGAAATATTGCATTGTATTAGTTTTTAAAATTTTGTAAATATAAAATTATTCTTCTCAATAAACAATCTAATATATTTATCAATTGTGTTATTTAAATTCTCAAGAACAAAATATATGTATAAATTTCATCATGTTTAAGCTTTATTCCAATTCTAATCATCACTTTTTAAAACAATAAACATTGCAGAGAAATGAAGGTAGTTAAAATAATAGCAGAGTTAAGTGAGAAAACATCCTTTTGCCATTTTGTCTTTTATGGGTATGAAGGTTAAAGCCAACTTATGCTACTCAAATCTCTTAATTGGTGAAGAAGTTGTTAGAAAAAAGAGAAATGATTCCAGAAAATGGTCTTAATAATCAACAAAAGGACAGAAACAAACACTATAAAATAAATAAATGTTTTTTTTTTCATAGTAACTGGAATATTACTAAATACAGTTTGCATTTATCAAATGTCCCCAAACATTGAAGCTAAAATAATACAAATAAAGATGGAGGAAAAATTGGATGGTAACATTAATGCCTCCAAACTAATCTAGTATCATTTCATCATCACCGAACATACTCAAAAGTTTTGCCTAACATGGTGAATGACTGTACTCTGATTGAGGCTACTAGCTTTGAATGTCTACTTTGACTCAATTTCACCCCAGACTTCAAGTGAAACTCATGTATATGATCAATCACTAAAGATGCTGGTAAAATGGTCAGTTCCTTGTACTGCTCCAGGAAGTACCTGACTCCTTTTATGCCCTATATTTACAAGAGTCAGATAAAAGCAAAAAGAAATTCTTGAAGCCATATCTGGACAGGAACTGAAAATGTTCACTTTTCAGCCTTGACGGAGTTCAAAAATAAATAAACGGCCTTGTGGATAATGAATTATTTCCCCTGTACAAACTCCCTCCACCAGCTATATTAGTCAAACTTGTATCACTAAAGCATTATTATCTAAAAAAAAAAACAATCTAAAATATTTTCTGGCTTTAAATAGGGTTAATGGACTATACAAAAGAAATTAATCAAACCTTCAAAATATGAAACATCATGGCTTCTTCTTTCTGCTGGCTCTGTTCATAAGTTTATTAGGGAGTTTCTTCACTGTTTCATTGGGTCATGTGAGGGTC
Organism: Acanthosepion pharaonis; assembly: GCA_903632075.3. NCBI lineage: Eukaryota > Metazoa > Mollusca > Cephalopoda > Sepiida > Sepiidae > Acanthosepion > Acanthosepion pharaonis. Next base: position 123,971 of record CAHIKZ030000309.1, on the reverse strand, counting down.
AAATTCTCTAAGCCTTCTTTCTTCATTGTGTCCCAGAATACTGTCTCTTTCTGACTCGATAAGCATCCATTTGATTTTGTTTTCTTAAATACTTCCTCATTGCTCACATTTTCAGTCTATGATATTATGACACTATGAACCATATTTCTGTTGCTTCAAATCTCTTCATTTGTGAGGAGACTGTCCAAAATTTACTGCCATATAGAACTAATAGTAAATGCTATGTTATGGAATAAGTGAGCATTCAAGACTATTTACATTATCTGGACTATTGTCCTCATCTTTGTTGCCATATTTATTATGTTTCGACTCTTGTTCACTCCAGCCTTCTTCAGGTGGGTTAGATTGTTCTAGTTCCATGTTTAATGGATATCAGTTATCAGTTCTGTTAATTCCCCTCTCCAAGTTCTCCGCTACCTTAACCAGGTATTGAACTCACACACTTTGGATCCTGTTACTGGATCTAACTAATGCCTTTATCCACTGTGCCATGTTTCCTTGAGGACATCTGTGTATGAATTTCTGGGTATTATAAACCTAATGTCATCAGCAATCATTTTTTTTACCACTGCTCATATTGCAATTTTTTGCTGTTATCATTACATGTTTTTAACAGAGCTCATATTGCAATTTTTGTTATTATTATTGCTTTTCTCTGTCACTCCTTATTACCGGTTCCCATATTGTATTCATTTTTATGCTTGGTCGGCTCAGAAGATTTTTGTGGCCTAGCATATGTGCTGATTCCTTAAGTTTACGAATTTTCCAATGGTGATCCCACAGAGGGCAGTGATCTCCCTTTTCTCTCCATATGTGGTCAGACATGCCTGATTTTTCCACTTCCCCACGTGTTACAGCTTTCTGGTGTTCCTGAAGAAGGCTGGAGCGTATAACGGATGAAATGTTGTAATAAATATGGCAACAAAGATGAGGACAATAGTCATAATAACATAAATAGTGTACATAATACCTCATCTCAGAAATATAGACAGATACTGAAGGCCGCAACATTGTAATAAATATGGTGACCAAGATGAGGACAATAGTCCAAATAATGTAAATAGTGTACATAAAACCTCATCTCAGAAATATAGACAGATACTGAAGGCTGCAACGTTGTAATAAATATGGTGACCAAGATGAGGACAATAGTCCAAATAATGTAAATAGTGTACATAATACCTCATCTCAGAAATATAGTCGGATACTGAAGGCCGCAACATTGTAATAAATATGCTGACCAAGATGAGGACAATAGTCCAAATAATGTAAATAGTGTACATAATACCTCATCTCAGAAATATAGACAGAGTGATCATTCAGATAAAAAATTTTGCTGGAAAATTACATGGAAGTTAAAGAAAAGTTCTGAATCAGATAATTATGTCTGGAAATATTTTGAAAAATAAAAAGTGTACTATACCATATAAGAAACTTGATGGAGTGCGGGTTGAAAGAATTAATTTCATATATTTGCTAGAAAAGAGTACCATGTTATTAAGTTTGAGAAGCTCCAAATTCTTATATCTTGCAATGCTAAGAAGTTGAAAAAATGATTTTATTTGCAGCCAAATTTGAGCAATTGTTCCTTGGCTGATATCCCACCTTTTGACAAAATGTCATTCATTCTCATTAAGAAGATTTGAAGATATCGTGACACAGACAAATATAATCTCTACTGAACTTTGTTGGCACACAATATTTACATTACTGTTCCTCTACAATTTCCTGATTAGATGAATATTCTCATTGCAACAAAACCAGTAGACACAGCAGAAATTCAAACAAAATTAAATTCAAAGATCATTTTACTGTTGAAATTGATAGAAATAACTATAAGTTCTATTTTGATAGATTCTTTTCTCATACATCTCACCTGTGGAACTCTTTTCTGTTTTCTTGCTTCCCAGTCATCTGCAATCTTCAAAGATTTAAATGCAATGTCTATTGCCATCTTCTGTCTTCCTGAAAACTTCCGTTGTCTTTTCTCCTCACTAAAGTCAACTCATTCTATTTCACTACCAGTAAACTCTAGATTCTTATTGATATTGTCATCTTTCTTGGAGTGAAATGATTAAATATATATGTGTGTGTGTGTGTGTGTGTGTGTGTGTGTATACAAATATAGAAAAATAGGAAAGAACCGTTAGGTTAATAATCCAAAGTTCCTTAGTATTTTTGTTTTTATTTTTAAAAAACAGTGCTCGATACATATGGAGAGCCTAAATTATAATTACTATTCAAAATATGATTCCATATTACATAAGAAGTTCTCATTTTGGAATAACAGAATCTAAAAAACAGCTCTGAAATTTCATCCTCAAATTCAATTTTGAGGATGAAAAACAGATCTTCAAATTTAGCTTCTGTTTTGAAAACATGAGAACTCTTATGTAGCGATGGAATCATATTTTTGAATAATAATTATTATATATATATATATATATATATAAGTGAACATTGAAGTCAACACTTAGAGGCGACAGGCTGTTTCATGCTAGATGCAATCGTCAGGACATATATATATATACTAGTTTAAAAGCCAACCTATCAGGTGAAATTTAAGCTAGCTCCTACAAAGGGCTCTTGATTGGGCCTTCATCACAACAGCTAGGGAGGAGTAGATGTGATAGGCAACAATAAACTACAGAACTTAATGTTGATTGCTTTATTTAAGTACTGCATTAATATTTTAGGCTTATCTTTTAAAAGTTCTATGATAATTCTTCTGCCAACCGTCAATAATATTAACTACAAACATGGCCACAATATGCTGATTGTGTTCAGAAAATAAAACCTACACACATCCCATACATCTAATTAAAAAACAAAAATAAAATCGTCCTTGATAATGGCTAAAAGTATAGCTGAAAGCACTTGGAATGACAGAACATTTGTACATTTTTCTACACACTCTGTGTCCAGAAGAAGAAAACACTTGTTCAAACACATTATTAAATAAAAAGCTTAATCATAGTACCTTGTCTGTCGTCTTTAGTGAAACATGTATAAATGAAGTTTATGGGTTGTGTGTATGTTTAGAGTTATAGGGACGTTTATGATTTATAGGGACGTTTATGATTTATAGGGACGTTTATGATTTATAGGGACGTTTATGATTTATTTGGATTTAAAAGCAAAATTCTACCTCTTTTTTCAAAAAAAAAAGAAAAAAAGAATTATAAAGCTTTTTCTTTCGTTTTTTCCGAAAAAAAGAGTATGTATTTTGCTTTTAAATAAGAAAAAAATTATTCATTCGCCAGTAATTTACAATCACCTGATGAGACACATTGATATGTGTTGAAACAACGACTGCAATTGTGTAGCAGTTTTACATGTTTTTGGTGTAATGTCCTAAAATAAATAATGTTGGTCTACTCTGTATGGACCCCTCTTTTAAATTAAATGTTACAAACACTGGAACTATACTCTGCTTGTTCTCATCAAACCTAGAGATATATATATGTATCTATATGAATGTCTTTTTTTCTCTCTCTCTATGTATATATATATATATATATATATATATATATATATATATATATAATGGCCTGATAATTGCATCTAGCATGAAACAGTCTGTCGCCTCTGAATGTTGACTTCAATGTTCACTTTTATATTTATATTTACATATGCTCTGTCTCTGATATTGAGCACTTTATCCCATAAATATAGCACACTTTAAAACTATAATGATGCATATATATATATATATATATATATATGTATTTTCATATATATATATGCATACATACAAAGAATCAAAGAAACTTTTACATCCACATCTATCTATCTCTCTTTATATATATATATATATATATATATATATATATATATATGTATGTATGTATGTATGTATGTATGTATGTGTACATGGATGTAAAATAGATGGGCGTATGCATGATTTATTTAGAATGCGTCTGTATGTGTGTTTGCACAATTTGCTGAACATGTGAAGTTTAATCTAAATTTGCATCTCCATGTTTCCCCCCTAAAGAAGTAATTTCTCACAAATTATCCATTGTATTTACATGCTAACAACCTGAACACACATTCTTCTCTCTTGGCCTGTGGCATCCTTTGTCAAATCATGATTAGACCGTCAGTTACTTGGGACCCTGACTCAAATTAAGATTTGCTATCCCCACCCAATCCAAACTCTTTGCTAAACGGCCGGAATTTGTTTCACTTGACTGTATAAGAGGTCAGAAAAGCACTTACTTCCTAAATAGACATTTATATATATATATATATATATATATATATATATATATATATATATATATATATATATATATATATATATATATATAATGCCAGCAATAATTCTTTCAAATATATTTGGTTGAATAATATTGTCAAGTTCAGTCTATTCAATTTTTTATTAACTTTTTCAGATATTTGAATTAGTTGTTTTATGCAATAGATAGATTTACTAAAGTTCATTTTCATTTTATTTTATACCTCCCCCATGCAAGTACATTCAATTATTGCTACATATGTTTTTAAGGATTGTGTTTTGAGTATCTTTTTGTAACTTCATTGGTTAATGCCAGCAATCTTATATTTTCTAGAATCGATTTCAACATCATTGTTCTGGACCCAGAATAGGTCCAAAAGAAAACTCGAACTCAGCAATTTTTGTGAAAACATAACAAAAAGAATGAATACAAAAGTGTTGCACGTCTGACTGACAGCAAAGTACAGTAGTCAACTCGTCAACTGTAGACAGCTCCCTTGAGAGACATAATCTCCCTGCATATATAGTAATAGGATGAGTCCATTTAGTCCATAAAGGTAGGTCCCATAACAATCATATATATATATATATATATATATATATATGTAATTAATACAAGCAAAACGTTTGTCACTTAGCTGATGGATGTTGACTTCAGCATTATAACTCCAGATTTTCATACATCGACACATCAAGAATTACTCCATCCACTCATCAGGGGTATCATCATTTGACTTCTCACTCTCTCTCTCTCTCTCTCTCTCTCTCTATATATATATATATATATATATATATATATATATGAAGAAAAATATATACGGAAAAAACAAACAAAAATCCTTATATATAATTATGCTGTTTTAATGTTAATATGTCAACGTCGGACGTTTCGGTCTAATAAACCATCTTCAGGACATATTCATAAATTATAACATTATCAATACAACATGACAAAGACCATACTGTCGGATTTATATCCATATATTTGCTTATATATATATATATATATATATATATATATATATATATATATATATATATATATATATAAAGTAGAAATTCTGGGAGGCAGTGATCAACTATGACTGCTAGTTTTAATGTGTTTATTATGCAATCGTCAAGCATTCGGTGTCTGTAGTCTTCTAAACTGGGTACCCTATATATCGCTAATCCAGTTCAAGATGGTGAACCAACCAAATCCGCCAAGATTAAAAACAGCCAAAAAAATAAAAAATAAATCCATTCTAACCAGAAAGGGGGTTGCCTTTTTCAAAGAAATGTGTTCAATAACATATATAACAATAGCGCCAAGGTAAGGGACCTAAAGCTTCAAGCCAAAAAAGTGCTTGACTCGACCATGCCACTAAAATCACATCAGAGCATATAGAAGAGAAAGATGAGCAGACTCTAAAAAGATTCTGCCCAAAAATTGCTTACTGGCGACTCTTCTGCGGAGTCTCTTTTTATAAGGTGATGATTTTTGCCATAGTCCTTGCCTTCAGGTCATCTTTGGTGTTACAAGGAGTTTTGTTGGTCTTTTGCTCAATTGCACATAACACATAATAATCAAGGGGGTTGATGTCTGGGGAGTTATGTGGCCAGATGTAAGAGGTGATATGGTCCCAGAAATTGTCTGACAGCCATGACTGGGTTGTCCTGCTTGTGTGGGATGGTGCAGAGTCCTTTTGTCAGATATAGGGTCTTCTAGCAGTCACTCACTTGACCCAGGACAGCACTACCGCTTCAAGACACTTGATGTAGGCCTCTTTTTTGAGTCTGAGGCCCTCACCAAAAAATTTAGGAGTTCTTTTCTTATCAGAACGATCAGAGTGATTTTCCGAGCTGCCATAACGTTCATAATCACTGTTACCTTCATCCATCTCTTTTCAAATCCTCTGTACTGTCCCCAGATTGATATGAAATCACTCTGAAATGTTTGTATTGGAGCTTCTGGTGCTAATGCCAAATAGGGCATCATGCTGTTTCCAAATTTCTGACAGTGTGAATTGCATCATGGTGGACTTTTTCTTCCAGCATCAAACTGGCCCTACAGTTGACAAATCAAAAACAACAAAATTAAAAATATAAAATGGTGACAATTTACCCCTCACACTCTGTAGTTTACAGAATTCAGGTGGATGTGCAGGTGGCATAAATCATAATGACTTTGAATGAGAATTTGGAGAGCAGTGTTCAAATTCTTGTTGGGTTCATTTTATTCACCTACACATAAATACCCTTGGGGAAGGTATGAATCTATCTCCTCCCCACTACTCTGGGTTAAATAGTAGGAATATTTCCGGAGAAATCATTATTTTCAAATAAATTTTTAATGGAATATTCACTAGCAAAAAAAAAAAAATATTTATCCAGTCAAAAATCTGTTTCGGCATTAAACAGCCTTCAGGTAAATAAAATTTAAAATAAAAAAACATATGCGCTATAATTCTTTTTTATTTCACAGCCAGACATAATTTGCATTATAATTTTTTCTTATTAGATTTAAAATAAAATTAAAACCATTTTATATTGAAAATAGAACTTGAAAACATGTTTAAAAAATGGTATTTTAAAAAATGCTTTTCTTTTTTCTGTGTGAATTTGTAGGATAAAGAGTTATCATTATTTACATTCAGATTATTGCTGTCATCTTTGGTGTTATCACAAAGTTTCGGTTGTTCTACCCTTCAAGCCTTCTTCAGGTACCTGCCAATCTGAATAGTCATCAGGGAATTTTGAAATGAACCCTTTATTTAATCTATGAGGGTGGATTGTTCATGTTCTACCATTCCTATCTAAGTGTTAAAAATCATTGATACTAGAATTTTGTGACATAGCTATTGTGAGTTCAATCCCTGAGTTGGGTAGTATGTATTCAGGTTCAGTTGGAAAAGGATGAGTAATAACCGAGAAGTACTAAAAAGAAAAAAAAAATATCTCTTATACGGACATCATTTCAATGCAGTTGTTGAGATTGTCATTTTATACCCATCAGTGTTTAGTAATATTATGTTCATTTTTTTTATTAGTTAAAGAAATTTCAAATATTATCAACTTTAAACTCATATTTCTTTCATCTTAATTCCTATTGCTTTTCCTCGCATCAATTTGGGCCATCGTACTTGGGTGATAAGACTAAGTAATAATATTACCTAGAATATATTATAACATGAAGCATTGTCAGCCATTTTTTTTAATCATTTCACCTCAAGCAAGGCAATATAGCCACTAAGACACAAAGGGTCAGCAGCTTTTAATCATTGATCTATGAAAGTGTTGGTATACAGTGGACAGGGTTTTTTTTCATTTCACCCCAAGAAAAGCAATGAAGCCACTGGAATGCAAAGGATTACTGAGTATTTAGGGAATATAAAAAAAAGGAGAGAGAAATATAAAGGAACAAGAATTAAGAAAACAGGAAATTGTTTAATTGTCTGTATAGCATCCTGAATACTATGCCAAAATATTTTGAAATGCAACCCTGTTTGTTAATCAAATGAAAACCAATCACTGACTGATAGATTGATTGAATTAACTGATTACTGTTACTATTTCAACTCTGTCTTATATAGGAAGGTATGTGTTCTGCAGTCCAGGTTTCTAACCACAAGTTGGTTCATACTATATAGTCAGCCTCACAATGACATTTAAATTGATAAATCACAGAACTACTTTGCATATAAGGCAAAACATACTTACCTCGAAAGATATAATATAGATATAAAATTTTAAAATTTTGCCAATTAATGCAATCAGTAATTTTAAATGTTAATTATAATTTAAATGTCTAATTTGATAAACCCTAAGGCAGTTGGAAACATTTAAATAAGATTTTTTTGCATATATCCTTTTATAAGAGTAACATTATAAAATACATGCTGAAACAATTTCCGATTAAATGTTGACATTTTTTTTTTCTTTTTAAACATATCACCCCAAGCAAGATGGGAGTGCCACTAGCATGCAAGGGGTTACAAAGAATGAGAACAAAAGTAAAGAGGGGTGTTCAAGGAAAGGATATAGAGAAGGATTGACATTACATTTGAATATTTGAAGATTATAGCTATCAGGGAAGCATATAAGAGGAAGGGCATTCCACTGCTGGGAAGTGCAAGAGAAGAAGCAGTTGGAGTAGAAGAAACGGCTACAATTAACCGTTTTGATGGGACAGTGAAAGTAGCTCATCAAAGCAGTTGCCATGAAAATATTTGTAGAAAAGACAGAGGGAAGCCACATCACGTCTGTGAGAAAGTGACTGTAGATGAGATACCAGATCAGGACCTTTCATATTGCATATCTGTCTCTGGATTTTGTGGACTTAGTAATTTCTGTAATAATAATTCTATTTTTAACTTAGGAAAAGAGTTGAAAGGTGAAATTTTTTTTGGTAGCCCAGTTTTTGGCATGACCTTTTATCCACATCACTCTGCTTGAGATGTATATCGTGATGTAATGGATGTCAGCTCAGAATGAGGAATCAGAGAGCTGAGTCCTAATTCCAGTCAAGTTCATTACATTCAGTTATGTACAGATACCCTTAAAAAAAGGTATTAATCCATCTCTTCACTCCCCAGCTATGGATTAAATAGCAGGACAGACTTGGTCCTGTTGCCATGGTTAGCAACCATTCTACCTCAGAAAGAAATGGCAACTCACTATAAGAAAATCTTCTGCCTAGTCAGTCTTGCATTGAAAGAGACATGATCGGCCAAACATGAATCATATATGGCACTTGACTGACTGGCTAACTGATGCTTAAAATGCTTCATCATCTTCTATAAAGCATTAATGAAGAGGCAGTAATTTGTTTTCTGATACTCAAAGATCATAAACTTTACTGAGAAAAGGTAATTACTCTTGATTTTGGGGATAAAATTAATTCAAGTAAATAATTTACCAAAAGGTGGTCCAAAAGTTTTGCACTCCAATGTAGTTAAACAATTTCAGATTAAATATCATCACATTTTTTTAGTATTGGACAAATTTAAAATTTAGTTGACACCAATAATTAATTTATTTTTTATGTAATGTATTTAAATTAGATAATAAATGTGTATATCTGTTGAATTCACTGGATTTATCAAATCCTGACAAGCAAGAGACTATCTCTGTGAAACATCAAGTTGGAAGATAACTCATTTGAACTTTTATTTATCTATTCAGTAAATGTGTTTACACACACACACACACACACACACACACACACACACACACACACACACATATATATATATATAAAAGTGAACATAGAAGTCAACACTTAGGGTGACTGTTTCATGCTATATGCAATCGTCAGGCTTGACGATTGCATATAGCATGAAACAGTCACATTAAGAATGCTCCTCTGTGGCCAAATTGGTGAAGGCACGTCAAGCCAAATGATGGTTCCATATGGGATACAGGTTTGAATCCTGTCGGAGGGCGAATATTTTCTGTGAAAATTTCTCGGACATTCAGGCTGGTAAATGTTGTTTAATACTGTTTATTATAAACAGAGCATTTACTTAAATATTTGTATGTATAAAAAGAATGTATGAACATAAAAATGTCTTAATATATATATATATATATGTATATATATATATATTTTCTATAATATATTGAACTTTACATGTTTTCTGAGAGTTATTGTGGAAATTTGGTGTTTCAGGATTTTCCTTATAGCAAATTCATCTTGATTATAGTTATTGTGCATCTGGTTGCAAAAAATGCAACACCACATATAATTTATCAAGGCAAATGTAAGCATTATCTTTTGCAACAGGTATTTATAAACAGAAGTACAAATGTTAGTTTTTCAGAATTTGTTTTTACAGATATATTTTCAGTTATATCTGAATTTTTAAACATGCACACACACACACACATACATATATATATATATATATATAGAGAGAGAGAGAGAAAGAGACATAGATAGACAGATAGAAAAAAAAATATAGGATATTAGCTAAAAATTGGATGAGCTGATAGCTTGAACTGCTTACTTGAAAAGCAATATTGAAAATGAAGTCTTATATTTCCCGGATTGATTTCCACCTACATGTGAAGTATCTGACAAAATGTCCGAATTCCTAGATAACTTTGCATCTGAGAAAATTAATTAATTAATATGATGAAATTCTTCAAACTTTTCAGTAACTTTTCATTTATTTATGACCAGTAAAGCCTTTGTAGTTTAATTATGAATTAATTCTTGATAAATCTGCAAGAAATAACTTACAAATTAAATAATTAAAATTTTTCATCTAGTTCAGCCAAACATTTTTCTGAATTTGTGATTGAGCACAAAGGTCACATTCATGTATTTGAGAGTCAAGCTAAAATATATTTCAGTCAAAGTGTAAGGAGACTTTCCTGTATTTGAAAATTAAAGTTAAATGCAAATTCCTGAAGAAACAAATAGAAATAAATTTATTTCATCAAAACTTTTTCAGATATTTAAATTTCAGCAAGGAACTGCTCATTTTCTTTATTTCCATTTAGAAAATACTTCTAAAAATCACATTTTCTAAATAATAGAAAACATTAAATAAAACAATGTTGAATTAAAAAATACCTCCTCACAGTCTGATTAAGTTTAAATAATTTGACTGTCCACTTGTCTGACACCCAAATCCTTTAAGGAAAAAATTACATGCTTGACAAAAAACACGACACAAGACAATGCTAAATAAAACATTTATTTTTTTATTTAAAATTTACATCTGAAAGACACAAAAGCCTTCAGAGTGGTAAGAATTTTAAATGAGTTTTTGTGTTTACTAGTTTAGCAAACTGGGGTTGCATGTAATGGTAGGGGGTAGATGATTTTTTTTTTTTCATTATCATCTATGTTTAAAGTTTAGTAAATGCAAAAGGTTAATGAAAATAATTAAGAAGGTGTAAAAAATAATATAAGCAACAAAGCAAATATCGCCCCCAGGTTGGGGACGGCAAAGAAAGAAGCAGTCGCTAAGTTTTCTGGCGGACATCTTTACAAGACCTCAATTATCCATTTCCACGCTTTTACATCTCAGGCATTAGCTCACCACCAAGTGGAATGTCTAAACGATGGTAAGCTTATATACACTCCAGCTTTCTGCTTCTTGCCATTCCTCAGCTGTGAGCTTCAGGCTTCTGCCACAATCTTTCAAGCAGGTGGAGGATCAGATTATCCCTTGTGGCCGCAGGAGTAGCATTTCTCGGTATTGTCACTTAATTTTTCCTGAATTGCTCTGATGCCCAGTGGAACTTTGGTAAATGTTTGGAAAAAGGTTGGCGCTAATCATTTCTTTATAATACATGTCCTTTTCTTTTTTTTTTTCTTTTTGTGATTTGCGGAAAGTTCAAGAAAATTACTTTTGAGCCTCGAAAAATCTATAGAGTTATATTACTTCCCCTTCAGAAAATTTAACTTTTGACCCCACGTTGTTTCTGTTTGTCTCCTTTTCTGTTCTTTTTTTCATTTATTCTTTCATTTCACTCTCTTTCTCTCTATACTTGTTTTACTTATCTCTGATAATCTCTCTCTTTGACTTCGTGTACATGAATTTATTTTTTTTTTAATTATTTCACTCACCCCAAGCAAGGCAATAAAGCCACTAAGGTTCAAGAGGTTACTCTGTGTGAAAGAATATTAGAAAAAGAAAACAATGTTAAGGAGAGATAACGATAAAAGAACAGGAATTAAGAAGACAGATGATGACTGACATTGCATATAAATTTTTGTAGTTGACTGGAAAGAAAGAACCTGGAAGAGAATAAGTGCAAGAGAAGAAACTATTAGCATAGAACTTACGGTTGCATCAAGCAATTTCAGTTGTAAAATGATGTTACCTTGTTTCCAATTTAGTCGGTTATGCATCATGTGTGATACATGTTGACCATGTTCACCATAGTCTATGAATATAGAATACAGCGCAGTACGTAATCTGTTCAATGAAACAACGTTAAAGATTAACACTCACGAGTCAGATATTTTACTGAATCTGACTATATCGCCAATACCACCAGCAGCTGTTCCATAATTCTTCAGTCTTCGATATCAAAGGCTGCCAGTGAATATTCAGAAAAAAAACATGGCTGCCTTTATACATGTCGCATTGAATATTTTGAGCCTTCTGATTGGTTAACCCTTCTATTAGTGAACTATAAAATGAGTCAGCTCATTTTGGCTGGCTCACTAGTACACCAGGGTACCCAAAAATTCCAACAATACACACTTAGGTGATCATGTATCTTTTGATGCATGACTGATGATGCAGATTTTTTTTTCCCGCAGTAGGTTGCCATTTCTTTCTGCAATAGACTAGTTGCCATCCAAGGCTATAGAACCCAGGCTGTCCTGCTATTTGCCCATAGCTGGGGGGGAGAAGAAGAGGATTCCTACCTGGGTATTAGCACATAAGTGAATGCAATGGATTCGACTGGAATCTAGTACTGTGCTTAAATTCATAAAGTTTATGTACAAAAGAAGAAAGTTCATCGAAACAGTTACTATAAAGATATTTATAGAAAAGGCACAGGGAAGCTATGTTATGATGGTGGAAAAAATGACTGAGGTCAAGATGCCAGATCAGGACCAATAATATTGCAGAGTATTCTTTGTACTTTTGATGTTTTCTGTTTCTTTGTCATTCATCCAAGGCTATAGAACCCATTCTGTCCTGCAATTTACCCATAGCTGGAGTGGAGGTTAGAGAAGAAGAGGAGTCACACCATTTCCAAGGGGTTTAGCACGTAAGTGAATGTATTGGATTTGACTAGAATCTAGTACTCTGCTTAAATTCATAAAGTTTGCGTATGAAAGAAGAAAGTTCATCAGAACAATTACCATGAAGATATTTATAGAAAAGTCACAGGGAAGCTACGTTATGGTGGTGGAAAAATGACTGAGGTCAAGATGCCAGATCAGGACCAATAATATTGCAGATTATTCTTTGTACTTTTGATGTTTTCTGTTTCTTTGTCATTCATCTGTATATATATTTCTTACCTCTAACAATCACTGTCATTCTCTGTTTGTCTCCATATGTATGTTTCTTACCTTTGACCTCAGGTCCCTTGCTTTTTTATCCTTAAAATAGTTTTATTACCTCTAACAATCTCTTTGTTTCTCTTTGTATATATGCTTTTCTTACTTTTGATTCTTCTCTATTACTTTGTAGTTCACCTGTATATATATTATTTAAATTTGACAATCTATTTTCTCTCTCACTCTCTCTTTGTCTCCTGTGTGTATTTTTCTTACTTTTAACAATCTCTCCATTTTTTTTGTTGTGAGAGTAAATTTTTGTCCCTGATCTTAGAAAGTTTCACCATTCTTGGCAGATCTTCTGTTATCAAAACATGAGATATTAAATAACACAAGTGATGGAAACGTAAAGAAAAAGAATGTAAATGAAATTTTGATTCATTGGCTTTTCTGTTTTAGAATAATTTATAAGCCTTTTGTTTTGCAGTAAATATGAAATAGTTCAGTCAGTCAGTTATGTGGCTTGCATGATACACACTTAGACGATCATGTATCTTTTGATACATGACTGACGAGGCAGATTTATTTTTTCCCAGAAGTAGGTTGCCATTTCTTTCTGCATTAGACAAGTTGCCATCCAAGGCTATAGAACTTGGTCTGTCCTGCTATTTACCCATAGCTGCAGAGGGAAGAAGAAGTGGATTCGTAACTTTCCCTAAGGAAATGTAATGGATTTGACAGGAATTTGAACTCAGCTCTCCGATTCTTTAATCCGAGCCACTATCCATTACTTCACCATGCCCTCCCACTCCTGAAATAGTTAGTCTCTTGAAATAAATTTGATAACAAAGATGACAGAAACAAAACCCCCAAAAATCTAAATGAAATTGACTAGAATTTAGACCTAAAACAAATAAAAAAATTATTTCTTTCTAAATTTAAAATTCCCAGCATCTCTTGTTCCTGCACATGTGTAGTCACATCAACGTGAAGAAACCTAGTCCAATAAAGTCCTAAAGAAAGAAATTGTCACACAAATTTTTTTTTCCACTTTGTCATACAGCTTTCCTGTCTCTCTATCTCTCTCTGCATATATATATATATATATATATATATATATATATATATATTTACAATCTGTTTCTTAGTAATTATTTTAAAAAAACAGTGCTCGATAGATAAACCAGAGAGCATTAATTCCTGTGTAGTGATGGGACCATATTTTTAGAAAAGTGTGTGTGTGTGTGTATATATATATATATATATATAAAGTCACAGGTATGATCTCATGTATGATGTTTGTGGTTGACTTTGCAAGAATAAAATAGGAAACTTGAGTCATATGCGAAATCATCATACCAGAGTATGGGCCAATTGCAAAATGACATTAAATACTAACAATTAATGTCACATTTATGGAAAAGTGCACAAGTTGGCTAGTGGGCTGAAAAGACATGCAAACATTCACAAAAATAAACCTAATGACAATAAAATGTGTTCTCTTTCATATCTACCAAATTTATGCCAGAGGTTTTAAAAAGTTTTCTGGCTTAAAGAGGCATGTATATTCAAAACACAACAAAGTCTTACAATATCTTGCTATGGTCACTCTAAAAAATGACGTAGCAGCCATTTTATATATATATATATATATATATATATATATATATATATATCAGCCTGAGTAAGACAATAAACTACGTCCAACAACAAGGCCTCTGATCAGGAGGTTTTGAGGAGCGTGGAACCACCTCTTAATTGCTGGTGTTCCTCAGTCCACCCTCACCCAGGGTGGTAGCACCTGTTAAGGTCCCTGCTTTGATAAATAGTTAACCACTAAAATGGGGTTAAAACACTAGGAAAATATAAAAATAGGTTTTAATACCAGAAATACTTTCTAAAAAATTATTACCAACAATACATTTTTGAAAACAAAAGATATTACCAGCTGTACATTTTTGAAAAAAAAATATTACCAGATATACATTTTTAAAAAAAAATTACTTACTATACATTTTTTGAAAAAAATATTACCAGCAATAGATTTTTGAAAAAAATATTACCAGCAATAGTTTTTTGAAGAAAAAAATATTACCAGAAATAAAAATTTTGTTCGCATTAAATAATCCATTGAGATTGATATGCCATAAAATAAAACAAACCAAAACCAATACGTATATATATATACATTATATATATAGAAAAATACATAAAAAAAAAAAACTGAATATGCATTATTAATGTTAAAATAAAGTGGAAAAACGTTTTGCGGTCTATTGAGACCATCTTCATGGACATTTTCATTTAAACATAATTAACATTATAACTTATAACAATTTAACACAAAGACGATGGACATAAGAACCCAACCAATTCAGACAGATAACTGAAATTTAATACAGATTTTCTGTTTAAATATGATCATTTCATTTGTCTGCATGTTTCCGACGCAGTTTTTTTTTTAAATTAATAATGCATTTTCAGAGTTTTGTTTTTTCTGTATTTTTTTTTCATAAGACAAAGAACATATCCATATAAACCTTTTTCCTATATATATATATATATATATATATATATATATATGAAAAATGTATGACAAAGTGGAAAAAATTTCTTGCATCATGTTTTCTCCTTTAGGATTTCACTAAATTTATTATGTTGAATTACAGTTATCTGAATGAGGGATTTTAATTTTTTTTTTTTTTTAAATTACCAGCATTTCTCATTTGTCTGCATGTTTAGTTGCAGTGAAATAACAAATTTAGTCTGATGAAGTCTTAAAAGACAAAGAACATCACACAAAACCTTTTTCCCTTTGTCATACATTTTTCCCAATATTGTGTTTGATATATAAAAATATATATTGTTATCTCATCTCTCTCTCTCTCCTTTCAGTTATCTGTTGGATAAGTCTTATTCTTATATACATTGTCTTTATCATGTTGATTGATAATATATTATATATACAATATATCCTAAGATGGTTTATATATATATATACGTCCGAATATTGACATATAACATTAAAACAGCATAATTGTATATAAGGATTTTGTTTGTTTTTCCGTATATTTTCTTCATATATATATATATATATATATATATATATATATATAATTATTTTCAATTTAAAAATATGATTCCATTGCACACAGAAAATTTCCATGTTTCAAAACTGAAACTAAATTTATGGATTTTAAGTTTAATTTTTATAATGAAATTTATAAATTTAGTGTCAGTTTTGAAACATGGAAATTTTCTGTGTCATGATGGAATCAGATTTTTAAAAGAAAATGTTTATAATATTTTGCTCTACTGTTTGTATCAAGCACTGTTTTTATAACAATAAAAATAACTGCTAAGAACACTGGATTATAAATCTTACTCTTCTTTCTTATTATTTTAATATATATATATATATATATATATATATATATATATATATATATATATATATATATATATATATATATATATAATATATATATATATATATATATATATATATATATATATATATATATATATATATATATATATATAAATGTAAAAGACAATAGGAAAACTGTAATATTAGCCCACACATTTTGTCCAATGTGGATTTTTTCAAGACAAAACGATATGAATTTATTAACATATTTATTCACAATATGAATATAATAGTATTTTCTAAATTCATTTCAGTTGCCAAGGACATTTTGTTTTGTTATTAATAGTTACTCTGTTTTAATAAATTATTTCGTTTTTGCCTTGAAAAAGTCCACATTGGATGAAACTCATTGGCTAATATTAGTTTTCCTATTATCTTTTACATTAAAAATATTGTCTTTTTCTACAGGTTAACTGTTAAATTTTTTTTATATATATATATATATATATATATATATATATATATAATATATTTTCTGTTAATACATTATTTTTATAGATATAATTTATTTAAGTAAATTCACTATTTTTTAATTAAACAGTATCAATTATATTTACCAGCCTGAATACGTGAGAAATTTCATAGAAAATAAACGCTCTTTTAACAACCTGTAATGAAATATGCTCTTCTAATGAAACTAAATTTAATCATGCTTTCTCAGGCTAAATTATCTGGTGACATGAAGTGAAAAGATTATATTGAACCAAATGTTTGATCTGCTGTGAGATAAGTTGGTTCACTGTGTCATGTAGACAATTTTTCACTCCAGAATCTATCTTACTTATTTATGTCTATCATTCATCAATGCTTTGAATATTGTTGACACGTCTGATGCTCCTGCTATGTATTTAGATATTCTTGTTAAAATCCAAAGAAGAACTGCAATGTTATTGTTCCTGACCTGGCATCTTGGCTTCAGTCACTTTCCCTCCACTTTAATATAGCTTCCTTGTGACTTTTCTATAAATATTTTCATCATAATTGTTCTGATGAACATTCCTCTATGATACTTAACCTTGTCGTAATGGCTACATGTAAGTGCAGTACTAGATTGGCAGCTAGGTCTCATCATTTTACAGTTGTAATGGCTACATGTAACCATATGTTCTATGCTAACAGTTTCTTCTCACTTCACTTCTTGATTGTGGAACTCTCTTCCAGCTTCTTGCTTCGCAGTCAATTTTCATCTTTAAAAATTTAAATGCAATGTCAATTGTTATTTTCTGTATTTTTAATTCTTGTTCTTTTTTTGTTTTCTCTCCTTAATAATATTTGTCATTTTTCTCATATTATCTCACATTCTGTCACCTTTTGCATCTTAGTGGCTTTATTGTCTTTCTTGGTGTGAAATGATTAAAAAAAAACCTGGAGCCTAAATGAATTTATGAAATTTAATAAAAAAATGTTCTTTTTTTAATATTCATGATATAAAATTCTTAACATATCTGCTAGACGTCAATTACAAAATCTGACTTCAAGCACTAACTTATGCAACAAAAATGTTTCATTTTGCCTATAAAGCGCAATGACTTGTCCAGATTTTTCCGAAACATCTACACAGTTCATATCCAAAACATAAACACAGAAATTTCCAAAGAATTAATGGAATTTTATTACTTATTCCAACATATTTTTATTACTTCAAATGGAGCATCTACTCAAATACATGTTTGTACACAAAATATAATGTTTGAAATATGTCAGATTGAAAAATAAAAACCATTAATTCTTTGGAAATATATACAATATATTTATATATCAAAACAAATTTTCAGTGTGACTACATTTAGGTCAGGCACAGTTTCATGCAAGTCTCTTTAAAATAATTTTCTTTGAATTTTTTTGTGTGAAAGTTTAACAAAAAATTACCAGGCGCCAATTTTACCAGATTTCTTTTTTTTTTTACTTTCTTTACGTTTGATGATGTAAAACTGGTATATTTTCAATGATGAATATCAGACTACCAAGGAAAAAACAGTGACTATTGCTCATTGAGAGAATTTACAGAAATTGGCTCTGTATTCTTTGTAAATAAATGAAATGCTTTGGGAAAATGTGCAGAACTGTTTGAAGGTTTATGTTATGAGAATAAATGTTAGCCTTTGCCAACTGCAACCACACCTTCATTAATCTATGAGATTCATATTTATGGCCCTCTTTGTTTGTAAATACTTATCTTTGCTCACCATGTGCAGTATATATATATATATATATATATATATATATATATTTTGTATGTATGTATATATATATATATATATATCTATATATATATATATATATATATATATATATATATATATATATATAGATAACTAGACTTTTTCAAAACTTTCCACTGAGGATTTTTTTTTTTTTTGTTGAATAAATATTTACCCCCCCACTTAGGTTTTTGTTTTTTGTTTTTGTTTTTGTCACATGGTATGATTTTAGCTATCACCTAGAAATATGTGTTTCTCTTTGCCTCGTTAGCCAAACTTTCCCTGACGATCCGTTTAGGTGAAACCTAGGTAGGTTTGTCTGGCTCACTAGGTGTATCTAGGTGTATCTATCTATATATATATATATATATATATATATGGATATAGTAAAGGTAACAAATCTGTTGGTATATAATACAAGTGACTCTTAGTAATATAAAATATTAAAACTAATCCACAAAAAGAGCTCACTGTATTTATTATTACAGAGCAAATAATTATTAAAGAATAAAATCCAAAATCACCTCATATGGGGAATAGCCTATTTCAGCAGATGAAGATATCAGTTGTCTCTTATCAACCCCAGTGTGGAAATTTAACTGTGAAAGGTATTTTTTTAGCTAATAGGCTAAACATAGTCAGAAAACTAATACATTTCAGTGTTTCAGTCAGACAAAAGGCATGAGACAGGGGTCAGAGAAGATGGAAATTATTTGTCTTAATGGGAAGAAATTTTATAAAATTAAACCCGATTATTAAGCTTATGACATTAATTTGGGGTTATAAAAAGAATGAAATATTGATTTAAAATTAAAAGGAATAAAAAGGGGTTTAAAAATAACTTTAAAATATCTAGATAAAAGAATGTAATGGATTAATGGAAAGAGAGTTGTGGGGGAGATCTTAAAGTAGGGGAAACTTTATAAATTTGAAATAATATAGTGTAAAAAGGTTGTAGAGGTGAGGAATATAGAAATTAGAATTAGTTATACTTTCAACATTTGAAGAGTTAGAGGGGAGTGAATATTATGGAAATATAGTAGCTAAAGTTAAACCTATATTATGAAAATTTGTAATTTATATATATATATATATATATATATATGCCTGGCTGCATACACAATTCTGGAAAATGTTTGTTGAAAACACAACTATACTTAAACATGAAAACAATAAACAAAAAATAAAAATTCTTGAAACTATATACATCAAACAGTTGAAACAAAATAAACTATGAAATCTCCACAAATATTCTTAAATGCCTATAACTGATAACAGAAGCCACTGGTTTATATCAACGGCTTCCCATACTTAATACTTTTCGTTTTCAATCTCGCGTGGTCATGTGTGATGTCACGAGCTGCAACGTGATTTTCGCGTTGCTTTGAAATTTTTCATGCAACAAAAAGAGACTATTATTATTGTTTGTCCATGTATTGGTTGATATATTGAAATGTAATTGTCATCTTTGATAATGACTTATGTAAGTCGAAAGCTTAGATTGGATTTAAACATGTATCAATATGGTGATTTCCTTTTGTCTTGCAATGGTAATGTTATTAAGCTTATTAGACAATATGAAAGGAACTTACTTAAAATAATTAGACAAAACTTGTCTATATTATTTAATGAAACATGCATTAATGAAAAAATTGCTGCCTAAATATACACAATATATATATATATATATATATATATATACAGATATATACACACACATATATATATATATATATATATATATATATATATATATATATATATATATATATATATATATATATATATACATATATATATATATATATATATATATATATATATATATATATATATACAGATATATGCATATATATATATATATATATATATATATATATATATATATATATATATATATATATATATGTGTATTTAGGGCAGCATTTTTTCATTCATACAAGTATCATATATATCAATATTTATGGTTTTACTGGTAGGCTAATTTCTTGAAACATTCAGATGGACATGTCATGTCTCTTTGAATTTGGAATGCCACAAATTACACTAACATTGGTTTCTAGAGTTCAATTCATTATTGTGGAAGACAAAATTGTTGCCAATTCACTTATGTCTTCCACAATAATGAACACTACAACATTTGTCGTGTATTAAACTATACCCTGATGATAACATTGTACTATGTCGAAAGTGCTTGTAATAAACAAATATTTTCTCTCATCTTTCAATAACAACACCGAAAAGCTTATCCATGAATATGAAAGGATCCAATTGAAAATAAGTATGTATATATATATATATATATATATAATCAAACACAAATCAGTGTGAGGATTATATGCTGTATATAGAAAAGTGTCAAAACAGCCAAATACATGTCTAAATTGTTTAATCAGACATGCTTAAATGAAAATATGCTGCCAAAATATATAGTATATATATATATATATATATATATATATATATATATATATATATAAATTATGAAGTGTTTTCTTCATGGTGACAAAAAATAAACAATAAGGCTTTTTTTCAAATTTTAGAGATGTTTGAAAAGAGATAAGGAAAACTGACTACTTTAAACAACCTTTGCAAATTCTACAAAGTAAATATATATATATATATATATATATATATATATATATATATATATATACAATATGCCTAGAATTTATTTTTCTCTCTGCTGAAGTGCTGATGGCTTAGAAATAGAAACTCCAACTGATACCAAAATCGGTCGGGGTTTCAATCCTGGCTTGAAGCATTTGGTTGTCTAGTCACACTGATGAACTGTGATACAGCAAAAGAGGCCTGTATGCAAATGACATATATATATATATATATATATATATATATATATATATATATATATATATATATATATATATATATATATATATATATATATATATATATATATATATGTATGACACAGATCCATGTTAAGATTATACACTGTATATAGAAAAGTGTCAAAACAGCCATACTGATATTATATGTTTTGTGTAAAAATTCACAGCTGCCTATTTTTTTTAATTATGAGACTGAATAAAAGTAGATTCGTAAGAAAATGCTAGAAAGTTTTTCAGACACCTGATATATAATCATACAAATCATGCATACAAATTTAATGCATATAAAAACATAACTGCATCCAGATTCTCATTACTGTATGCATGAATATAATTATGTGATGGCACTTTTGCATTGAGGTACACAGATAGCAATGGTGTGCACACAGAAAAACAGTAACATCTCTTTCAATGTGAGTCATGTCCTTTCTCTCCTGCAGAATCTGTGATCAGGAAGTTTTCCATCAGCACCAACATTTCTTATGATTCAGACCTGGTGATAGGCACAGAGTGACTTAAGGTGAAATTAAATGGAATTTAGAGAAGGTTTTTGTTGTAGGTGTGAGCTGGTTGGTAGGGTGAAGAAGATAGGAGAAATCAGTGTAAAGCAGGGTAGTTAAAATCAAAGTGGGGTTGGGCTTACAGAGAAAGAAGGAAAAAAGAAAAAACAGTCAGGGTAGAGGGGAAAGGAGACTCGTAACTAAAAATTGGAAAAAGAAAGAAATATGAAAAGTAAGAGACATATGAAAGCATTAAATTTATAAAAAAAAAACAGATAAAAAAGAAATAATAATAATAATAATAATAATAATAATAATAATAATAATAATAACTGGTGACAGAGATAGGACCTGTGACAATTTTATGGGACTACACAATACACACAGAACAATTAAAGCTAATCACCTAGATATCGTTATTAGAGACTGCAAACAAAAAAAATTTGTCTCCTTATTGATATGGCAGTCCTTGCAAACTGCAATGTATTTTTGAAGATCTTCAAAAAGCTATCAAAATACAAGGACCTTGAAAGCGAAATCTCAAAAATGTGGCACATGAGAACATCAAAAATCCCTGTTATAGTTGGAGCCGTCGGATTGATTGGAAAAGATTCCAATAGACTCATTGTAGACATTCCTGATAGCCCACATCTTAAATAAATGCAAAAAGTTATTCTCACAAGTATGGCTCACACTTTATGATGGGCTTTACCTATGTAAAATATGTTGTTTTTTTTTTTTAATTTGCTCAGTTGAAAATGTCATGATGCCATTAGAAAAATGTTAGGTCTCTGGGTGGGACCCGGAAAGAAATGAGTACACATCAGAAATCAAAGGAAATATTAATAAACAGGAATAGATCTCAGATTCTTTTTTTTCATTTTTTTTTCTGACCTAATATTAACCTAATAAAAGGCTAAAAAGCCACTCAAGATAGAGGGTGCTGTATGTGCATGAGAGAACACAAGAAGTGCAGTTTATAAGGTTAAGGATAGTGAAAAATAACGGATGAACAATATGGACTATTTTAATGTAGCAAAATAGATAAAATTTTGAGGCTATTTTTAACATGAACACTAAAAATATTTTGCAAGGAATCATTTTAAAATAGATAATTTTGTATTTTGGTCCTCAACAAGATTGAGTGATTTACTGTTGTATATCTCATCTGGCAAAATATCACAAGGTATCATTGGATTATGTGGCAAAACATCTCTAGGTATCATTGGATTATTTGGCAAATGTAAATACTTAGTAAAAGAACATTTCAAAGAGTGTCCATAATGATGTCTTAAGAAATGTGATATTACAATGTGAAAAACATCCCCAAAGCAAATCCGTGCTAAACTGGGCTGTGTTAAGTAGATATTACTTCAATAATAATCATTATAATGAGAAGTTGATTGTAGAGATATTTGATAAAGGAAGTGGGTTTTAAAAATGTTTGCTCTTAACAAAAAGCATCATAAAGCAAAGACACAACATAAGGTAATGCAAAACACCAAAGAAAATAATTGACAGTTTTTTTATCTTTTACTGTTTTTCCTCTTTTTTATTTTTGTACTGTTTTTCTTTTTCAGTTTTTCTCTTTTTTACTGTTTTTTATCTTTTTTACTGTTTTTTCTATTTTTTTAATATTTTTTCTTTTTTGCTGTTTTTCTCTTTTTTACTGTTTTTCTCTTTTACTGTTTTTCCTCATTTTTCTTTTTATACTTTTTCTCTTTTTTACTGTTTTTTCTCTTTTTTACTGTTTTTCTCTTTTTTTAATATTTTTTCTTTTTTGCTGTTTTTCTCATTTACTTTTTCCTCTTTTACTGTTTTTCCTCATTTTTCTTTTTGTACTTTTTCTCTTTTTCAGTTTTTCTCTTTTTACTGTTTTTTTCTTTTTTTTAATATTTTTTCTTTTTTTGCTGTTTTTCTCTTTTTTACTTTTTTCTCTTTTTTACTTTTTTCTCTTTTACTGTTTTTCCTTTTTACTTTTTTAATTTTTCCTTTTTCTATTTTGTTCTTTATTAGTGTTATTTCTCTTTTAATTTTTTTTCTTCATTTTTTACTGATTTGCCTCTTCCACTATTTCTTTTTCCTGTTCTCTCATGCTGACACCCAGATTTATCTGCAGCAGGTGATCATGGTTCAGCAAAAATTTTCCGACCCCCATCTATTTTCATCATAGATCCTACTCATTTTGCAATCATTTTGAGTTACGCACTCTGACTCAACACTAGTTTCTCAGAGCCAAATTCAAGATGAATTAACTTGTCTTCTGTACCCTGTGGCCAAAGTCTACACAGCTGCCAGCTTGATTTTCTATCCAAATTCCTTTCTTTTTCTCTCTTTCTTATGCACATCTACCCACACAGCCTTTAATTAGATCTGTGTTCTTTGTTGTCTCATATGCATTTATGAAATAATGTACCTATTGTAGCATTTTATTTCTGTACAAAATGCATTGGTTCCTTGTTTTATTAAGTCAGAAGATGATTTTCAAATCACTGGTTTTACTTATTTTCTATTCTTTTTTTATTCTATTCATTTTGAAAAATAAATTTGTTATCAAGAAAAAAGTAATCAGTTCAAATTGCTTTAGCTGTCAACTTCTAATTCTCTGTTTTTCTCTTTTTCATATCTAATCTATTGCTTAGGCTCTTCATTTGCAAAGTCTTTTGTGAAAATATGACTTAGTAACTGGGTTCTTTGTTTTCACCAAAATATGACTTGGTTGTTTTTTAACTTAAATATGACTTGGTTGTTTTTTTTTTTTGCTAAAATATTATGTGTTTTTTTTAATTAAATATGACTTGGTTCTTTGTTTTTACTAAAATATCACTTGTTTCTTTATTAGTTAAATATGAACTAGGGTTTTTTTTCTAAAATATCACTTGCTTTTTTTATTTAAATATGACTTGGCTCTTTTTTTACTTACATATGACTTGGTTCTTTTTTACTTAGATATCATTTGTTTCTTTTTTACATTATCAGTTTTGTATCCTTTTACTTAAATATCACTTGTTTCTTTTTTACTTGAATGTCACTTGTTTCTTTTTTACTTAAATGTCAATTGTTTCTTTTTTATTTAAATATCATTTGTTTCTTTTTTGCTTAAATATAAAGTGTTTTTTTTTTTTACTAAAGTACGACCTGGTTCTTTTTGTTTCTAAAATATGATTTGGTTCTTTGTTTTTACTTAAATATGGCTTGGTTCATTGTAGTCAATGCTGGACATTCTACTTATAAATGAAGAAGTCAT
This sequence comes from Acanthosepion pharaonis, assembly GCA_903632075.3. NCBI lineage: Eukaryota > Metazoa > Mollusca > Cephalopoda > Sepiida > Sepiidae > Acanthosepion > Acanthosepion pharaonis. Next base: position 98,545 of record CAHIKZ030000309.1, on the reverse strand, counting down.
TCGAAGCCACAGAAATGTGGTTCTGCAGAAGCATGTTGAGAATTCCATAGATGAAACATGTGAACAATGTGAAAGTTTTAAGGATAATAGCAAAAAAGTATGTCTCTACTTAGAATCAGAAAACAAGTTTTGAAATTTCTGGGATATATAAGGAGGAAAGAGGGCTTGTAGAATTTGACACTCACAGGTCATATGGAAATCTAGAGAAGCAGAGGGAAAACATCGACTAGTTCACCTAATGAGCTTGTCTATATAGATGAAAGAACAGGGACTGGAACCAAGTGTTACTGTGAGCTACAAAGGCTAGGAATTTGTGGAGAGCAATGATTTTCAGTGCCCTGAATGGTCACAACGCGTAAAATATTTTTTTTAAATTAATTTCTGTATAGATATCCTGTGCATTTGTTGCTGCTTGGGTTCTAATTGCCTGTGTAAACAGAAAATTGGAGCTGATCAACAGCTGTCTTAAGAGAGATCACTGTTAGGTTGTGTTCATTAAATAAGGAATAAGTTAAGCAATATCAAGCCTAGTCAGTATCCAAATGAGTGACTGGATTACAGCTATATCATGATGAAACACTGATTCTTGTACAATGACAGAAGTTAAGCAACATTGAGCCTGGTCAGTATCTAGATGGGTGACCACTTGGGAAGACCAGGAGATGTAAGTTTGAATGTGCAACTGGCTTAATGGATATCTGCTCGGAATTGGAAATCTGAGCGCCAAGTTCCAATTCCATTTCTGTACATTATATTCACTTATGTGCAATGAGAAATGTATGAATCCACCTCTTCTTCCTCCAGCTATGGGTTAATTAGTAGAAATTGTATCAGTAAATGAATATCTGAAAAATATTCTTAAAATCTAAAAATATTTTCTAGCTTTAAATAACCTGCAAAAAGTTGATAAGTCGTAAAAACAAATCAATCAATAATTCAAATTGTTGACTACCCAGAAAAACTAAGTGCTGTAAGCTTAGATGTGTGGGTGGTGCAATAATTACTGTTTGGGATGAGATATCAAAGAGCTGAGTCCAAATTCCACTCAAGTTTTGATACAATCACTTATGCAAATAATCTTGGGCAATCAGGAACCAAAAAGAGAGATGATTTCCCAAGCAATGTTATTAGTCCTGACCTCGTGTTGTAGCATACCTATGGACAATAATCGGTATTTCCCCATTCACATAAATACAGTACTAAATACTGTATGGTATGTTGGTATACTGTAAATAAATATTGTTATGCAGTTGAAGATTTGTCTCCAGCTGTGCTGGTCAAAATCTCTGCCTCTGGGGAGAGAGGATCCCCAGACTAGGCTATGTCGAAGGGCAGAGTATCATCCTGGGAAACAGCTACCTGACTCCACTTTATATGGTACCGCAGGGAATTTTTGGCCGAGCATACGGACTCGGATACTCCACATTAAATTCAGACTTATGCCACATCTGACCACATGGGGTGGTTGGTAGATATCCTGCAGTTGAAAATTCATTGTGGAATTCACTTGACTCACTTCTAGCAGTTGACTACTTCTTCTACATGCCTCTGGTAAATCTTATATATGTTGTTCTTGTCCTAAGAATTATCATGCATTATCAACCTTCGTTGGATTATTCTATTCAATAACCTTCCCTAGGTTACAGCTTTTTGGCGACAAGGATTAGCCAAAATTACACCTGGTATCTCGGCTTCTGTCACATTCCCACCACTGTAATGTAGCTTTCCTTTGCCTTTTCTATAAATATTTTCATGGTAATTGTTCTGATAAACTATGCTCTATGGTAGCTAGATTTTATGAATTTAAGTGTAGTACTAGATTGGCAATTAGGTCTCATCATTTTACAATTGAAATGGATAGATTTAACTGTACGTTTTATGCTAGCAGTTTATTAGATTCGGGGAACAAATAAACATTTGATTGTTTATATTTGAGTCTATAATCATGTGGCCCCTTTAGTGTGGGTCATTCCTTCATTTCAGGGAATGCAATGAGCATATTCTAGGCCCCACTGAGATAGCATTGGTATAAATGAGATCGAAATGGAAGTATTTCATTATTCTCGAACACATATCCCACCTTTGCATCATATCATCAAGTCTTTTCTGAAATAATACACATTACTAGATTGGTAACAAGGTCTCATCATTTTACAGTTGAAATGACTTGATGTAACAGTAAGTTCTATGTTAACAGTTTCTTTTCTCTAATGGTATTACATACACAGTGTTATAGATTTGATATGTCCCAGAAAGGGATACATTTGTTCGAAGTAGCAACGTGGTTTTGGACTATTGTAACTGAGTAGAACAATCTAGCAGGGTAGTGGTAGGCAATAGGGGAAGACAATAGGTGTCCCTTTTGTACCTTCACATCAGTCTGTATTTATGACTGACACCAGCCAATCCTATTACTGTGAGGGGGAACCTAGATGTATGCATATTCATTACATCAAGATTGGAGACAAGGTCTCATTATTTTACAGTTGAAATGGCTAGATGTAATTGTAAGTTCTTTGTTATCATCTTCTACTGTTGCACTTCTCACATGTGGAACTCTTTTCTGGCTTCTTGCTTTTCAGTTAAATTTGATCTTCAAAAGTTTTAAGGCAAAGTCAATCATTATCTTCTGTCTTAATTCTTGTTCTTTTATTGTCTTCTCTCATTGATAGTATTTTTTTTTTTTTCATATTCTCTAACACTGAGTAACCTTTGCATCCCAGTAGCTTTATTGCCTTGCTTGGGATGAGATGATTAAAAAAAAAAGCATTTTACATTAGTTCCTTTCCATGAATCTGGGGGAGGGGCCTACATCCAACAACAAAGTAGCTTCACAGGCTGAGAATAAGAAATTGAAGACTAAAGAAAAGTCAAACATTTATACAGTGATTATATCATGGTGTAGACTGAGCATCATAGCTATTTATATAATCCGTGTGGTGATGACACAAAGAGTTTCCTAGTTTGAAGTCAACAGCTCACCTGCAGGGTTCTTTCGATGGAATCAGTGGCCATACAACTCTGATCGAGGCTCTGGTTTGACCTGGAGAGAGATGGTGTTTGCCAAATCTACTTGTAAAAGACATGCTATTTATGAATGAATACCTTCCTGTTTTTACCCCAGATGTGTGGAGAGAATGTTTCAGGTGCAGCAGACAGACAACCACACCCAGTCATGGGTTGATGATGATGACCATGAAATATAAAAGGAGTTGCTTCAATAAATATAAAAGCAATGTGACTGATGTCAAAATCTGATATTTTCTGAAAAGAAAGTCAGAACTTTCCTCATAGTAATCATTAAAAAACAGAACAAAGAATAAAATCAATATCTGTCTATATTTCTGAGATGACATATTGTAACTATTTACACTAGTTACATTGTTCGGACTGTTGTCCTCAACTTTATTGCCTTATTCAGAGTCTATATTTCTGAGATGAGGTATTGTAACTATTTACACTATTTACATTGTTTGAATGGTTGTCCTCATCTTTATTGTCATATTCACAGTCTATATTTCTCTATTGTCCTCATCTTTGCCATCATATTTATTACAATGTTTCGGCTTTTCAGTATCTGTCTATATTTCTGAGATGAGGTATTATGTACACTATTTACATTATTCGGACTATTGTCCTCATCTTTGTCACCATATTTATTACAACGTTTCGGCCCTTCAGTATCTGTCTATATTTCTGAGATGAGGTATTATATACACTATTTACATTATTCGAACTATTGCCCTCATCTTTGTCGCCATATTTATTACGTTTCGGCCTTTCAGTATCTGTCTATATTTCTGAGATGAGGTATTATGTACATTATTTACATTATTTGGACTATTGTCCTCATCTTTGTCACCATATTTATTACATTTCGGCTGTTGTATGCTCCAGCTTTCCTTTTTGCTGCTATCATTGCATGATTTTTACCAGAGATCATATTGCAATTTTTTTGTTATTATCGCTTTTCTTTGGCACTCCTTATTACTGTTAAAAAAAAATATGCAATGATAACAGCAAAAATTGCAATATGAGCACTGGTAAAAACGGTTACTGAAGACATTAGTTTTATGTTTATAATATCCAGGAATTCATACACAGGTGTCCTCAAGGACACATGGCACAGTAGATAAAGGCATTAGATAGATTCAGTGACAGGACCCAAAGAATGTGAGTTCAATACCTGGTGAAGGCGGTGGAGAATTTGGAGAAGGAATTGAGCAGGAAATAACTGATAACTGACATCCATTACACATGGCATGTGGAACTAGAATAGTCTACCCCAGTGAGTGAAATAAAGGGTTCAGTTCGACATTCCAAACACCTGAAGAAGGTCAGAGCGTACAATGGCTGAAACATTGTAATAAATATGGTGACAATAATGAGGACAATAATCTGAATAATGTAAATAGTGTAGTGTAAATGAAATCAAGTCGTTATAAATTTTTCTTTGTCTCTCTTTCAGATTGAAATTTCCTCCTAACCTTGAATTTAGGCTATATACCTTCTACAATAAATCATTTCATTTGAATATTTAATAAATTGGTTCAGTATTTGTTATCAAATAGCAATATGAAAGTTGTCTTGAATGGCCACTCTTCTAGATCTTAATAATTTAGTTTGAATATTTTTTAAATCATTCTGTTTGAATATTTAATAAAAGGTGTCGTTAGAGTAAAGATGTCCCAGGTGGATTTTTCTGAAGAAAAAATAATCATCCTGACTTGTTTAACTGAAACTAAAAAAAAAAGAAGACTTCTAGTGTTGGGAAAATACACTTGAGAACTTAATGTTAAAAAGCTGTAAAAGCTTAATGCTGTCAGGTGGGGGCACAAGGAAAACCAAACCACAAATTTCACTTCATCATAAATTTTCATTTTGGTAAGAGACAAGTATAACGTTAAATAAAAAAAAACTGTTTTGCATCTAACCTAATCCTAAATAAACAGTCCCAAGCCTTATTTAATTTCAGAGAAAACATAATTATTTCACAGTACCTCAATTAATTAATATTTTTCTGCAGTTTCTTTTTTTACCGTGTATGTGGAGGTGGTGGTTGTTTAAATTGGTGTAAGTTTGTTTACATAAGAGCAAAATGACCACCCAGCAGAATTTTGCAGAGTTGAGACATGTAACCTATTTTCGTTTATTGCTTCTTTCAGAACAAATCTTTCCTTGTTTTTTTCTTGTCTTCATGACCGTATTTCACTGAAGCATTCTTTCTTTTGGTAATTCTACGATCTTCTTTTTCTATGTGCCATGTCTCTACAAGATGTCTCCACAATTTCTTCTCCTTTGTAGCTCTTAATAAATTTAAATTTTTTTTGGTTATCTCTCCTAAACCCTATTCTACCATGAATTTATACAAATTTATTAAGTAGGGCTATACACTGTTTTCTTCTGTCCATCTTGTCTTGAATATATCCTGTGAGTGCCAAATTTTCCAAACCTTCTTTCCTCATTATGTGGCCTAGAAATTTCAGCTATCTCTTTCAGATGTTAAGTATACATATCCTTTTTTGTTCTCAGTTTCACTAAAAAAAATCATTGTTGTCTACGTGTTCAGTTCATAGTATTCTCAGCATCCTTCTGTAGAACCACATTTCTATCACCTCAAGTTTCTTCTTCATATGTGAGAAGATTGTCCAGCATTCACTGCCATATTGGAGGACTGATATTATATAACAGTTCAGTACTCAAATTAAATTTTTCTGTTTCTTAATACTTTGCTTAGCTTTTGGAAGGCATCTTTTGTTATCCTAATGTACCCTCGGATTTTGGTGTCACACTATCTGTCCTTTGCTAAAACACATTTTAGGTATTTAACTTGTTGTACTTACTTGATTTTGAATTCTGACTGTAGCTGTCACATTTCTGTACAGATTTTGTTGTCGCATTTCTCATCATTTCTTAGCTAGTTAAATTTCTATATTTGCTTGATTTTGACGTCTAATGAAAATGCTGCAGAAAGAGTTCATCATTCATATGAAACTTTTGGTTAAACATAACAGAAAAGGATTTACCAACTGTAACAGCTTTTGGTGGGATATTTAACATTTCCAAAATAAGTGAATTTAAGTGAATATACAGAACTAAACTCTATCTATAAAAGGTAGGATGTGTGTGTGTGTGTGTGTGTGTGTGTGTGTGTGTGTGTGTGTGTGTGTGTGTGTGTGTGTGTGTGAATGCGAATGCGGCCGCAATTTTCGACGGATTTGCACCAAAATTTACATGCACATGCTCCAAGTTAGCGGGAAGGCCAAGACCGACTTTGCATTTCCCAACTCCCATCGATAGTGGAAATAATCGATTTTTTCATGCTTCTACGGCACTTTTCATGTAGTTTGCGGTCATTTTCTACTGGCCAGAGTGAGAGCCTATAGCTGGCTGCCACGAATCGGCAGGAAGATTCTATTGGCCAGCGTGAGAGCCAACAGCTGACTGACACGAATGTTAACTAGCATGCTAGCATGCAAAAAAAAATCGATAGCTGCATTCGTCACAAAAATCATAAAATATAGTTTTCAACATAAAAGCGGATCGTAAAATAGTATAAATGTAAAAAAAACTGATCATAAAATATAGTTTTTAACGTAAAAAACTGATCATAAAATATAGTTTTTAATAGTTTAAATGTAAAAAAAATGAATATAAAATATAGTTTTTAACGTAACAAATTGATCATAAAATGTAGTTTTTAAAGTAAAAAAACTGATCATAAAATATAGTTTTTAACATAAAAACTGATCGTAAAATAGTTTAAATGTAAAAAAAAATGAATATAAAATATAGATTTTAACGTAACAAATTGATCATGAAATGTAGTTTTTAAAGTAAAAAAACTGATCATAAAATATAGTTTTTAACATAAAAACTGATCGTAAAATAGTTTAAATGTAAAAGAAACTGATCATAAAATATAGTTTTTAACGTAAAAACTGATCATAAAATATAGTTTTTAACGTAAAAATTGATCATAAAAACTCGCACTCTACTGGAGTATATACGTGTTTTTCCCATACTTATCTAAAGACAGAGTCGCATTTGTTAATATAAATGTTTGCAAATGTGCTGTACTAACTCATCTTTATAGATTTACTGTCGTGTTTTTCCAAGCTCTACATACTTTGAAGTGAAACCACGCTAGCGTTTGATACCGAAATTCTGTACGCTCATGCGTTAATTAATGGCGGTCTCTGTATCATTGGCAAGACGTACGAACCCGGCCAATTCGCAATAACACAGGAAATTCTGAATTATTTTCGGCTATAAATTTTCAACATGAAAAATGGCGTGAAAAAATAAAAGAAAATAGTGTAATAATGATGTAATATGAACAATGTTGATGATTTCTATATCAATCATTTTTCCATCACTACGATATCAACCATTTATTTTTGTCCACTTTTTTGTTTTTATCTTTTAACAACTTATTTTTTGATAGTAACACGAGCTTTCATAATTACCAGAACCTGAAATTGGATGTATTTTCAGTTAATATATATATATATATATATATATATATATATATAGCTCCTGAGAAAAACATTTATCAAAGCCTGGTTTTAGCTTTAAGAATATAATGTTTACACTCGTTGTGTATTTAAGTAGTTTCAAGGTGTTGTTTTTATTTTTTCTCATGAAGGTTAAGTTCCCATCCGGAAACTTATGGACTCTTTGCGAGTAGTGTAGCGATTACTGGCGCTGACAGTGGAATCGGCGAGTTAAAATACCGACCTAATATGCTGCGTTCGCATTCGCACAGATACACTTAAGAACAGGTATCTACCTCTTCTCTGCCCCCCAGCTGTGGATTAAATATCAGAATAGACTGAGCTCTCGAGCCTTAGGTGGCAGCTCGTCAAAGCGGAGGAATGCTCTGAATTCAAAACGGTAGAGGAAGCAAGAGCAAACAGCTCCACTCAGTGAGGATCAAACTCACCACGATAATACCGATCTGCAAGAATAGCTTTGTAAGCATTTATACAGGGTGACCCCAAAAAACGGGAATTTTTGAAGTGCGTATTGCCAGACATGAACAAGTGGCAACACTGCGAGACAGTGACCTTGAGCAAGTAAACATTTCACCATTTAGAATTCAAGATGAAATTCACAGTATCCCAGTTGAGATGTTGCAGCAGTCAATGAGGAATCTCAACAGCAGATTTTAAGAATGCATTTGTACAGGAGGACGCCATCTACAGGATGTAATTTTAAAAAAATGAAAATTCCATCATTGTTTCTTAAACGGCATGTTTTAACATTTCAATTACTATGAATAAAATATTTTTCTTCCATCACTCTTGGTTTTATTGGATTGTTAAAAAGTTCCCGTTGTTTTGGGTCACCCTATACTATGAGAAAATAGGCGAACAGAGAGCGACCTTAATGAATGCGTGAAAATATGTTTTCGCACCCGATATGTTTAACCTGTACAGTGAAATGTAAAGGATAAGAAAACATACTAGGACATGATATTGGTAAATATAACCTTAAAAATAGAGCCTATTTGACACTATTTACATTATTCGGACTATTTTCCTCATCTTTGTTGCCATATTTATCAAACTCTTTGAGCCATCGAGGTCACATGGCTCAGTGGATAAAGGCGTTAGTTAATTATACGCGAACGCATTGTTTTATCTTGTCGGAAGTTAAAAGCCTGAACGTTTGTTTGCATCTTCAGTATCTGTCTATATTTCTGAGATGAGGTATTATGTACACTATTTACATTATTCGGACAATTATCCTCGTCTTTGTCGCCATATTTATCAAAGCGTTTGTTAATTTCGCTCCTCCAAGTTTTCATAGAATATCTCGAAATTGGCCGTTTTAAAAATATTTAATAAGAATTAAAAATCAATATATTACCGACATATCGATGGTGCTTTATCGATGTATCGTGGCAGAACTGTATTAATTCATCTTGTAAATAAACCGATTTTAATGTGTATTTATTCGGTCGACTTAACTCGGACACTGATGAGTCTATTACGCCAACGATCACGGTCTTTCATCAAGGTCGGAACGTCATTAGGGAAGGATTCTGGTCAATCTGTTCGGTTATAAGTACAAGAAACCGGAAGATGCGAGAAGTGTGATAGCAGAAACGGCTAGCATAGAACTTACGGTCACATCTAGCCATTTCAACAGCTAGTACTGCGCTTAAATTTGTAAAATCTAGCAAACGAATGTGAAATATAAACAGAACAATTACCCTATTTCCATTATTCGGACTATTGTCCTCCTCTTTATCGCCATATTTATTACGTTTCGGGACTTCAGTATCTGTCTATATTTCTGAGATGAGGTATTATGTACACTATTTACATTATTCGGACTATTGTCTTCATCTTTGTCGCCATATTTATTATAACGTTTCGGGACTTCAGTATCTGTCTATATTTCAGAGATGAGGTATTAAGTACACTATTTACATTATTCGGATTATTGTCATCTTTGTTACCATATTTATTACAACGTTTCGGCCCTTCAGTATCTGTCTATATTTCTGAGATGAGATATTATGTACACTATTTACATTATTTGGACTATTGTCCTCATCTTTATCGCCATATATATTACAACGTTTCGGGACTTCAGTATATGTCTATATTTCTGAGAGGAGGCATTATATACACTATTTACATTATTCGGGCTATTGTCCTCATCTTTGTCGACATATTTATTACAACGTTTCGAGACTTCAGCATTATATACACTATTTACATTATTCGGACTATTGTCCTTATTTTGTCGCCATATTTATTAAAACGTTTCGGCCGTTGTACGCTCCGGCCTTCTTCAGGTGGTTGGAATGTCAAAATGAATCCTTTATTTCGCTCACTGGGGTAGACTGTTCTAGTTCCATTGCCATGTTTAATGGATGTCAGTTGTCAGTTATCTCCTGTTAATTCCCCTTTCCAAGTTCTTCACTGCCTTAACTGGGTATTGAACTCACACTCTTTGGGGCCTGTCACTGGATCTAACTAACGCCTTTATCCACTGTGCTATGTATAGACAGATACAGAACAATTAACATGAAAATATTTACAGAAAACACCTAGAAAAAATGTCTGTAGCCGAGATGCTAGATCAGTACCGATAATCTTTCAGATTTTTCTTTGTATTTTATCAACAATTTATAAATACTTGTCTATATTTCTGAGGTACAGTATTGTAATTATTTATATTATTTACATTGTTTGGACTGTTGTCCTCATCTTTATTGCCATATTCACAGTCTATATTTCTGAGATGAGTTCTTGTATCTATTTACACTATTTATATTGTTCGGACTGTTGTCCTCATCTTTATTGCCATATTCACAGTCTATATTTCTGAGATGAAGTCTTGTATCTATTTACACTATTTACAGTGTTCGGACTATTGTCCTCATCTTTATTGCTATATTCACAACGTTTCGGCCGGTGGACGGAATAAAGGGCTCAGTTTGAAATTCCAATCACCTGAAGAAGGACGAAGTGTACAACGGCCGAAACGTCGTGAATATGAAATTAAAGCTGAGAACAACAGTCTGAACAATGTAAATAATCTCTAAATATATAGCAGAAAAATATTCTGTGCATGGACGAATCTAATCTAAAGTTGTTCGTTTATTCGTATATTTTACCTTTTGCGTCCTGGGTAAAACGTTAAACTACATCCGCGTCCTGGGTAAGACGTTAAACTACGTCCAGCAGCAAGGCCACTAATCAGGAGGTTTTGAGGAGCATGGAACCATCTCTTAATTGCTGGTGTTGCCAGGTCCACCCTGACCCGGGGTGGTAGCACCTGTTAGGGTCCCAGCTATGGGCACATAGTTAACTATTACCAACAATAATTTTTTGAAAGAAATTATTACTAGCAATACAATTTCGAAGTAAATATATATTACCAAAAACAGATTTTTGACAAAATAAAATATTACCAGCAAAAAAAATTTTTGTCTTCATTAAATAACCCATTGAGGTTGATATGCCGTAGAACAAAATAAAATAAACCAATCTAAACAAAAGAATACATATTCTATTCATACGAATCTATCCTAAAAATGTTGTCGGCATTAAATAACCCACTGAGGTTGAAATGCCGTTAAACAAAATAAAAATCATATTTTACTTTTTATAGAGATTTTCTAAGCGTAGATGTGGCACAAGGCCGAAAGTAAGAAGCACCTAGTGAGGATCGAACACATAACTTTGCCGTAATTAAGCTAGCAAGGAAATTTTGCTAACCATTACACCACGTCGAAGTATGAATATGCTATCCATCCATCCCAGTCTGTTCGTATCTATCTATCTATCGATGTATCTCAATCTGTTCGTATCTATCTACCTCAGTCTGTTCCGATTTATCTATCTATCCCAGTCTGTTCATATCTATCTATCTATCTATCTATCTATCCCAGTCTGTTCATATCTATCTATCTATCTATCTATCCCAGTCTGTTCATATCTATCTATCTATCTATCCCAGTCTGTTCATATCTATCTATCTATCTATCTATCTATCTATCTGTCCTAGTCTGTTCATACCTACCTATCTATCTTTCTATCTATCTATCCCAGTCTGTTCGTATCTATCTACGATTTCGATGCTGTGGAGAAGACAATCAACTTTCTCTCATTTTTGAACGTGGACTCGTCCATCCACTCTGAGTAGAACGTCTGCTCAGAGGAACAGTCGTCGAAAAATTGGTCAAACGTTGTAGCGTCTGAGTTGTACGCATTGCCGCCACTAAACTACAGTATTCTTTATTACTGTATTATTAATCCATGTCTCTCATGTGATTAAACCTGTTCTCCATTCAACCTTTTGTTCCAGTGTTTCCTTACATGTATTCTTAACTTGAACTACAAACGTTATAACACTCGTATAAATAAATAGATCTTCTTACATTTCTAAATATATTAGTTCGTGTTTTTATTTCCTTAAATAATCATTTGGTTGCAGTTTCTGTGAATTTGTATGCGATCAAATTTATTTACTTGCATGTCGATACGCATTATATGTATATTATACCGTTGGCAAAAATAAGTAAATGAATATACGTCTATAATACATTTTTATGTTTGCTTTGAGAAGCTATACTGAAACAGTTTTATAAATCACGTCTATTTTGATTCCTTTGAGATAATATTTTTTATTCTGTTTCTCATCCCAAACCATAGAATTTAATCGAGATCAAAAGATATTCATTGCAGAAGAAACTCTGCAATAACTTGCCCTCATTTATTTTTTGACTGTAAATAAATATATATTTCTGTTGTAAGAAATATATCTGTTACTATTTAAAATGAAATAAAATGAATTCAAAATTAATAGGCTCTTCTCTGTGTTTGCACAAATGGTCGTCAAAAAGAAATGTCGCGTCCGTCTGTGTGAAGTTGGAATCTTCCAACATTACAGTCGGCCATTTTGAAATTAAAAGAAATATGGCAACTCGAATGATTCTCTGGAGAGGTATTTGGTAAGGAATCAATCGGAGAATCAATGTTAATGTTTGAACGAGACATTCGAATAAAGGTCCCCCGAAACAAAGGCCAAACTGTGGAAAATCTAACTTAACCTCTTACTATGTGGACAAGAGAGAAATGGAAAAAAAAAACACCTCATTACAGGTTCGAGGTACATTCGCGTGGGGTTTTTTGCAAACGCAGTGAGTATTTTTTTGTTGTCAATTGTTACCATAAAAATAGTTTTGTGATTTTTTTTTGATTTAAAAAAAAAAAAAAAAAGTTTCTGCTTAATACTGTTAAATCTCTTTATTCAGATATTTTAAGTATTTCGTCATAATTCTTGTATGTTGGATTATTTCTAAGATTTTCCAAATTGATATTTTTATTGTATACACAAGGAAAGTTATATTTTTTCTTGCTGAAGTTAAACGTTTTATTTATTAATTTTAATCCATTCATCCCAAGCAAGGTGATAATGCCACTGTATTATTAAGATGTAATGCAAGGAAAAGCGGCCTGATTGTAACGTCTTCCTTATTTGGTTAACTTATCAGTAGATTATTATCTCCCTCATTTAATTCTGTTTTACAATGAATCTGTTGGATATTCTGTCGTCCATATTTTATATATTAAAAATCCAAATGTCCGAATTCCGAGCAATAATAAAATAAAAAAGAAAGAAAAGCTTGGTATGCCTGTTTATAATGATTTCATATTTAAAAGCATTAATTCAAGAGTAAAAAAGGAGTAAAAGTAGATTTTAGTTAAAGTATTTGGGTAGTTGGTTCACAGGAAACGGCTGTAGTTTAGGAAGGACTTTGATTGTCAGCGAAGATTCACTAACCGTTTGAATTCGCCGACACCAGTTTCTTTCAGAACGCGCTTTTAGCTTGGGGGAGGGAAAAGCTATGTAGCCAGGTCTTCTCTTGTGTTTGAACGGCTTGGAGTCGGTTGCATTCCTGCTGCTAAAAGTCGAAATCTGTGGGTTTTTATAAGAAATTTCTGAAGAAAAATAGGGTTTATTTTTCTCTGATTGGTCAAATATTTCCCGCAGCGATGTTAGTTTCTATCCAGTAGATATTTTGATTTAAACAATGTGTGTCGTCCTGTGAAATCTTTTTTTGAGATGTTTGTAAATATTGTTTGTTATTGCGCAAAAAATATAGTTTGGATGTTTTTTGTTAGTTTTTTGTTGTTGTTTTTTTTTTTGGTGGGGTTTATATGGTAGGTATGAAATAAAAGCATTTGAAATTAAATAACATATTTGTTTTATTGAGTTTGGTATGTTACAATTCAGAGCTGATTTTCAGGTTGGGGAGTCCAATTAAAAAGAAAACAGAAAAAATGATTTGCATTCCTCAAAGCCTTGTAACTATTGTAATTACTAAAGTGGACTCGATCGAATTTCTAGAGTTTTCGTTAAATTAGTTATGAGGTGGGGGCTGTAATAAATATTAAAAAAAATATTTCTGCCATGACTTTAATAAAAAAACATATTTATAATAATTTCGATCATCTGTGAATAGTTTCTGGAAGTTTCATTAACATCCGACAATTATTTTTATTTTTGCAAGATTTTCCAAATTAATGTGTGTCATACAAAAAAAAAAGTGCTAAATATTGTATGTTATTTTACTAGTTCCGGTGATACTAAAAGAAACAAGGATTTTTAAATGAAAATTCAGGTTGTTCTGAAAAGAATCAAAAATTTTTAAAAATAATTAAAATAAACTTTGATCTTTCCTCTTAAAAATAACATAAACATTTAGACGATAAAATTTTGTTTTCGTCAAGTTTGGCGTCTATTTCATCATGCTATGCTCTTTTTTTAGCGATCTCGTGGAGGTACCCAAATAGTAGCAGAAATATTTTTGTTTTACAATCTTACTCAGAAATATCTTGCTATAAATATTAGACTTTTTTTAATTTCAAGTTTTATCAACAGTTTGGATTCGTAAATTGGTGACTATTAGTAAGGTTTGTAACGGTTTAATTAGTTCACTTCTTCCAGAAATTGTGGAAAAACACTTGAAGTAATGATAAATTTCTAAACTCGAGGTCCTCGACAATATCCAGAGACTAATATGCAATGTGATATGTCCTGGTCTGGAATCTTGTCTAGAGCCACTTTCTCACAGACGTGCCGTGGCTTCTCTATTTCTTTTTTTCTACAAATATTTTCATCGCAACTGCTCTGAAGAAGTACTTTCACTGGTATACCAACTGCATGCATTTAAGCGTGCTACTAGTTTAGCATCTCCATCCCACTCTTTCACAGTCGAAACGGTTAAATGTAGCCGTCTCTTCTACTCCAGTGGCTTCTTATCTCTCACCTTCCGACAGTGGATCTCCCTTCCTCTTACTTGCTTTCCTGGTAGCTATAATCTTCAAATATTCAAATGTAATGTCAATCGGCATCTTCTGATGTCTTGATCCTGATCCCCGTCCTCCTCTATATCCTTTTTTCAAACATCTCTATTCTTGCGCTCTCTCTCTCTCTCCCTTGCGTGCTCGTGGCACTCCTGCCTTAATTGGAGTGAAATGCTTATATAAAAAGTAGTAGCTTAAATGTGGCACAGTGCATTAAGTGAGGACCAAACTCGCTATTCAGTCCTAATTGATCTAATGAGACCAGCTTGCTAACCACTACGCCACGTCGAAAAGCGCTCGAATATATAGAACATTTAGACAGTTTTTATACACTATGTCTCGAAATAAAAAGAGTGATGCAAACAAAACATAAATTGAAAAACCTTAATCGTAGTACCTTTTTTCAGTCGTTTTTAAGGAAACTTGAATAAAAGAGGGATTGCTGCCCAAATACACAATTTCATTATATATATATATAAGGTGTGATTTTGTTTTCTATGCTTTTAAATCTTCCATAACCAATTCTGCAACCTTCATTCTCTTATTTTATGGACAAAATCGGCCAACCCCAGGAACCGTTGTTTTCTGTGCTATAAACCACGCCTGGGTGATATTTAATGCCATCTCTTCCTCTCATCTCCAACCTACCCCGGAAAACCGATCTCATCATTAGCTGGGTGGGTGGATGGACATTGAATTCATACTCACCCATATTCTCGCCAATTTCCTCCGCCCTCTCCGGTCCTGGCATTCAATAGAACGGAGGAGAAACATCACAGCATCTCTAAGTGGTAAGAGTAAACTTCTGGAAAGATTGATGGCGAACGAAGTCGCTGATGAAGAACAAAGATGAAGTAAATAAAGACAGTCTCATCATCTTCTGTCCGTCCTGAAATGCTTGTCTCAAGCCGCCACACTGAAACCCTAAGGTAACTCTACCACCACCCCAAATACCACCAGGATCCCTGGAATCCAGCAGTTGACAATAAAATAAACACTGTAGAGACAGTTACTCATTGAAGATTTATCATTTAGCAAGATCTTTCGGCGGTGGGCAGCGTAGAAAGACATTTAAAAGAGGCAGAAAAACAACTAGCCAACATTTAGGACTTAATCTTAAAAAGAACAAGACAATAATATATATGGATGACATCGTCTGCTATAATAGATTTCTTTCTTCTTGCATATTGTCAGTAAAACGTATTTAATGTACTTTCTTTTTTTTTTCAATTAAATCAAACCACGTTCCTGAGAGTGATAAGGTACTTGCAAATTCATCATTACTCTGCTTAGTTGCGTGGAAGCATTTACCGTTAATTAAGTCATTTGCAAACCAGCTGTTAGTTTATTCTGATTACACTTTCATGCCAGTTGTACCAAAATTATTTTCACCCCTTTTTGTTTTCATCACTAAGAAACCTGCAAACGTCGCCCGTCTTGGATATAACGATAAAATACATCCGCGTCCTGGGTAAGGCGATAAACTAAGTCCAATAGCAAAGCCTCTCGACAGGAGGTTTTGATAAGGGTGGAACCACGTCTTAATAAGTTTTAATAAAAGAAATACTTTTTACAAAAAAAAAAATGATTAACAGCAATATATCTTTTTTTAAAATATTACTAGTAATAAAAATTTTCGGCATTAAATAACCCATTGAGGTTGATATGCCGTAAAACAAAATAAACCAAACCAATCTAAACCAAAGAATACATATTCTATTCATACGAATCTATCCTAAAAATGTTGTCGGCATTAAATAACCCATTGAGGTTGATATGCCGTAAAACAAAATAAACCAAACCAATCTAAACCAAAGAATACATATTCTATTCATACGAATCTATCCTAAAAATGTTGTCAGCATTAAATAACCCATTGAGATTGATATGCCGTAAAACAAAATAAACCAAACCAATCTAAACCAAAGAATACATATTCTATTCATACGAATCTATCCTAAAAATGTTGTCGGCATTAAATAACCCATTGAGGTTGATATGCCGTAAAACAAAACCAAATTAAACAAACGTCGCAAAGAAGTGCTGGTAACCTTGACATTTCGGAAGGATATTAGAAGCATCCAGAAACTATACCAGCAATAAACTTCCTGAATACGGATAGAAAATGAGTTCAGTAAATGTACGAAAATAGAAAGAGGTGTAAGACGAGGATGTCTTTTCACACCAGACTTATTCAACCTCTACAATGAAGCGATTCTAAGAAAATTAGAAGTCCTACCAGGATTCATTATTGACGGTCACAGATATGAACAATATAAGATATGCAGATGACAGTATTGATAGCAGACACCCTGAGATTAGTCATTTGAAAAAATATTGAGAAAAAATTCAAAATTGCGTCAATACCCTCACATTTTATATTTTCTTAAAAATTTGACTTTTATAGATTTAGATCTGAAAATCAAAAGTCCATGCAAACAGGTTTCCTGGTCATCATTTTGAGACAATATCGCACTGGTTAGAATAACACAGAAACTTATTTTGCAGTGTATTGAAAGTGTGTATCTATTTGTGTAGGTTAAGATGTTGCGGGCCGGTGTATTCGTTGTCTCCTGAAATGCCCACAACAATCATGGCAGGCTCGGGATGTGAATCCACGTAAAGAAACAAGAACCGATAGATATGTACAAACAAATGATAATGAATTAACAACAAAGGGTGACAAAGGCAATAATTTGTGTAACAAATGAATGCGGAAATTTTGGGTCCAAAGTATGTAAAGCGAATTTATGTGCGAGCGTACGTACGTACATGTATGTGTGTGTGATTTTCATGCGTTTCCCAAAATGGGAACGCGTTTTTCCGTGAGAAGCTTACATGCTGACGGATAAGATCAGAAGAACGTGATAAAATTTATCGCAGAATATTTATAGTGCTGGAGAGCGTCCTCTAGGAGCAGTTTCGAAAATTAGGAGGGGGTAAACTGGCAAAGAGATCAAGCCTTGGTCAAAGGCATGAAATAATTCAAACAATCGGTAACATGTAAGTAACATTACCGATTGTTTGAATTATTTCATGTAAGTCACGTTTGAGGTTAATTTACAAAGAAACGCATAACGAATTCTTTCTTTGTTTTCTTGCCTTCAATTCCTGAAGTTGGTATGTGCCGTATTCATTCAGGATATAGTCGATCATGTTCTCCACAGATCACGACCTTTGTAGCTCTTACCAATGTATGTCTTTTTACCGATTCTTTCACCCCGTCTATTACCATTTTACATAGGCTTGTTATGTAAGTTATTCACTGATTCTCTCTGACCATCTTACCTTCAGTATGTATTCGGAGAACCAAATTCTTTAAGCCTTTGAGGAAATGTTAACTGTCTTTTATTTTATGTCTGAGTTTGTGTACTTTTGTTTCCCTTTTTTCTTAAAACTTCTTTGAGGATCACATTGTGTTCTTAGCTTTCTCTGTTGTTTTAAGTCTATTCTTCCTCTGCGAGAAATTGTTGAGTAATCACCGCCATATAGAACTATTTAAGTAACTATTACATCGCAGTCGAATATTTTTTTTTTTCTAATGAAAGTTCCTTGCTCCTTAGTCTGTTTAGCTTTTGAAATGTCTCTTTCGCTATTCCAATTGGCTTTCGGATTTCGATGTCGCATTTCCTGCCATCTTGATATTCAAATTTCTTTACGCGATGAAGATAAAACGAAAATCAGAGCGGATCTGCACTTAGAAGAATTCCAACGGCAATATCCTTTTATATAGAAAAATAAAATTGTCACCTTCACATACAATTTCTGAGGTCGTGATAACCGGGAGAATTATTTTAACAGTGTGGTGTGGGAGGGAATCTTTAACTACTTAATCTCTCACAGTCACAGAAAGATGAACCACAGATATCATGGTCATGCGGCTGCAAGATCACTGTTAAATGAAGAACCAGGGTTATTTTAGGACTGACAGTTAAGTGCTTCAGAGATTTAGAAGTGGTGTCTGGTTTGTGTCAGTGAAAATAAATGGAATTTTTTTTTTTTTTTTTTTTGTAGGGTGCGGGAGAAAATGGGAATGTGTTTTTGTTTTGCGGCTGGGATCATTTCGCCTCACCTGATATATCGATGTCAAATATGTGCATCTGTGGGGACAGTTTCTAAACACGGGATGAATCGTTCGACAAATATCTGACCAACCTCATTTACCATGGAATAAATTCAGATTTATCATTACTTCTGTTTTTTGTTAAGATAGCTGGTATTTTATAGGTGTGACCAAAACGTCTCGGGAGTTGAAGACATTGTATAGTATTCTCAAATAAAAAGAAAAAAAAATTTAGAAAACTTGATTTTCTGCTACAGTAATTTTAAGATTTATATTACTTAAATTCGAACCAATACTGCTGTTACCATAAGCTTCGACCGTTATTTCATCTAGCCTTCTTCAGATATTTTTGGAATTTCAGATAATTTCGAACTGAAACGATTTAATCTACGGGGTTAGATTGTTCACGTTCGTATTCATATCGGTGTTGATGATAATGATTTTCCAAGCGTAGCTCAGATGCGGCACAAGGCCGAAATTATGGGGCACCCAGTGAGGATCGAACTAACAATTCAGTCGTAATTGTTTTAGCGAAAGAATCTTGCTAACCATTACAACACCTCGAGGTGCCCCAATCGGTGTTGATATCTCTGTCAGTTATGAGCCATGCGTAATAAACGCTTAAGCGATCATGTATCTTTCGATACGTGACTGATGAGGTAGATTTTTTTCTGCGGTAGACCAGTTGCCATCCAAGGCTATAGAACCTGGTCTGTCGTGCTATTTTCCCATAGCTAGGGGGAAGAAGAAGAGGATTCATACCTTTCCCAAGGGTATTAGCACGTAAGTGAATGTAATAGATTCGACTGAAATTTGAACTCGGCTCTTCGATTCCTCAATCCCAGCTGCTATCCATTACTCCACCGTGCCTCCTCTGATGATATCTAGTCGTCCTTATTGAATACGGTTCGGTTATTTCCCGCCCTGTTTCCAGTGAGTTTAAGTCTGCACGACCTAGCCCAGGGTTTGAACTCACAATTACATCATACTATTTCACGAATCAACGTTTCAATCCACTAGGCTGTTGTTCCATGGGATAATCCTGAGTCTAGGGCGGGGGTGAGTCAACTGTGATAACAATAGAGATTCCGGCGAGACACGGGAAACACGAACTTGAACGCCCAACATATTTACCAATCTTTTCAGACTTATTGAAATTCTGAGTAGCACCTTTTTCTTGGAATCCAGAACATTCGTCTAATGAATATTGTTCCAAGGAACACTCATCTACAGATGTAACTAAGGTCTGCTCAGCAGAGTTGCAGTATAAACCACAGGTGGGCTCTGTGAGTGTTAAACAAACAGAAATGTGCCTGAGCGAGCGTCTAAATTAGGGATTAGCTAGCCGCCCTAGTAGACGGGTATCCTCGAATACGACTGGTCATATATATATATATATATATATATATATATATATATATATATATATATATATATATATATATATAGAGAGAGAAGGGCCGAGTTCGAATTCCAGTCGAATCCATTACATTCACTTACGTGCTAATACCCTTGGGAAAGGTGTGAATCCTCTTCTCCTCCTACCAGCTATGAGTAAATAGCAGAACAGACTGGGTTCTATAGCCTTGGATGGCAACTGGTCTAGGAGAAGGACAACTCTGAACTCAAAACCTGCGGGGGGTTGTTTGGGGACCTTGTGGCACGTAGTGTACCAGGTCTCTATTCGGCCCTTCAAAAAGTGTGGATGGTCCTGCACGAAACCCTCACCACTATAATCAAATCTCATGTGCTGTTGTCGGGCTGTCGGTTTCCTCGGAACTGATCTACTTAACCCTCATACGTCGAATTCGACGGGGGAGTCGAGTGTATATATATATGCTGGACTCTCCCGACGTATGATGGTCAAGCAATTAAGTTCCTAGACACCAGCACACATGATTTGATTATAGTGGTGAAGGCTTTGTGCACAACCAACCAAAATTTTGAAGAGACCTGGTGCACTACATGCCACAAGTTCCCCAAACGGCACTCCTTAGGTTTTGAACTCAGAGTTGTCCTTCTCCTAGACCAGTTGCCCTTCAAGGCTATAGAACCCAGTCTGTCCTTCAAAAACCTATAGCTTGAGGAAGAAGAGGTTACTTTTCCCAAGGGTATTATTAGAACGTAAGTGAATGTAATGTACTTGATTCCTCAATTCGAGGCGCTATCCACCGTACCTCCTCAACTGTGCTCGACACATAATAATCATGGCAGTTGCTGTCTGGGGAGTTAGGTGACTAGATGTAAGAGGTGATGTGGTCGCAGGAATTGTTTGACAACCATGATTGGATTCTCCTGTTTGTGTGGCATGGTGCAAAGTCCTGTTGCCAGCAGCCACTCTCTGGACCCAGTGCAGCACTACCTCCTCAAGGCACTTGATGTATATTGGAGTCCAGAGCCTTCACCAACAAATTCGAGTGTTCCTTTCTTATCGGAACGATCGGAGTGAGTTTTCCGAGCAGCCGTACTTTCGTAATCACCATTACTAATCCAACTCATTCTTAATCCTCTGCACTGTCCTCAAATTGACACCCAAGTAGTACAGCATTCTGTTTCCTGGCGGGGTGAATTCGTGATAGAGCACTTTTTCTCCCAGACGGTGCCCAACTGACCCTACTATACTGTGCTGTTGACAAAATCTAAAACAAACAACACGCATGCGCGAATTTAAAAATATAAAATGATAATTTACCTATTTACATTGTCCTCATCTTTGTCGCCATATTTATTACAACGTTTCGGCCGTTGTACGCTCCGGCCTTCTTCAGGTGGTTAGAATCTCGAACTGAACCCTTTATTTCGCTTAATGGGGTAGACTGTTCTTGTTCCACATGTCATGTCTAATGGATGTCAGTTATCAGTTATCTCCTCTTAATTCCCCCTCTCGAAGTTCTCCACCGCCTTAGCCCGGTATTGAACTCACACTCTGGTTCCTTTCACTGGATCTAACTAACGACTTTATCCACTGTGCCATTTGTACTTGAGATCTTGGAGAGGCGAATTAACAGGAGATAACTGATAACTGACATGGCACGTGGAACTAGAACAGTCTACCCCAGTGAGCGAAATAAAGGGTTCAGTTCAACATTCCCACCACCTGAAGAAGGCCTGAGCGTACAACGACCGAAACGTTGTAATAAATATGGCGACAAAGATGAGGACAATAGTCCGAATAATGTAAATAGTGTACATAATACCTCATCTCAGAAATATACACAGATAATGACAATTTACCTATCGCACCCTGTATGTAGAAATTGGCGGCAAACATGTAAAAACGTTCCCGTAATAAGACGTAATATCAAAAGAACCTAACAGAAAAAAATGTCATTATACGTTTGTTTTATTCCTATTTTAGTCATCGCTTTTTAAAACAATAAACATTGCCGAAGAGTGAAGGTAGTTAAAATAATAGCGATGTCATGGGAAAAACTCTTTCAGGTATTACCTCTTACTGTGGGCATGTTTGCCAAATGACAATCTATATTTTACTTAAATATTGTTTTTTTTATTCGGTAAATACCGCACATAATCGATAGTTTGTATCAATAAAGAATTACGAATTTCAAATTTTTCATTTCATTTTTTTTTATATATATATTTTAAGACATCAGTGCGTATGTGAATATTTTTTTCGGCTTCCGTATTTGGATCAGTGTATAATAAATTAATATTCGTGATCTGGAATGGTTACTCTTTAGTTATATGGAAGTACATATTGTAGAATTCTAGTTTGTTTTTCTTCTTAAATATATTTGGAAAATTTAGGAAGTTAGTTTCCGCAGTGATCGTTTTCTGTTTAATTTAAGAGTGTGGCTTCTACGAAAGAAGACGTTGTAAACAACAAAAATAAAAACGATTTCCTTTTAGCGACAATAGCGGTGGAAGGAAGGAAGGAAGGAAGGAAGAAAGAAAGAAAGAAAGAAAGAATTCAGCAGTAACAACAATCAAATAAAATAAGAAGCATAGAAATATGAAAAAAATGTCCGTTATAAAACAAGATATTTAAATAAAAACCCTTTCTGGCAGAACTTGAAACTCGAATGGATAATTATACAGTATGGGAGCCATAATGATTGTTATTGATTACAAAAAAAAATGGCGTAGATATTTTTTTCTGTTTTATAATGAATAAGGAAATGGAAGCAGAACGAAAGAAGAAAAAAAAACGTTAATCCAATTTTCTTCTAATATCAATTTACACGTTTTCTGACTATATTCCAATTTTGTTTTTGGTTTCAGTTAGTGTATAGTTGAAGAAAAATCCGTAAAAAGCTGAAACAAGCAACCATATTGAAAGAAGAAATCTGATGAAGCTAAAAAGAAGCAAATCTGTGAGAACACTTCAGAAAATGTATTTACATTTTATGCAATATATATATATATATATATATATATATATATATATATATATATATAGTCTTAAGGTGTGCTATATTTATGGGATAAAGTGCTCAATATCAGAGATAGAGCGTGTGTAAATATAAAAGTGAACATAGAAGTCAACACTTAGAGGCGACAGTTGGCCTGACGATTGCATATAGCATGAAACAGACTGTCGCCTCTAAGTGTTGACTTCTATGTTCACTTTATATATATATATATATATATATATATATATATATATGTAGCTGTATTGAGGCAGGATGAATTCTTTCATGTTTTATTGAATATCTCCAAGTTCTGTCTATCAATTTTTTTTAAGTTTTTCAAATTTCCAAATTGTTTTATGTAATCGGTAAATTTAACAAAATCCATATTTTTTTATTTTATATTATTTTCTCCCGAGCACTTTCGAATTTTGCTACATTCATTTTCAAGGATTGCTTTGTCTCTTGCAATATACTAACATATGAAGAAGCTTATGAAGTTTTATTTTACTAATTCAGCTTTAGCGCTGAAAAACATATTTTATTGTGATGGTTGGTTACAAGCGAGAGGATAGACGGGATGTGCTCATTTTATTACAAAAGGTATGTTTACGTAACTGTTGGTTAATTCTGGCATTCTCGTATTTGCTGTAACCCATTTCAGGTCGCTTAAAAGTGACGTCATTTAAATGGTCAAACTGGATTTTTTTAGGATAATTATTTTCATACACAGTCCAATATACGATGCCGGATGGAGAAACATATCTTATTTAATGTTAGCTACTTGTATTATAAAAAATACAGAAAAAAGTTTCTAGTTTAACGGTTTAAATGACGTCACTTTTTATGACTTGAAGTTGATTTCAGGAAGCCAGTCACCCACACAATTCCTAACTTTCAATGTCTCCTTTCTTTTGCATGCATAACTATTGTATTTCCTCTCCTTTGTTACTCAGTTATATAAAAAGAAAAATATCGCCTTGTGGAAATTGTCCGCCATTTCCATACACCCGTCATTTACACGTGTCAGTTTTAGTTGCCGTTGCTTTTAGTCTAACTAGGGGCTGTGTTTAAACCATGTACAGGGTGGTCTGAAAGTCTTGTCAGTCCTACATAATATAATTTTCTATTTCAATGCTTTGTGGGGGTATTATCAAAGAGTGTTTCACATGAACGATAGCGGAATACCCAGCAGTTGAAGGATGCCGTTCAGAGAGCCTTTGCTACAAACCATTCGCCCTTGCATGGAGTATTGCTGCCATATATGGTCTGGAACACCTTCTGTTTACCTCTGAGTTCTTGACAAGATCCAGAGACGGGTATGTAATATAATTGGCCCTGATCTGGCATCTCGTCTACAGTCACTCTCTAACAGACGCGCCGTCGCCTCTCTCTGTCTTTTCTACAAATACTTTCATGGTAATTGCTCCGATGAGCTTCTTTCACTGGTTCCCAGACTCCATGAATTCAAGCGCCCTACGAGGCTAGCATCCCGCTCACACCCTTACACTGTAGAAACTTTTAAATGTAGCCGTCTCTTCTACTCCAATAGCTTCATACCTCGCACCTCTCGCCTGTGGAATACCCTTCTCAATTACTGTTTCCCTGAGAGCTATAGTTTCCAACTATTTAAATGTAATGTCAATCGACACCTCCAGTTACCTTGATCTACCCACTATCCCTCTCCTCATCCTTTCTTCTATCACTCCTATCTTGCTCTTGCTCCAAATCTTCTGAAACCCCTTGCATCCTAGTGGCTTCACGCCTTGCTCGGGGCGTAATGCTTAAAAAAAAATTCAACCAAGCACAGCTTCGTAAAAATATCACACAGGTCATGGCGCCGCATCATTTTGTGCCCCGAATATGATGGTGTTCATACAGACCTTATCGATGTGTGACAGCGTCAATGAAAATGAATAAACGGAATCCAGCACCTATGCTTTGTTTTACTGTATTACCTGTTCCATTGTCCTCATTACTTTTTCGTAGAGGTAACAAGATTTTCGGACCACCCTGTATATTCTTTTTATTCAAGGTTTGTGCATTACTTTAAAGCAGGCCCCTGTAAGTCGGTATGATAAAAAATGGCGGAAATGTTTTTTCTATTTCTAAATCTCTGCTCCCCGCAAAATGGAATTCCAGGAATGCGTCCATCAATGGAAACAACGCTGGATAAAGTGTGTGGTTTCAGAAGAGGAATACTTCGAAGGAGATTAAATGCTGAATTGATATGTTTCGTAGTTTTATTTTACAGTACCATTCCTGATACCTTTTTGACCAGACATCGTATTTCTAATAAGTATGAATGATTATTATCGTTTGTTTAACGTTTTGCAGGAAATGGTTGAACTGTGTGCCATTTCTTTACAAAGAGCTCAAAATGACTAACCTCCAAAAGATAATTGTGGCACAAGGCCGAAAAAGGGGAGGGGTTGAGGCTGGTCCACACTAACTATCTTATACCTAGCTAATCCGATTCACGACCCATTCACTTATTACAATTTACCCATTCACCACAAGAACTCGTCCATCACCAATCAATCCTCCATGCACCATAATACCACATCCTCTCTAGGAGCACCTACAAAACGCGCCCCGCCATAAAAATTTAATGATAGTAAAATATATATAAAATCTGTGATGAAAAAATGAGAGGGAGATGAACCCAGTAACTATTTCTATATTTAATTTCAATTTTTGCAGGCCTTATATAATAATGTCCTTTGGCCCCATTTTAATATATGGTCAATCCTGCTCTTACGTAATAAATGAATTGACTTGTTTGTAACCAGCATCACTAATGACACCAATCACTTCATATTTAACTATCATTCACATTAAAGAATCATCAAATTTCTCGCTTAATAGTTATCTTCTAAGTAAAGTTATCATCTTGGAAAGCTGAGTGGTAAAGACCAAGTATCAAAACAATTAAGACTGTTACCTAATCTCCTTTTTAAGCATCAACGAATTGGTTAACAAGTGGTTAATGCTGCTCATTCCTGAAAAGTCTAAATTTAACCTAAATTTATATAGATTGGAAGGAGGAACGAAAAAGAAAAAATAATTTTCGTGTCGAGAGGTTGCTTATAAGATATCCTTCGGAGGTTAGTCATTTTGGGCTCTTTGTAACAAAATGGACATTGAAGGCGCATATTTCAACTACTTCTTGCAAAACGTTAAACAAACGACAATAATCATTCATATTTATTAGAAATACGAGTATCTGTCTATATTTCTGAGATGAGGTATTATGTATACTATTTATATCATTCGGATTATTGTCCTTATCTTTGTCGCCATATTTATTACAACGCTTCGGCCCTTCAGTATCTGTCTATATTTCTGATATGAGGTATTATGTACCGAATTTATATTATTCGGACTATTGTCCTCATCATCTTTGTTGCCATATTTATTATAACGTTTCGGCCGTTGTACATTGCGGCCTTCTTCAGGTGGTTGGAATGTCAAACTGAATCCTTTATTTCGCTCACTGGGGTAGACAGTTCTAGTTCCATTGCCATGTTTCACGGGTGTCAGTTGTCAGTTATCTCCTGTTAATTCCTCTTTCCAAGTTATCCACTGCTTTAACTGGGCATTGAACTTACACTCTTTGGGTCCTGTCACTGGATCTAAATAACGCCTTTATCCACTGTGCCATGTATAGACAGATACAGAACAATTAACATGAAAATATTTACAGAAAACACCTAGAGAAAATATCTGTAGCCGAGATGCTAGATCAGTACCGATAATCTTTCAGATTTTTCTTTGTATTTTATCAACAATTTATTAATACTTGTCTATATTTCTGAGGTACAGTATTGTAATTATTTATATTATTTACATTGTTCGGACTGTTGTCCTCATCTTTATAGCCATATTCACAGTCTATATTTCTGAGATGAGGTCTTGTATCTATTTACACTATTTACATTGTTCGGACTGTTGTTCTCATCTTTATTGCCATATTCACAACGTTGGAATGTCGAACTGAACCTTTTATTTCACTCACTGGGGTAAACTGTTCTAGTTCCACGTGCCATGCCTAAATAAATACTATATAATGTTTAAATAAATAAGTAAAAGTAATTGTATAAAAGTCTTTCGTTTCTATTTAATAAGATCTATTTATAGGCATCTCAAGGACACATGGCACAGTGGATAATGACGTTAGTTAAATCCAGTGACAGGACCGAAAGAGTGTGCGTTCAATACCCGGTTAAGGCAGTGGAGAACTTGGAGAAGGAATTAAGCAGGAGATAACTGATATTCATTAGACATGGCACGTGGAACTAGAACAGTCTACCCCAGTGAGCGAAATAAAGGGTTCAGTTCAACATTCCCACCACCTGAAGAAGGCCTGAGCGTACAACGGCCGAAACGTTATAATAAATATGGCGACGAAGATGAGAACAAATAGTCCGAATAATGTAAATAGTGTAGATTGAAAAGAGGAGGGGAAAAAGAAAAAAATCATTTTCGTGCCGAGGGGTTGCTTATAAGATATCTTTTGGAGGTTAGTCATTTTGAGCTCTTTGTAAAGAAATGGCACACAGTTCAACCATTTCCTGCAAAACGTTAAACAAACGATAATAATCATTCATATTTATTAGAAATACGATGTCTGGTCAAAAAGGTATCAAAAATGGTAGTGTAAAATAAAACTACGAAACGTATCAATTCAGCATTTAAACTCCTTCGAAGTATTCCCCTTCTGAAACCACACACTTTATCCAGCGTTGTTTCCATTGATGGACGCATTCCTGGAATTCCATTTTTTGAGGAGGTGGGGAGCAGAGAGCAGCTGACTCGTCGTATTCTCTTGGATTTTCTCTTGTTCCCTTCAAATGGGATTTGATTTTTCAAGAGGAAAAAGTCGCAAGGGGGCAGGTTTTGCGGAATATGGTGCTTGTCAGAACTAGGGAATGATGTCCTTGGCTCACAGCTGCTGCACAAGCCATAGTCATTGATTGGAAACTTTGGTGTGGTGAGAGACAACTACACACTTTCCTTTCAAGTATTGCTATAAACACCGTTAGAATTTTATAATTTAGTGTGCATGCGCAACAGAGTTCAGTCAATCTGTGACAAGGGACTTCACTCTGCATTAACATAACAACAGCCCTGATAGATTTTTTTTTTTATCAGACCTCGTATTTGACTGTTTCGAAAACAAAAACAAAAAAAAACTTGCCTTCTTTTAACTTCTAAGGACATTTTATTATACTGAAAATTTCAATATTATCAATTCAAGTAATCAGCGTTGCTTGAACATGAATTGCCTGATTGGATATTTTTTTTCTATCATTTTTTCTGTTTCACTAAAGGCATGTCTTTTTGATGAATACTAAAATCATGAATTTTATTGATAGTTAATGTTTACTAACTTCAATTTAAAGCCTTAAACCAGGGGTCGGCAACCTTTAGGAGAGAACAGGCCAGACGGCTCTACAGTGTCTCTGAGGAGGGCCATATCAAATATACTGTAATAAATTCTCGAACTCAGACCCCTCCGTCCAGAAGGCTGACTTCGTCTGGATGTTTAAAGAAGAAAAAACGCAGTTAATGTTATTTAAACAGGGTTTCTTATTTTATTTCAGGAATAAGAGGATAGCAACATACACAATCAATAAAAAAAATGCAAATTCCTTACTACAGTTAAGTTGGCGGGCCGGACAAAAATCCTTCGTCGGCCGGATGTGGCCTGGGGGTGCTGCCAAACCCTGCCTGGATGTGTTGCCAAACCCTGCCTTAAACCATTGGTTAACAAGTGGTTGATACTAATCATTCTTGCAAATCCCAAAATCAACCAAAATTTATATGGATTTGAAAAGAGGTGGGGTGAAGAATTTTTTTCTTTGTATACTTAACATGGACAAACGTGTCCATAAGACATAGTAATAAAAGAACTTTTTTCCCCCCATGACACCGCTTTTTTTAACTAACTTCACTCTTCGGCGATGTTTATTGTTTTAAAAAGTGATAATTAGAATGTTTTACTATTTTTCATAGTTCTCTACAAAAGTGGTGTTAGGTACATATATTATTCTTACCCCACAGCATCTCTCGCCAAATTAGTCTTAGGATTTATCGGGAAGCGTCGGAATTGTGCTCGTAGTAATTTAATACTACTAATTAGAGTTAATTGATATTCGGCAATGACAGAAAAAACCCAGCCAAACTGATAATGAAAACGAAATGGTTAATTTGCAGTGTAACACCCGCGCTGAGTTCGCATTGAAAATTTCCAGAATAACTTACAGTTATATGTAATTGTATATGCTCTATTCGAATCTGGTTGATAAATTTGATAAAATCTACCGTTTTCAAGTTATCGACAGTGAAAGTTCGGATTCATTCGCGTCGATGTCGGCCCCCATCACTGGTCTTGTTTGCATACATTCGCTGTAGAATAGCTATCAGCATAGGTATCATTGCGCAAAATAGTCCTCGTGCGTAGTAATTGAAACGAGAAAGATTAGTTCCGCGCTTAGCTTTCCGCAGCGAATGTATGTAAACTACAACAGTAATGGCTGCCGCCAATGACGCGAATAAATGTGAACTTTCACTGTCAATAACTCCAAAACGGTGGATTTTATCAAATTTATCAAGCCATATTCGAATGGAGCATGTACGATTACATATAATTTTAAGTTATTCTGGAAATTGTTAAAGCGAACTGAGCGCGGGTGTTACACTGCAGATTAACCAAAAAATCTTCATTAAAGAAATTCTTTCTATTTTTTTTGCCTAAATAACTAACCCAGTCAGATTTGAGATATTTGAACGGCAATGAGTTTTCACACAAACACAAAAGCAATAGAATTTAAGGCACTGTCGAACCCTATATGTATAAGAGTTCTGGCACTTCGACGTGATATAATGGTTAGCAAGTTTATCTCGCTAGTTTAATTTACGACTGAAAAGCGAGTTCAATCCTCACTGGGTTCCCCTATATTTTTCGCAATGTGCTACATCTAAGTCCCGCTTAGAAAATCAGTATAGGTATGAGAGTTCTGATTGGTCACAAAACTAACCAATCACAACCCGTCTTTTTGCTACTTCCTACCTCAGCGGAAGAGATGAAATTATTGGTCACTTTTCGCCTGCAGAACGTGAACAGAACAATAAGTATTCAACTGTTGCTTGTGGTCAGTTTTTTTTTTTTTCTTGCTTGGAATAAAATTCCCGAATTCGTTCCTTTCGCCAAACAGCGTAAAGTAAGTCAACGAATCCAACACGCGTGTCTTCTGATCGCTCGTTAAGCACTCTTTTTTTTTTTTTTTATAGAGTGAGTGACACGTCAAATTTGCATAGGTGCAAAAGAGAATCTTGCAAAAATATAGGAAACGGAAGGCCGCCATTTTCTTTTTGGGATACTTTACACGCGAGAACCGTTCGAATCCGTTTTCTGCTAGGAGGTAAGCTATTTTCTCTATTCTGGCATCACACGCTGAACTTTTACGAAAGCAGAACTTCTAACAAAATCTTTACAAAAGATAAAAATTTGGCATATTGTTTCTCAATAGAATGAACGTCATATATATTAAATATTTGTCCTATTCTTACTCTTTTTCCTGGACTTAATAATGTCCACTAACGTAAGCATCAGACCGATGTATTTCGCGAAATTAAACCCTCAATAATTCAGTGACCTTGAGTCACAGACTAGATGACAACCAAAGAATAGTTTTGGTGACAACTTGAGAGACAGTTGACAGTTCGGAAAGACGGTTGTTTCGGGCAAGCTGCATTGGCACACCTGCTTGCATCTTTCGCTAGGAAGAAACCATTGTTGGTTAAAAGTTTTTCAGGAAATAGATACCCCCAGGAGATCCCGAGAGGTGTGGGGAGAATAAGATCCCACCCTTCAATAGGACGGATGAATAGCTTTCGGTTATGGAACATGAAAAATTTCGGTTAATTTGCAGTTTAGCACCCTCGTTCAGTTTGCATTAAAAATCCCCTGAATACTTACATTTATGTGTAATTGTACATGCTTCATTCGAACCTGGTTTGATAAATTTTATAAAATCTACCATTTTGGAGTTATCGACAGCAAATTTCGGATTCATTCGCGTCGCGGCAGCTGTTACTGGCGTTGTTTGTCCACATTTGTTGCGGATAGCTATGAATAGCGCACAACTGTGTGTGTACGTAAATAGTTCATTTGCGCAGTAATTCGGGCAAGTTGAGACCATAAGATCTGTAAAATTAAAAACAAGGCCGTTAACTACGTTCTTCCGCGTTTAGCTTTCCGCAGCGAATGTATGCAAACAACGACAGTAATGGCTGCCGGTTCATTGGATTTTTAATGTACTAGTCAAACTAAGTAAATTGATCTGAGTTATTTTCATTATTACTTTTAAATAATTTAAAAAAAAAATTTTTCTTTTCAATTTTATCACAATGTTGATGACATTTTGGGACTTTTGAAATAAGCAGTAGAAATAAACAAGTGATATGACAAGGGTTAGGGTCACCTTGAATATCCTGAACCTGTACGATACCAGGTTATATGGTTCCCCGCGCAACTTCTCCATCCGATTACGCGTACTCACATTTGAAAAGGAAACTTGAAGCAACAGACAAGCTTCTACAGAAGGATGCTGAGAATTCTGTGAACGGAGTATGTAAACAGTGAGGAAGCTTTAAGAGAAATGGCAACAAAGAGGACAATATACTTAAAATGAGAGAAAAAGCGCTATTACTCTACCCCTTCTTCCCACCGTCGCTTCCT
Source organism: Acanthosepion pharaonis (assembly GCA_903632075.3). Classification (NCBI taxonomy): domain Eukaryota; kingdom Metazoa; phylum Mollusca; class Cephalopoda; order Sepiida; family Sepiidae; genus Acanthosepion; species Acanthosepion pharaonis. The sequence goes on along the minus strand of CAHIKZ030000309.1, from coordinate 66,532 downwards.
GTTATTCAGCAATGACCTGCGCCAGGTACGACAGTCTGATATATGGACCTCATACAGTGGTTTGATAAACAATGGGTTCAGCCATGACAGTGTCAGCCATACTCAGAACCTTTGTGGATACCAAACTGGAGTCACCACGAATCGAGTTGAAGAAATGTGGCAGTATGATCAGGCTAAATTTAAGGCCATGAATGGCCCCACCGACAAGGGGATGATCTCTGAATATCTGGAGGAATTTATGTGGGCTCAAAGATTTGGTGATTCGCCTTTTTTTAACTTCTGGCATCAAATTGCCACTGAACTTTATCCGTTGCGAAAATAAGGAACTGGAAAAAGTAATCGGAGAAATAAAATAATCGCGGAAAAAAATGGCAGAGTGCGAAAGTGTAACAGCACCAAAAAATACTAAGACACATAATGAGAAAAGAAGGCTTCGAAAACCTGACGTGATTTAAGCTACAGAGGGAGGAAAACAGCAAGAAACTTATCTAATGAGTTGGTGGAGAACAGGAGATTAAAGGTACAGTAAAAAAAAAATAAGTTAAATTTGCATATTAATCCCCTGAAACCAATAGTATTGAAAATTTCCATTCTGGTGTGAAATAGTCTGATTAATTCCAAAATAACAATAAAAGTTTGCGGAAGAAAATCCTTTAGGAGTTATCGGCAATATAAGTTCAACTTTATTTGCGCCTATCCCGGCTACCATTAATAGTTTTGTTTACATACGTTTGCCTCGAGTAGTAATGCGCGGATGCTTACTTAGTTAACAGCGTTTTTGCTGATTATCTGGCCCGTCTTGATTACTGGGCGATTTGCAAAATTTAAGGTTCACACATTGCACAGTAAACAAGAGAAGCTTCTGCGCATTACTACTCGAGGCAAGCGTAAAACAAAGCCAGTAACGACGGCCGGGCTGTAACCGTGACGCGAATGATGCCGAACTATTGCTGATAACTCCTAAACAGTTTTCTTCCGTAAAATAACGCGCATTACTACTCGAGGTAAATCTATGTAATCAGCGCAAGTAATGATAGCTGGGATAGACGCGAATAAGCATTCGAATTTACACCAGAATGGAGATATTCGTTGCAATTGGTTTCCGGGGCTTAATCTGCAAATTTACCGAAAAGGAACCTTAAAAATACAAAGGATGGGAAATTGTGGAGAATCATGATTGCTTAGGTACAGAAGAGGCAAGGAACATGGAAATGGTAAACTTAAGTCTTATCCAAATTTGTTACATGAAGCACATTTATTACTAATTTTTACTTCTAGTTCTTTTATTTATTTATTTTTTTAACACAACGTTCAGTTTGGGACAATATATGGCCATTAGTCAGTAGTATAATCATTGTGATGAAATATGGATGTTACGCCCAATGTCATTATTTCACTATGTAATAAACTCCCATGTTTTATAACTAATATTTTTATAGGCAATATAGCATCACCATCAGCCAGTATTTAAACCACAGCACGTGCCAAATATAGCCTTACTTTTTATATCTCTTAATCAACAAAATGTAAGAATAAAAAAAAGAAGTTTTGACACTTTCTCCCCAGAAAGAATGATTGCTTATTTATCTCTTGAAGAGTTCACCGACATACTCACTGCGTTAATATAGCTTCCTTGTGCCCTCTCTATGAATATTTTCATGGTAATTGTTCTGATGAACTTTTCTAAATTTTATTCATTGTAAATATTCAGTGGGGTTTCATTTTTAAATGTTATTTTTATTCCCCCAAATTGTGCATATGGAAATTAGTTAGGACTACACAGTTTGAAGTATTGCAGTAAGTGTTTTGCTGTGGTATGTTGGGGTCAGTAATCGTGGCTCGCTAAGTTTAAGAAGACAGATTGAAAACCAGCCATCCCTTATCCCCGCTTTTGGCACAAAGCGTGGGGAATAGGGGAAGGCTGGTTCTTTAAATGCTTCCATGGTAATTGTTTTGAGGAAATTACCTCTATGGTACATAGACTTTATGAATTTAAGCACATTATCGTCATCAAGGCTTATGGGAATATGAGACAATATATTTCATAGGTAAAATTGTTTGTTCATTCCCATACACAGATATGAGGTTTTTGGAGGTGATTTCTTCGAATGTTGATCTTCTCGCAAGGCTATTTTTAATCTTGGTTGAGGCGTTTATATAACTTCCTGTTATCCAGTTGTCTTCAGGAAAGTTTAAGTTTTAATATTTGAATTACCCCCCCACTTTGAATTTCTGCTACTGATTGAGCATTTCCCATTTTCTCACACTTTTGGTATGTGGATTAGTAGGTTTCTCCCCACCGCCTCCTTCGGCATGTGGATTAGCGGGATTCCCCCGCCCCCAAACAAACACATTCAATCTTTGGTATCTGTTTTTTTAACCCTTCCACTTTCTATAACATCATCGATAAGTTAAAACTCTGCTATATACAGGGTGCGATGGATAAATTGTCGTCTAAATTATACAAATATGAAAATAACCATAATACCTCATTTTAACATAAATTACACAAAAATCTCTCGAAATACTAAAGAGTATTTTTTCAATAAAATCACCATTGTCGTCAACCACAGCCGACAGGTGACTTAGGAATTTCTTGCAACTCTTCTGGGCATTTTCCTTCTTGAAGTTGGTGAATGCTGCCATAATCCTTACCTTCAGTGCATCTTTGTTATTACAAGAAGTTTTGTTGGTATCTCCCTCAACTGGTTCCCATGCACAATAATCAAGGGAGTTGCAGTTAGGTTGTTCAGATGTCAGGGGTAATGTGGTCGCAGGAATTGTCTGACAGATATGACTTTGTTCTCCTGTTTGTGTAGCATGATGCAGAGTCCTGTTGCCAGACATGGGATCTTTCAGCAGCCACCCTACTGACTTAGAGCAGCACTATCTCTTCAAGACACTTGATGTAGGTCTCCGTGTTGAGTCTGGGACCCCGTGGGAAGATGAATGGAAGCATAACGTCACCGTCACTGGTGATTACTCCAAACGTCATGATGTTGACTGGATATTTAGTTTCTCATCACTCTTGGTATATCATTTGGAGACACAGATTTGACACCCAAACACTGAAATATTTGCATTGGAGTTTCCAGTGTGAATGCCAAGTAGTACAGCATGCCGGTTTCAAATTTCTGGTGGTTTGAATTTCGTAATGGTGATGATGTTTTTTCTCACAGACGGTGACCAACTGAACCTACTATACGGTGGACTCAACAAAAAACAAACAACATGCATGCTTGAAATTAAAAATATAAAATAGCCTCAATTTCCACATCCCAAACTCTGTGTGTATGAATGTGTCTGTGTGTGTGTGTGTGTGTGTATGAATGTGTCTGTGTGAATGTTTGTGTGTGTAATATATATATATATATATATATATATATAATGTCATGCCATCCATCATGGTACCACATCAAAGTTAGGTGGAGACTGGACAACCAACTCGTCTTGCTCCATATACATATATATATATACTAGCAGTAGAGCCCGGCGTTGCCCGGGGATGTAACAGTAAGAGATAGATCAAGTATCGACCATCATAAAAACTGAAAAATAATTAAAATTGACAAAGATTATTGTTTAAGGTTGACGGACACGCATGTCTTAATTAGTTTTTTTTTTTTTTTCTTCTTCTTTTTTTACGAATTGGTCAAACTCAAACAAAAACATTGTTTACAATCATTATGAGTCTATCGATTGGTGAATAGAATTTTATTATAAACAATTGTCTTGCAAATGGAATTTTTAAAGCATTCTGAATGTAAATAAAGAAAAAAGTGTGCAAGACAATAAGAAATACTACCTGCCGAAAAAAAAGTGGATGTTTGTTTTATCGGCTGGAAAATGTAGGAAATCCGATCCCATATATAAAGGCACACACACACACGCACAACCTGGGTTTAACCTAAGTCACTCCACGGAATCGCTAAAACATAGAGCATAGTCTGATGAAAAAGACGCCAAAGTTTATGAAAACAAAATTTTATCGTCAAAATGCTTATTTTTTTTATGAAGAGGATAGACTAAATTTTTTAATTATTTTAAAAAAAATTTTCCATCTTTTTAGAATATTCTAAATTTTGATTTAAAAAACCTTGTTTCTCTTTGTCGCAACAAGGGGTAGTAAAAAACATAATTTTTAGCGCATTTTTTTTGTATTTTTACACATTAAATTGGAAAATCTTGCAAAAATAAAAATAATTGTCAGATGTTAATGAAACTTTCAGAAACTATTCACAGATGATCGAAATTATTATAAATATATTTTTTTTTTATTAAAGTCATGGCAGAAATATTTTTTATATTTATTAACACCCCCATAACTAATTTTATGAAAAACTCTAGAAATTCGAGACCATCGGTTTGAGTGATTACAATAAAAGCACAAGGCTTTGAAGAATGCAAATCCATGTTTTTTTTGTTTTTTTTTTTTTTGTTTTTTTTGGCCAACGTATCTGAAAATCAGCTGTGAATTGTAATATACAAAACTCAAAACAAATATATTATTTAGTTTCAAATGTTTTTATTTGTTTTTTATGAATATGGACAATATTTTCTGAAAGCAAAAATTTTTTTTAATACAATTATTTCTTATTTCTTTAATTTTAAAAAGATTTTAAAAAAATGTTTAAATTGAATTTTAAAAAATATTTTAACATTAGTTAAAAGCAACATCAACCTTTCAAAATGTCCGTGTGAGATTGTCATTTTCTAGCGCTTTGAAAATTGTATAATTTGGACCAATCAGATTAGCCATGGTAATTAAGAAATGTAATTTTTGTGTTTATAGTCGGACAGTAATTATCAAGTACGGAAGACCAACCAGAATACAATTTAGTTGCATTATTTGAGTTCAGCATTGTTCTCCGCTGTTAAGCCCTTTACTTTTGCGAAACACGTATGGAGAAGTTAATTTGAGTTTTCAATTTCAACTGAGAAGGGTACCTACAAGTAACAGTATCATCTTATGAAATTTAACTACTGCTAAACTTTAATTTATATGATCTTATTTTTATATTAATCTCAGTTATGACATTTTTCCATAAATGAAATATCAAAATTAATAATAAAATGAATGGAAATACAAATAACACAGTAAAATGTAATAAATGTACATAAAATTATAGTATTTTATGTACACTTCTGATAAAATTTCATAAGAAAGGTACCTAAATTAATTAAATACCTTTTTCTTATGAAATTTAATCTCACTATTAACAGTCTTATTTTTTAATTTCTTTATATTTTCCATAAAGCATCGTAAACGTAAAAATGAAAGCTAAGTACAAAAAAAATAAAAAATTAGAGCGCTGAAAGTTTTCCTTAAAAGTAACAAGGTAAATAATTTGTTCACTTAAATAATTTCATTTCCTTCCATCCGTAGAAAGAATTCTCCTCCCGTAAGTTATCTAAACGTCATGAATGTGCCTTTCGTCAATCGTCAAGCTTTGTTTTATTTTCAAATTACATTTTTTCGGCGCAGAAGCTAAGTTAAGCTTGGTTCAAAATATTTTAAATAAACAGTATAATATCTGTTTTTATTAAATTCAGTTTTGAAAAAATGATAATTGACTTTTAAAAGAATATCAAAGTAAGATTTTAATCTTTTTTTATCAAATCGAAAAAAATGATTATCTGCCCCTTTTTTTTTTTTTTTGACCAAAAAAAAAAACAATATATTTAACCAAAATTTCAGACGTGCTAGGAACGATTAAAAAATGTAAAAAAATACCCCCAAAATACTTTGATCTCTCTTCTTTAATAATACTATGAACATTAGACGATAAAATTTTGTTTTCGTCAAATTCGGCGTCTTTTTCATCATGCTATGCTCTTTTGTTTACATTTTCGTGGGTGAGTTCTCCCCCTTTCATTCTCACGATGTGTCTTAATCGTGTTTTCAAATTGATTTTATTAAAAAACAACTGTATTTTTCCCATTTTCGGCCCCGTTATAACCACCACAATGTAATTTTATGTAGTCCTGTGAAGTTTTGTTGTAATCGGCTAAAAAATGTAGGAAATTCGATCCAACATATAAACGTTACAGGCACACACACACACACACACACCCTGCGTTTTGTAATAAGATATATATATATATATATATATATATATATATATATATATATATATAAAAACAAAAGTAAAAAGACTACATACAAGTTGTCAGGTTACCGAATTTTTTTTAGTCATCCCAATAAGAGATATCATCGCTTGCTGATCTTGTGAGCCATTAACAGTTAGTTTGATGAAAATTGGCCAATTTCCAAACTTGGCTTGATGCTAGACTTGGCTTCCTTTAAGCAAATTACAACAAGAATTTTGATTAATTGACACATTACATGATCACACAAGTCTTTTGTCACCCATTTCCAAAACCCAATGGGAAATGAATCTTATCACATTTAAAACCTCTTTGCTTTAAATTCTAATCAGTTCCTATGAGCTTAATCTTGAGACTTTCAAAGCCCCACCCCACTGTCCTATCTTGCCATCTTTCTCTCACCCAGCCATTAAGGTCACTTTATACATGGTCATTACAAGTTCCATCAACTCCTTATCTTTCTCGTTCATAAAGACACTGTTCAATTGTCCTCTTGTTCTGACCTTGGTTAAAATGCACCTCCTCCACAAAAGATTTCCTTTTTTCTGATTTCAACTTTTCTGATTACTATCAGCATGTGACAAGCTGTGATGAATGTTTCTCCTCTTTGAATTTACTTGCTGAAGGAGTCCATGAGCTGACTGTTGCCTGAATTAAGAGCAAAAGGGTTCAGACTCATTTGTTCTTCCTTGGAAAAAAAACAAATTATCAGTGATGATGAAACTTGATTTTTCAGACATAATGTTGTAGAACGTGTCCTACCAGACAAGGCATTTTAAAATAAGAAGCCCTTTTAGAAAATTCTTCAAAAACATTTTAATCCATTTGTAGATACATGTGTGCATGCATGCAAACACATACTTTATTTATATTATTCGAACTATTGTCCTCATCTTTGTCACCATATTTATTACAACGTTTCGGCCGTTGTATGCGCTGGCCTTCTTCAGGTGGTTGGAATGTCAAACTGAACCCTTTATTTCGCTTACTGAGGTAGATTGTTCTAGTTCCACGTGCCATGTTTAATGGATGTCAGTTATAAGTTATCTCCTGTTACTTCCCCTCTCCAAGTTCTTGTAATAAATATGGTGACAAAGATGAGAACAATAGTCCGAATAATGTAATTAGTGTAACAGAAACCACATCATTTGAGAATTTTCAAGAGTGGTAGTTAAAATAGATAACACATTCAACTTGAAGAGCAAATAATGTCATAATGAAGATGTTGATGATCCACACCCTTTTCAAAGAAAAGGGTAGGACCGCCCCTAGACCCCCTAAGTGTTGGGACGCTACCCACTACCCCCTTAATACTAGAAAGACTAATGATACCCAACTTGAGAAACAATTTTTCTGAAAAATTATTTTACTAGAAAGATTCTGTAATTCCAACTGATAGCAATAACACTGTTTGGTCAATTATTGCCAAATGCTTCCTAATAAGGAAATGGCTATTATTAGCATTTCTCATATCCAATTTTGTCTGTGACCAGTTCTCATATGATCACCGAAGTTAAGCAATATCAAGCTTGGTCAGATGGGTGACCACTTGGGAATATCAGGTGCTGTTAACTTGGATGTGCGGGTGGTGTAATGGATAAAGGCTCAGAATTGGAAACTGAAGAGCCAAGTTCCAGTTCCATTCGGATTCATTATATTAACTTGTGCACAAATACTCTTGAGAAAGGTAAAAAATCCACATTTACTCCCACTAGCTATGGGTTAATTAGTAGGGTTTCTATCTGCAAATTATCATCACGAAGGGCATGAGCTTCGGCCCATATCACATTGAAACACCAGTTCTCACATGATCATTGAAGTTAAGCAATGTCCATCCTGGTCTGTATCTGGGTGACTGCTTGGGAATACAAGGTTCTGTAAGCTTGGATGTTTAAGTGATTTAATGGATAACGAGTTCCAATTCAATGTGTGTTTGTTATATTCATTTATACTCAAACACAATTGGGAGAGGTATGAATCCACCTCTTCTTCCCCCCACTATGGGTTAATTAGTATGACTTGTATTATTATCTTCAAAAGTTTCTTACACTCTTAAACATTTTTTCTGGCTTTAAATAACCAGCAAAAGGTTGATAAGCCATAAAAAAACTAATTGCTCAAAAGGCACTTATGTACTGTGTAGAAAGCTCATTGATCCAACAGATTTGGTCCTAATTTTTTAATCCCCCCCACCCCACCAAATTCTGTTGGTTAGGAAGGAATTTTTTGAAAAAAAACTCTCCCTTGCAATTGCCTCAGATAAATAAGACAATTCCGTTTTGATTGTGAGCAATGACAGAAAAAGATATATTGGAGACACTGTTTGGTATTAGTAAGAAAAAGGCAGAAAGGGAACATAGAGTATGTAATAACACTCTCATTCTTTTAATGTCTGCTTCAGTGAAATGGAGAACTTTGTCAATTTTTAATCTTTTCATTTTTATCCAATTCTTTAAATAATGATCAGTATTTTTTTTTTCATGATTGTTATTTCAATATTATTTTTCTTAAGATATTAAATGATGCAATACAATTTCCACAGTAATTTTAAAATCTTAGAACTTGCAAGGGGCTTATTTGGTCATTAAATAAAGAATTATAATTCATCAGAAAATTCCTTTAGAAACCTTGAAATTTTCATGGGCATTACTCATTATTTATTGAAAGAGTTGTGCATGTGTTTTTTTGTTTTGTTTTTCTTAGTTATTTATAAGGCTCCTTGAAAATTATCAACTATAAAATCATACAATTTGGCAATAAATTGTAAAAAATTCCAACTTTTGCAAAATTAAGGATACCTTTAGAAATAATGGGTTGTTTAGCAGTTAGTAACAGGAGAAACAGAATTGGTGAACTTACTTTGAGATGTTTTATAGATTGGGGAAGAGATTTATTTTTTTGGGGGGGGGGGATTTTTTGATTCGTCCTCTGAGCTTAATAACGCTTTTTATTCATTTCACCCTTTTTTTGACACTGTAAATGATTTTCAGACAACATTTTGGATTTTTTTTTCCCCTTATATAAAGAAAAATTTCACTACACACCATAATTAAGGACCCCACCTCGTATTAAGCAGCTAGGAGTAGTTCAAGTTTTAACTGAAGGAGCTTGTATCCACTTCAAATTTAATACCTCTGAAAAAGGCATGAATCTACTTTTCCCTCAGCATCTATGAGTAAATATCAGAACAGATTTTGCAATCAATCTTGAAGTTGGGCAACTCTGGTTTCAAGTGTAGATTCATTTTATGAGACACATTGACATATGGAATTATTCATATTATTTATATCATGTAGATAATTTATTTCAATGTCTTAATTGTGAATCTACAGGTCACTTCTGCCTGAAAAGAAACTATTTAATATTACATAAAAAAGGAAAATAACCTACCTCAGGTGAAGGTTTCTTTGCACCTGATCAAATGGTCCTGATTGGACTTAAAACAATGACTGCCAACCAAGAGATACCTTATGGTTGGTAGTTTTATTATGCCACCAATTATGAGTTATCTAATGCCTGGTATTTTTCTATTACATTTTCATCTGCAGGTGACAAGAAGTTTATTCATGGTAGTACTTTTAGTATGAAAACAATGTTAAGACGTCTGTTGAAGCTATAAATCTATGCATATTTTTTTTTATTTTATCAGTTGGCTATTATAAAGTTAGCATTTGAAGTCAGATTTCATAATTGATCTCTTATAGTCTCCCTGTTAATATAATATACTTATGCCAGTATCCCTTTCACTTTTTTGTCAAGAGTCTACAAAATCGTCTTTGGGGATTACCATCAGCTACCATATTGTGTTCTCTTTAGTTGCAGTAACAAATCCCAGTCATCCTGAGTATGATGATAAACTACATCCGACAGCAAGGCCTCTGATCAAGAGGTGTTGAGTAGCATGGAACCACATCTAAATTACTCGTGTTCCCACAACTACCCTGACCTTTGGTGGTAGTACCTGTTAGGGTCACAGCTATGGGCAAATAGTAAATGCCCAAACTGGGGCCAAAAAACTGAAAGTGTAAAAAAATTTTTTTGGGAGAAGGAAAATACCAGCAATACATTTTTGAAAAAGAAAAATATTACCAGCAATACATTTTTGAAAAAAAAAAATATTACCAGCAATACATTTTTGAAAAAAAAAATATTACCAGCAATACATTTTTGAAAAAAGAAAAAATATTACCAGCAATACATTTTTGAAAAAAAAAAAATATTACCAGCAATACATTTTTGAAAAAGAAAAATATTACCAGCAATACATTTTTGAAAAAGAAAAATATTACCAGCAATACATTTTTGAAAAAGAAAAATATTACCAGCAATACATTTTTGAAAAAGAAAAATATTACCAGCAATACATTTTTTGAAAAAGAAAAAAAAATACATTTTTGAAAAAGAAAAATATTACCAGCAATACATTTTTGAAAAAGAAAAATATTACCAGCAATACATTTTTGAAAAAAAAAATATTACCAGAAAATTTTTGAAAAGAAAATATTACCAATATACATTTTTTTGAAAAAGAAAAATATTACCAGCAATACATTTTTGAAAAAGAAAAATATTACCAGCAATACATTTTTGAAAAAGAAAAATATTACCAGCAATACATTTTTGAAAAAGAAAAATATTACCAGCAATACATTTTTGAAAAAGAAAAATATTACCAGCAATAAAAATCTAGTTGGTATTAAATAACCCATTGAGGTTGATATGCCATAAAACAAACCAAGTCCATATCCCAGTGTCCTGTGCTCTTTTCAAAGCAGTCTGGTAAGTCCTTTTCAGGTGACTTGACATTATTTTTCTTTTGCCACAATGCCATTTCAACAGAAAATTTAGTTTTGGCTAAAACCAGAGTATACAGCAGCCAATTCTGGATTCTTGATATGCCTGTGTTATGAGGTATTTACACAAGACATTCACTCACTCATATTCAAAACATTTATCACAATCTTACTTCTTGGCATCTCACTGTCAGATGAAAGTATCTGTATATGCATGCATAGTAAAGTTACCCTCTGATTGATTTCTAAGTGACATCAAGACTGTGCAACCAGTTCTTGTGATACATAAAATGACATTCTGCTTTCTTGACACACCAAATACATCAATTCGTATTATAACAATTATATAAATAATTTAATTTGATGACATGATCACATATCTACAAATATTATATGCTTCCTATAAAGAATTCTTAATTGATTTTTTTTTTTTCCTGCTACGATCCCTGGAGACATCACCTAAATAGAAACCGCTTTTTTCAGTTGCGAAATAACAAGATACGACAGGAATTAATTTAAAGCTAATCCAAATGCCTTCACCACTGCAGATTTTTAATCAGTTCCTCAAACTTGAATTTTAACATCTATGGAATCTTGCCTATTTCATATTTGGTTTTTGCTTCTTTCACATTACATTTGCAATAAGATTTCTTGCTAGTAGGAACATCCATAATTTGAAAAAAAGTTATCAGCTTTTTTTTTTTTTTTCTCAGAACCTTTGTTCTCGATATGTAGAAAATATGAATGTTTTTCATTTTTATTCTAAGATTGTTTTTCCCCGCTGTCGATTCAATTTCCATTAGGGAATCGTTGCTGAATTTTAAGGTAATTTTCCCAAAATCTCATTCTTATTAATATTTTTTTCTTAAATAGAATTATATCATTTGTAGAGATATAATGCAGTGAAATCTTCATAAGATACCGATGAAAAGAAAAAAAAAAACAGTAAATAATATACAAAAATCTGATATCTGGTAGAATTCTTTCATCCCTGTTGTAGCAAGTGTGCTCAATGACATTGCAGATTTGTCACAATTTGCTGTATATAGTAGATATTATAAAAAACATGTTGTCAGGCCAAAGGTCAAATATGAATAAACAGTGGACCACAACTAATACTCTAAGACAGATGGCATATATTCCAAGGATAGGCTGAAAACTTGATAGGCTGACTATGACTGAGTGATGCTAGAGTTGCGAAACCTTGCATGCATTAATTTCAGCTCTTCTTATTAATATCTGCATTGTTTCTTCCAAGGTATGAAGGTGTTCTGAAATGTTCATAGGCTGACTATGAATGAGTGATGCTAGAGCTGTGAAACCTTGCATGCATTAATTTCAACTTTTCTTATTAACAACTGCGTTGTTTTTTTCCAGGCAATCTAACACATGACTATTCAAAAAAGACATCAAATGTAACTAGAAACAAATTCTGAATTAGTGAAGCATTTAGAATAATTTTAAAATTGAAAAGCATTAAAAAATGAATGCTAGTCTTAACTGATGTTACGAGTATTGTCTGTTTTGTTAATCTGCTGATTATGAAGGAGCGATGCTAGCACTTCTGAAATATTTCATGCATTTAAATTCTGATTAATAACTGCGTTATTTCTTTCTGGTTAAACTGATATCTGATTGTTCAAAGAAGGCTGTTCATCCTGTTGGTTAAAAAATATCAACAGGAGATACAATGTCATCACTACCTATAATGGATATAATGTGCATCTCTGGCCATACCAATACATTTAACTATCTCAGTGTCACACTTTCCATTCTGTTCGCAGTGCCATGTAGAATATTGGTTGGCTTGCAAGTGGTCTGATACACAAGTCGACTGGTGTAGCCATGAAGTTGAATTGCCTGAGTCATTTAATGGAGAGATATATGGGTGAATAAAGTCCACTCAGGCAAATGTTGGGCAGGTCCATTCCAGCAAAATGGACCAACCCACCTGCTGCATTAGGTACTCTCCTATAAATGAGGTAGATTAGTTGGCTTGCCTTTACAAGCAGATACAAGGCACCTATGTTAGTAGGTAAGTCATCTGACTTCTACAGAGATATAATGTCATCACTGCAATAATGGTTCTTAGCCAAGTGTTTTACCATGTCCAAATGGTAGTCAAATTAGGAGAATAGGAAAGGTGATCAAACAGTTCAAACATAGTTGTGCACAGCAGCCATGAAAACCAAGGACTTGTGTGATGGAGCATTGTCCTGATAAAACAAGATTACTTTCATCAGTTTTCCTGGGCATTTGGTCTTTATATCCTTTCATAATTGTCTTGACAAGTTGGTATACTACTTTCTATCAATAGTGTGGCCTTTTTGAAGATAACAAACACAATGCCTTTTGTATCCCAAACAACTGAGGTCAGCACTTTCCCTGAAGATTAAATTGATTTGCCTTCTTTTGAGTGGGTGAGGATGGGTGTTTCTGCTGCATGGATTGTCTCCGTCTCCCACTCAAAACGATGAACCCATTACTCATCCTGTATCAGGAAACATTAAGGAAATCAGCTGGATATGCCTCAAAGTCAGCTTTTCTTGTAATGTGATCAGTCTGATGCACTTTTGATTAGAGGTCAAAAGATGTCGTACCCACAAAGTAGAAACCACCATACAAAGTTCATTGTGAAGAATATTCTCAACTCCGTCATGGGATATGCTCGTAGCCTTGGCTATATGATTTTTAGTCAATCACCTGTCATTCATCACCATGAAGGCATTTGCAGGTTGTCTCTTCCCCTTTCTAAATTCAGCAGCCCACTTTTACACTGTTGATAAAGCTAGAGCATCATGTAGCAACCATGTCAGCATGACAGTCCTTGAGGGGGTTTAAACCCTTTTTCAGCAGGCACTTGATAACACTACAATGCCAAGTGTTGTCTGTTTTCAAGAGTAGTCCCTACCAGTTACTTCTGAAGTCTTCTTTGAATTGTCAGATATCAGTTTTTCTGGAATTAAACAATGCAGTTATTCATAAAAGGAGTTTAAATTAATGCATGCAAGATTTCACGACCCTATCATCACACCTTCATGGTCAGCCTATAAACTTTTCAGCCTACCCTTGTATCTGGAAAGAAACAATGCAGTTATTCATAAGAGGAGTTGAAATTAATGCAGGCAAGATTTCACAGCTTTCATATCACTTTTTCATAGTCAACCTATGAACTTTTCAACCTTGACTTGCAAGCTAATAATCTTAAACCTCTGCCCATATTTCTGAGATGAGATATTTTAATTATTTATACTATTTACATTGTTTGGACTGTTGCCTCATCTTTGTTGCCATATCCACGACGTTCCAGCCTTCTTCAGGTGACTGGAATTTCAAATTGAACACTTTATTTTGTCCACCAGGGTAGATTGTTCTATTTCCACATGCCATGCCTCTTCCAGATGTTTCAGTATCAGTTATCTCCCTTTAACTCAACACTCCAAAGTTTTTGTTCACCTCTGCTGTAGCCAGGTATTGAACTTTTGGGTCAAGTCACAGGAGTCAACAAACGCTTTTATCCACTGGGTCATGTATCCTTGGAATATTTAAATCAAGGCCTGAATGGGACACGTAAGAAAACATAAAATACAAAAATTTCACAACTATGGAGAGATAAGAGAATTGTTTGAAGTGACTTCCATAGCACTTAAAATTTAGCCATTAAATCTGGTTAAGCCTTTTTATGATGCAGCAGTTGTTTTAATGACTTTAAAAGCCTTAGTATAATTTGATTTAGTCTGTTACCTTGCTCTATCTACAACCATGATTGGTAACTAACTTAGAATATCTAATTTTACATAGTCAGCATCTGTTACACTCTATTAATACTGTGGTGTCATTGTCACGGCATCAGTACCATGAGACTCATTCATTTCAAATATTACAGATGATATTATCTGTTCCCGGTCTCTTCAGGACACTAGCGTTCATACCTGACAATTTCCTGTCCTTTATAACTCTTAATGTTTTATCTTTTTGCTATCTCTCCTAATTTCAGTTCTGTTAGCCATTTACTCGAGCTTGTTAGGTAGGTCATTCACTGCTTTTCTCTTTCCTTTAGTATGTCCCATGAGTGTTAAATTCTCCAAGCCCTTTTTTCTCATTATGTGCCCAAAGAATTTCAATTGTCTCTTTCTGATTCTAAGCATGTCTTCCTTGTTTCTATTTTCTCTAAAACTTTGTTGCTCACACGTTTGGTCCATGGTATTCTCAGTATCTTTCTGTAGAACATTTATTTTCTCAATAGCTTTCTCATAGATTTCTCAAATCTTTTATTCATCTGTAAGGTTTATTTAACATTCACTGCCATGAGGGATAATATTGCATAACAGTTCAGCACAGTTTACTTTGTTTCTAAGGAAATTTTCCTATTCTTTTTAATACTTTGCTTAGATTTTGGAAGGCATCTTTCACCATTTCAATGCACCTTTAGATTTTTGTGTTGCGATTGCTGTCCTCTGTTAAGACACTTCCTACAGATTAACACAAAATGCTTAATATTCTTGTTATATATTGAGTATTTTTTTCATGTCTTTTTAGGATAAAAATAAAACTTTTTCTCTTGAAAAAAATTAATTAAAAGGCTTTTTGTGGGTTATGATAATGTTTGGATACAAATAAGCCCCCATTATGTTACCAGTATCACCTCTTTGGTTGGGATATGTATAGATATTTCATAGTAAATATTTATATGCTTCTGAAATATTTATCCTGCAAACAATATTGGCAGACCCATGAGTCTGGTTAAAAATGACACACACAAAATGAATATAAAAGGAACAATGCATGTTACTAACAAAAGGAATTACTGTCCAGGGTATGATGATAAACTACATCCGCATCCTGGGTAAGATGATAAACTACATCCAACAGCAAGGTGATTGATCAGGTTTTGAAGAGCATGAAACCACCTCTTAATTGCTGGTGTTCTCAGGTCCACCCTGACCTGGGGTGGTAGCACCTGTCAGGGTCTCAGCTATGGGCAAACAGTTAACCCCCAAACTGGGGTCAAATCACTATGAAAGTGTAGAAACAGGTTTTAATACTAGCAATACATTTTGGGAAAATTTTTTACCTGCAATACATTTTTGAAAAAAAAAAAAATTACCAGTAATAAAAATTGTCAGCATTAAATAATCCATTGAGGTTGATAAGCCATAAAAAAAAAAAACAAAGATAAAAAAGTAAAAAGTGTACACAATCATTATGAAAGACCTTGGAACTAGCTATAAGAATATGCTTGTTTTGTGTGAGTTTAAATGTCAGACAACCAAAGAAATGAACACACTCTGTCAGCAGCATTCTTTATCAATGTCAATGGCATCTGGAAGGTACAGTTAAAAGAAGGAGACAAAGAATATGATTGTCATTTTATAGACTTAAAGAGTTGCCTTTTGGCAGAGCCAAGTGGAATAATCTACAGGCTAATATTAAAAGTGAATTTCTAAATTTCCAATTTCAACTCTGCACATATAGGTTTCACTTTATTTTGTTTGAACTTTTAAAATAATTTATAAACATCATAATTGCTCTTGAACTGTTTTTCACATTCCAACCGTGAGCAAGTTTACTTTAAACACTGTATGTTTCTTCTGCAATCATTACAGATAATATTTACTATGTACTCTTGTAAGTCACAAATATTATGACTAAAACCAGAAACTTCTTGTAATCCCTCGAGAGTTATTTTGAAAGCTACTTGACTATTGATGAAAATTTGACTTCCTACTTGCTAAATATGGTAGAATCCCTGAAAATGGCTCTAAGAAGGCCTTCCAAATATGAGGAATTTATTACAAAGTCCAAATATGAGGGGTTATATTTAGATTAAAATAAAAGTACTGAAATCAGGTTTAACATTTATTTTCAGTATTTTATAGTAAAAAAAAAAAAGCTCATGGTGAGTGAAATATAATGGAAGTGATTTTGAAGAAAATTCTTTAAGAAAAAAGAAATAAATTATGTAATGTGAATGAAAATTCATTAACTTAAATATGCCACATATGCAAAACAAATAATGTAACAAGGATTTTTTTAATCACTGTTACATGATGATTCTATCTCTTCTAATCTCATTCCCAACTTTTTCTGCATTTTGTTTTGCTTATGTTCTCAATCTTTTAAACAAGACACTTTTTAACTCTGTGTGCATTATTGCAATCATCACAGCTGAATGCTGACTTTCTTTCCATGAAACTGACAACCTTTTCAATAGTTTTCTTAATTTCAGTCCAGGTTTCATCACAATCATGCATCTCATCACTATCTTGTTGCTGATGTGTCTCGTTGTCACCCTTTCCTCTTATTCCCATCATCTTTTGCAATTTTTTAATCAACATCTCTTCTGAATGATTCTCAGAAAACCATTCGTACAGTTTTGCATCTAGAGTAAGAGATTTAGGCTGATGAAAAGTTTTTTTTTTATTTCCTTGTTCATTGTGAGAGTGTGAACGCAGGAGAATAGTTACTTTGAAAGAATTTATATCAAAAGATGTTGACTTTGTTGAACTCAGCCATTTATTACAATGAACTTTCACCAGCGTCTAGTCTGTTTAAAATGTCCATTTTTTGTGATGACTCCAAAGTTATTTTTCTTTTATTCCCATCATCGTTTGCACCAATACAAGCCATTAGGTTGAAATAAGCATAAGCAATTATCCAAAGTAAATTTCCTGAAAAATCGAAATTTCAAATCGATTACATATCACCCAAATAGTTCAAATATACACATCAAAATCATATCTATTTATGCGGGATTCCGGATATAAGGGCTTTTATTGTATTAAGGAATAACATTGATGTGTTGGAACTTATTCTAAATTAATGTAGGGTTAAAAAATGTTGCTCACTTATTATATTATGTAGTAATTACTTGGAATCAATTAATTACTTAATAATAACAGAAAATCGAAACTCCATTTTCCTTTTTTTTCTCTCTCTTGCTTTCCCCCTTTTTCTCCCTCTCTCTTTCTTTATATTATACTCGCTCTTTTACAGACTTAAAAACCACTCAAGATTTCATTTTTATCTTTTGAAGGGACACTTGAAGTTTCTAGGGTACATAATGAGGAAAGAAGGCTTGGAAAATTTAATACTTACAGGACATATTGAAGGCAAGAGGAACAGAAGAAAGTAGTCAATAATGGGCAGTAAATTGTGTTCTTCAATACTACCAAAAATATAAAAAATATAGATTAATATTTGGAATTTAAAGAATATTACATTAAACGCGGCAATACAAATTCCTATCTGTCAAAGAAATTACAGAACTCTGTTGTAGACATTTAATCTTGATTTCTGTTCATTTCTCTTAAATTCTTTTAGAAAAATTATTGTGCATCAACATTTTTACCTTGAAAATCAGACTTCAAGGTATTGGCTTTGACTGGCTCTCAAGTACTGATATCAAACACAGACTAACTTGCTAAGCATATCTGGATACCTTTTAATTTCTAGGCTTAAATTCATAAAATGCATGGTTAAATCTGAGTAAATTTGGTTACAATAGATTAAATAGCATCAACCTTCTGAAACGATTTACCTTTACTCGGACACCCAACATTCTAAATCTGGCATTATATTTAAAAAAAAATTATTGTAATCAATTTAAAAGAAAAATTAATATTGTAACTTATCCTTATAAGCCATTCAAAACATAAGATCTTGGGCATGAATGGGTTAACTATTATTAGAAGTAAGTAGAATAGTAGGGTTTCTGATTTAACCACAGCCATATACCCCCAAATTTGTTCATGTCAAGAAAAATAATTTTAAATATACCATTTGCATTGTCTGACTCTGTGAGATGGTTCTTAAAAGAAATTTGATTTCCCAGATTGATTCTGCAAATAACTCCCAGTTTCTGTGAACAAAATTTTTTAAAACACTCCACAGTAAAATATTGCATTTCCCCAATACTCCTGGAAAGACCATTTGGAAAATTGAAAAGAACTAAATCTGAATTGAGACATTCCATTTACATTCCACTCTCACCTAATTATCAAAGAATTCCTTTCTGGAAGAATCACCATTTTTTTTTTTTTTTTTAAGTGAGATTGAAATCTGTTTGGTGTTCTTTTTGTCAGATTGAATTTCCAGTTGATCGTCCAAGTGATTCAAAGTTCAGTCGGAACAACTTGATAAAGATGACTAGTTGGATGGATATGTATACAGGGTTCAATGGGTAAACTGATGTTATTTTACATTTTTAATTTCGTACATGTGCTGTTTTAAATTTTGTCAATGCACAGTATAGTAGGGTCAGTTGGGTACCGTCTGTGAGTAAAAGAGTACCATAACACAATTCAGACCACCAGAAATTTGGAAATGGCATGCTGTACTGCTTGCCATTAATGTAGAAAGCTCCAATATAAACATTTCTGTGTGTTTGGGTATCAATGCAGAGGATTTGTAAAGAGTTAGATGAGTCTAATGGTGATTACAAAGATGTTTGGAGTGATTACAAATGATGTTGATATTATGCATCCATTCATCTTCCCATAGGGCCCAATCTCTATACAGAAGCCTACATCTAATGTCTTGAGGAGGTATTGCTGCCCTGAGTCCATATGGCGGCTGCTAGAAGACACTGTCTGGCAACAGGACTCTGCACCATGCTATGCAAGCAAGAGAACTTAGTCATGACTGTCAGACAATTTCTGTGATAACATAACCCCTTACATCTGGCCACTCAACACCCTAAACTGCAACCCCTTTGATTATTATGTGTGGGGCACATCTGAGCAAGAGATCAATGAAACTTGTTGTAACACCGAAAATGAACTGAAGGCAAGCATTATGGCAGCATTCACAAATTAGAGGAGACTGTCCAGAAGAGAAACACACACACACACACACACACACACATTAGGCCATGTGTATTTTATTCTGAATATCTAAATATTTATCAGGAGCACCAGCCAGATGTGGTAGCAATATTCAATGCATGACTGATTGTTAGACTGATGATTACAAATAGTAACATAAACTGAATTTACTTATCTTGGGTGGTAGCCAGTCTAAAAGAAAAAAATAACTTTGACTTAAAAAAAAAATGTTTAGAAGGTGGTGGGAGGTCATGCTAGAATCATTCCCAAGGAATCATGGAGCAATTCGCAAATAATGAAATATATTCTGAGAGCCATGATCACCTACATCTTGATGGGACATGGCAGCAAAAAAGAATATTAAAGAAGATAAAAAAAAAAAAATTCTAAAAAAAAGAATAATAATGAAATCATCCAATAAGTGATGCAACTAAAGCAGCATTTATTCAAACAATGAATTCATCCAATAAATGACCCCAGGGTCAGATATGATTTCAGAATTGAAACTTGATTATGGCTCGCACAGAATGCTTCAGCAATCCTTGACAATATTACTCGCCTTTGTTGGTTTTCTCTTACTGTTTCAATGGCATTTTTACTGTCAGTTCTTCGTATGCAATGTTTTTTTTTTTTTTTTTTACAATCCCAAAGACATTAACCAACTGATTTAACTAAAAGATTCAGTTTATACATATATGCAAAAAATATGATTTTGTACAAACATATACATGCATACACACACATATAGTGACTTACTAAGTGCAGTTTAGATGTGATACAAGGGCAAAAGTATGGGGCACCCAGTGAGGATCGAACTCACTACTTGGTCATAATTGTTTTAGCAAGACCAGCTTGCTAACCATTACAACAGATCAAAGTGCTACACACCACACACATTTATTTAAACACAATCATCAGCCCAGATTTTTTTTTTAGATTTTTTTTTTTTTTTTTTTTTTTTTTTTGTAGTAAAAACACCACTTTTGAAAAAAAAAAAAAAAAAATTAACAGCATCTGACCCTCAAAAAAAACACTCTTTGCAAAAATGTCAATGAAACCTGATTTACTACAAACTGATTGCTTACAAAGAATATATATTCTATTAATACAAACCTATTCTAAAAATTTTGTTGGCATAAAATGACCTGTTGAAGTTGATATGCCATAAAACAAAATAAACTAAAACAACCTTTTTAATAGTTTTTTTTATATTCACTATCACTCAGTAACCACTTTCATTTTAGTAACTTTATTGCCTTACTTGGTATGAAATGATTAAAATATATATATATATATATATATATATATAAAAAATGTCATCCACAGACTGTTTCACAGCTCATCAGTGTGGCTAGACATTCAGTTGCCTCTAGCTATGATCGAACAGTCAGAGGACGCATATTTTCTATGAAAATTTCTCGGACATTCAGGACAGTAAATGTTGTTAATACTGTTTATTATAAACAGAGCATTTACTTAAATATTTGTATCTACAAAAAGAATGTATAAACATAAAAAATGTCTTAAAAATAATTGTTGGACTTTGTCCATTTCATTATATATATATATATATATATATATATATATATATATATATGAGAGATAGAGATAAGAAATGTGAGAGAAAGGTGAGGTTCTTAGTAATTTGCGCACTGTGCAAATGTTGTTTTAGCATGACCTTGTTTTTGTTTTTTTTTTGTTTTTTTCTCTTTTTTTCCTTGACATTTTATGGATGTCGGTGATTGCATTATAATGGAGTACTATAATGCAGTACTAATCAGAGAGATGAGATCACTGACCATTACCTACACAAAGAAGTATGCTCAACAAAACCTGAATAAAATTAGTTTTACAGTTATTCCATTAGTCTAGCTGAATCTGTCAAGAGCAATGGATCCGTTATAATGAAACATGGTACACTAAACAATTGGTCATTGAAATGAAATTAAATATTGCATTACAGTAGGCAGTCATTAAAATACTATGAAGAGCTTATTGACAGACTTGTTTGAGATATATTTATATTATATATATATATATATATATATATATATATTTTTTTTTTTTTTAACATACAACCTGTTAGCACGTCGATGCCCTGTCTTCATCAGCCGCCGACCAGGGGTGATCTCACGGTTTCGGTGGCTATGGCAGGACCGCCACCATATATATATATATATATATATATATATATAATATAGACAGAGAGTACAGGTAATAAATCTGTTGGTATATAATATAAGTGGATCCTAATGATATAAAACTTTTAAACTGATTATATATATATATATATATATATATATAAACAAACAATATTATTAATATAATACTATCAAAATGTGCTGCAGAGTTTTATACAATATCACTTTCCATCATAGTGATCATAATATGGCACTTTTTCTATGTGCCATGTTCTTTCAGGACATTTACAGTTATGGCTCTCCACAATTTCTTGTCCTTGTAGCTCTTTAATAAATTCTTTTTTTTTTTTTTTTTTTTTGGGGGGCCATCTCTACCAAGATGTGCTCCACCATCTATTCACTCAAACTTGCCAGATATGCTGTATGTTGCTTTCCTCTTGTTTTCAATCTGCCCTCTGATTGTCAAATTTTCCAAGTCTTCTTTCCTCATTATATGCCCTAGAAACACAGCTGAAAGCAACTCCAAATTTAGATGTTAATTTATTTTGTAAAAGTACTCAACAATGATAGGGTGTCATTATACACACAAATAGTAGGAATATAAGGTCAAGCTTACAATAAAGTAAAAGCTTAAAATATAAAATAAAATCAAGGTTTTGATGTATCTTTGGGGTCTGTCAACTTTGGCATTGAATCCTCAGATTATTTTGTTATAAGCTTTTAGCTTGTGTGTGTGTGTGTATATATATATATATATATATATATATATATATATATATATAATCATGGTTGAGTGATGGATAGTGATTCAGATTGAAGAATCAGAGCCAAATTCAAATTCCATTTGAATCCATAACATTCACTTACATGCTAATACCCTTGGGAAAGGTAGGAATCCTCCTCCTCTTCTTCTTCCCCCACCACCAGCTATGGGTAAATAGCAGGACAGACTGGGTTCTATAGCCTTGGATGTCAACTGGTTTAGAAGAAGGTAATTCTGAATTCCAAAACCAGCCTGGAGAGGATTGGGCTCTGTCAGGCTATCTTGCCAAGAAATGCCACTTCTACTGTGGCTGCAGTACACATCATGCCCCTACAAGTCATGGGATAAATATATATGTAAAGGTATGGACAATGAAACTGATTTATTGTGAGCATCTGACAAATAGTTTATTAATATGAAATTTTTAGTAACATTTGTGTATGTGGTATGTTTTATTTAATTAGATCCTGAAAAGCATGATATACTTGGAACAAGGCAAGAGTCACAGGAAAACGAAGCAGATCCTGTTCCGCGAGCTTCAGTTCATGGATGGCAGGGAAAGGCTTATGAGTGTAAAAGACAAAATTTAGTTAGAGCTACAAAGATCAGGAAATTGTGGAGAGCCATGTTTGGCAAAATCATGAAGGGACACAACACATAGAAGTATGTGGCTCTATAGGATATTGGGCACTATTAAAAAAAAAAAAATTACAAAAAGAAAAGTTAAATTGTTTAAAAGTTGAATGTTTGATAGTTTACATTGTGCGTGTCTGTCTGTCTGTGTATATATATATATATATATATATATATATATATGTTGATTAGGATAAGTTCATCTATCACCCAGTTCCTACTTCTACAACAGGTGTTGATGTTTAGCACCTTTTTTCCTGTTTAGAAATGGGTTTCTGTTTTTTTGTTTGTTTTTTTTTCTAGTCTCCACATGTTCTCCTCCCCTACTGCATCTTAGTGGCATCATCACCTTGGATGGGAAAAAGTGATAAAACATGTATATGAGAAAAAAAGAAAGAAAAAATGAGATTTGAAAAAACACCTAATGTTTTTATATATTTTGAGATGTAATATTTATAACACGTATATCATTACAGAGAATTATTAAATTAAAATTGTTTAACTGATTTCATTTTAGCTTTTCAAAAAGTTTTTAAATGTTTATACAATTATTATGAACAGATGCTTTAGTCCAGAATAAAAGAAAGTCATCGGGTGCCATAATTGGTTTTATCTGTTGCTTATGCTAAGGAAAATATATTTATCTATTTTGAAGAATGTACCTCTGGTTCATGTAAATGAGGTGAGTTTTGGTTTAAATTTGCTGAAAAATATGTTTCACTGTTAATGCACTTTTGTTCAGCAGTTTTGTAATCAGATTGGTAGAATGGTTTGTTTTGTTTTACAGCATGTCAACCTCAATGGGTTATTTAATGCCATAAAATTTTTATTGCTGGTAATTTTTGTCAAAAATCCTTCAAAAATATATTGCTGGTAATATTTTTTCCCAAAAAATGTGTAGTTGGTAATATTTTTTCTTCAAAAACATTGTTGGTAAATTTTTTTTTTCCTTCAAAAATTTATTACTGGTAATAATTTTTTCTGGTATTAAAACCTATTTTTTCACTTTCATAGTGTTTTTACCACAGTTTCAGGGTTAACTACTTGCCCATAGCTGGGACCTTAACAGGTGCTACCACCCCAGGTCAGAGTGGACCTGGGAACACCGGCAATTAAGAGGTTTTTCCACACTTCTCAAAGCCTCCTGATCAGAGGCCTTGCTGCTGGACATAGTTTATCATCATACCCAGGACAGAGATTGGCAGAATGGGAAGATATTAAAATTTGTCATATTTTATCCTCCACATTCTTCAGTATGTTGACTATCCAGTATTTTTCTAGTGTTGGGAGCTCGTCCTTTGTCGGATTGCCTGGCCAGTTTCATCAATATAGTGCTTGTGGCAGCCTTTGCATGTTATAATGTATATTACCTTCTTTGAATAGCACGTGAGATTATTTTCAATTTTAAATTTGAATCCATCTTTGACATAAAATTTGTGGCCTTCTAAATTTTTTTGTCATTTTTATTATGTTGACTTCAATTTCAAACATCATGTCAGTTATTTTTCTCTTTGCCGAAGAAATTAAATACTGTTGAATGAAAAATTTCTTAGTCTGGCATAGTTGTTCATTGCAGTAGTGTCAGTTTGTAAAATGTTTACTAACAATTATGAAGTTGAATCAAGAAATATGTAGCCTGAAACAATTTCAAGCTGAATTTTGATCTGAAATTTTTTCTGTATTATGTTTGCTCTCAACGATTTCTCATCCAGTTCCTATCCCACGAACGCATGTGTTCCTCAAGGCTCCATCCTAGACCACACTCTATTCCTTATCTATATAAATGACCTTCCTGACGCCATGAATTCCCAAGTTGGCATCTATGCGGATGATACCACAATTTATTCTTGCCTCAAAAACAAATCTAGTGTCACTGACAAAACTAACATGGCCGTGCGTCTCAAAAAGGACCTCCAATCGGTTGCGAACTGGGGCAAGAATTGGCTGGTCAACTTCAACGCTTCTAAAACAAAGCTGCTCTCTAGTAATCACCACAGAGAGCCTTCCCTGCCCTCCATTAGCATGTCTGACGCTCAACTTCTCAAGAGCAACTCTCTGCGGCTGCTCGGTCTCATGTTGACTGCTGACCTGAGATGGAATAAATACATTGAGTCAATTGCTTCGTCCACCGCAAGGAAAGTTGGCTCCCTGTGCCGCGCCAGGAAATTTTTCTCCTCGGAATCGATCCTCCAGATCTACAAATCAACAATTCACCCTTGCATGGAGTATTGCGGCCATATATGGTCTGGAGCCCCTTCTGCTTGCCTCGGGGTTCTTGATAGGCTCCAGAGGAGGATATGCAATGTAGTTGGCCTTGCTCTGGCATCTCGTCTACAGTCACTTTCTCACAGACGCACCGTCACCTCCCTCTGTCTGTTCTACAAATACTTTCATGGAAATTGCTCCAAGGAGCTGCATTTGCTGGTTCCCAGACGTCATGAGTTCCAGCACTCTACGAGGCTGGCATCCCACTCTCACCCCTTCACTGTCGAAACTCCTAAATGTAGCCGTCTCTTCTACTCCAATAGCTTCATGACTCGCACCTCTCACCTGTGGAACTCCCTTCCCTATTCTAGTTTCCCTGAGAGCTATAATCTCCAGCTATTTAAGTGTAATGTCAATCAACATCTCCAGTTGCCTTGATCTATCCACTACCCTCCTCCTCATCCTTTCTTCTATCACTCCTATCCGATCTTGCTCTAAATTTTCTGTAAGCCCTTGCATTCTAGTTGCTTCCTGCCTTGCTTGGGGTGAAATGTTTAAAAAAAAAAAAAAAAAAATAGTGAGGTATTGTGCTCAGTGCAATGCTGAAAGAGATTTTATTGAAAAATCAGTGTTTTCTTTTTTTCTTTTCTTTATTATTAGTCTTCTTAGCAAAGTTGTCTACATTTCTCTGTAGTTAGTAGCTGTATAAAGTTTAGATTACAGCTTCTCCTCACTTAATAACCAGGTTCTACTGATGTGGTCACTAAGTGAGAAGTTGTACAGAATTCTATTTCAAGCATGTTACACATTTGCACCATTTATATTATTCAGATTTTATTGTCATATTCACAACATTTCGGCCATATTCCATGCCTTTTCTAGATATCTCAGTTATTTCCCTTTAATAACACTTGACTCTCCAAGTTTGTTTTTTTTTTTTTTTTTGTCAAGTCACTGAATTACTGTAACCACCATTTTTATTTACTGGGCCATGTGTCCTTGGGGATATCGGTGAATCAATTTTGGGACCTTATAAACCTAAAGTTTCAGATCAATTTTAAATGGCATTCATAGTGCAGTTTTTGGTATTGTGTTTTTTGGGGGGTTTTTTAACACTCTGTATTACTGGTTCGTATATTGTATTCATGTCTGTTTGGCCAACTTAAGAGAGTTTTGTTGCCTCGGATATGCACTGATTCCTTTATGCTTGGTCACAATCACCCCAGTGGACTAAATACAGGGTTTAGTTTGAAATTCCAACATATATTACCTGAAGAAGGCCGGAATGTACAACAGCTGAAACATTGTGAATATTCCAATAAAGATAAGGACACCAGTTTGAATAATGTTAATAGTGTAAAGTGTTAAAATACCTGATCTCAGAAGTTTTGACATATATTCCACATTACGGGTTTGTGTCCACCAGCTTCAGATAACTTTAATGTCACTTTTGCACCATTTCTAAATGTTTATAATGAGCAGTAAATATAACGACTTTTTGAAAATGAGCTCTATATTATCGGTATTTACCAGAGACTCTTCCCCCAACACTGAGTTAGATTGTGACACAAGATTGGTTATTTAACCTGGGGAACCCGAGTATGAACACTCTGGACACTTATCCCAATTTACCCAGCACCAGCTTACATCGGATCAGGCACATAGCTGGATACTACAATTTGATCATAGTCTCTGGGCTGTGGAACACACAGTGGTTTTCTAAGCATGGCTTAGATGTGGCACAACACCGAAAGTATGGTGCAGCCAGTGAGGATCAAACTCACTACACAGTCGTAATTGATCTAGCAAGACCATCTTTCTAACCATTACACCATGTCAACGGGCCCAAAAGGATTTTCTGAGTGTAGCTTAGATGTGCCACAAGGCTGAAAGTTTGGAGCACACAGTGAGGATGAAACTCACTAGTAAGCCATAATGGATCTAGCAAAGCATGCTTGCTAACCATTACATCACCTTGAAGTGCCCTGAGCTATATATTCTCTGGTTTATGACATTAATTTCCTTTTTTATAGCATTTGACCCCTAAGCAAGGCTATAATACCACTAAGAGACAAGAGTTTACAGGCAGTGAAAAAAATGTGAAGAGTTTAGCAGAAGGAACCAGGAACCCAATCCTAAACAGAAAACAAGGGAAAGGCCTCTTCCCTACTTGAAAAGAAGAGGAGTGTGAACTGGGTGATATGTTAACCTTTCTACTCCTTGTTATTTGCGTACCGTAAATTCAGTATGAGTAAACTTTTATTTAATGTTCACGTCATTTATTTCCGTCATGATTCACTTTGAAAAAGGAAAGAAAATTTCACTAGTCAAAAATTTTGTGTTAAAAAAAAAAAAAAACATTTCGGGATTTTATACATGGTTATAAATCTGGGGTTTCATGAAACTGGGAAGTTGGTGAGGAATGGCTGTGGGTTTTTAGAGAAAATGTTTTATCAAGTATTATCGTTATTTTGTCTTTCATAAATGAAAAGGTATTGGAAGTGTTTGATGTTAGGGTGGACACGCAGGTGGTGAATTGGATAGTGACTCGGAGATCCAAGTTCGAATTCTAAGCATTTATTACATTCACTTATGTACAAATACACTCGGAAAAAATAGGATTCTATCACCTCCCACCAGCTATGGGTTAAATAGTAAGATTTTTATGTGGAATAATTATTCTGAAAAAAATTGATGCAATATTCACGCGCAATTTTTTTTTTTTTTTTTTTTAATTTTTTTGATCCCAAATATGTTTTCTCTTTAAATGACCCACAAAGGGTTGATAAGCCATAAAAAAAAATTATTCTGCCAAAGTTATTATAATAAGGAAATCATTCTGTTAGTTCAGTCCTATATCTTGCAAACTTATCTTGAAGATTCTAACAAAAAAAAAAAAAAGAATTCTTCCTACAAGCATCTAATGTCGCATTTGCTAAATTCTCAATAATTAAGTGACATGGATATCTAACTATTCATCCAATACTGACTTTGGCCCGATTTAGTATCTGGGCAGTAGTTGAAGATAAAGTAACACCCAATATTCCACCACAAAAATGACCTTTGAACAGGCTTGCACACGAAACTGACTGACATTGTGCTGGGAAGGAAATGGTATACTAATGGGTGGCAGTCGGGGAGAAATCTGTTGTTTTTTCAGTGAAAATTATCTTCTTCTATCTTCGCAGAGGCTCCAGCTTAGGATAACATTTCCCAGTGCTTATCAAAATATCATAATGTCATCACCGGACCCCAAAGGTTTGCAGAGTAAAACAACAATAGGCTTTTCAAATTCCCATAAACATAGGAAATTGAGCTGAAGAGTTAAAAAGCTATCATATTTATTCCAATGCATTTTGCCATTCACAGGAAGAGGAGGTCGACAGGAATTAAAGAGTGTGAAAGTGTCAAGCGTGAAACGGTGAAAGGTTGTAAGGTAGACATAAAAGAAGTATTTTATCATCATCATGAACATGATGATGATGAATGTCATGAGCATTAATATGATGATGATGATTATGATGAATGTCATGTGCATTAACATGATGATCATGGTGAATGTCATGTGCATTAACATGATGATGATGATGAATGTCATGAGCATTAACATGATGATGATGAATGTCATGAGCATTAACATGATGATGATGATAAACGCCATGAGCATTATCATGAGGATGACAAACAAACACCATCAGCGTTAACCTGATCATCATCATCATCATCATCATCCATAACATTATTAAATAATAATATTTGTAATATTAGTGGTAGTCATAGTAATAGAAGCAACTTTTAAAAATATTAACGTTTTTTAAGCTTGAATTTTCTAAGGTATAATAATTCTTAATTTAATAATTGAATAAGTTTCTTGTGAGTGTCATGGATGTGTGCAGATGGGGCAGGGGTAATGGATAGCAATAAATCAGAGCCAAGTTCAAATTCCAGTCAGGTTCATTACTTTCACTTACAAATACACTTGGGAAAGGTAGGAGCTCATCTTTTTGCCCTAGCAATGGGTTAAATAGTAAGTCTTTTATCTGGAAAAGTCAGTTGCTTTCAAAAAAAATATTAATGCTATGTTTTAAAAAAAATCTACTTACAATACACAATCTTTTATCTTTAAATTACCCACAAGGAGTTGATAAGCCATAAAAATACAGTCAATAAAATCTTGTGAATTCTACAACTATAACATGCCCTCCCCTATTGTATCATGAAATATTTGAGTTTAACAAAATATTACAGTAGCAGTCATAAGTATTAACACACATTATTATTTAAATAAGAGGGTGCAAAATAAAAAATAAAAAAATTTATAAGGTTTTTTGATTTCACCAAAACATATTAAATACATAAGTGTTATTGCTTCCTCTATCCTTTTTTCTTTCTTATTCTGTAAACTTGCTTTTTCTCACTAAAACCGAACAGTTTATCTGATAAATATTTTCTTTCATCTTTTCTCATGATCAAAATGAGATGGTCCATTATTTATCTGAGGTAATGGCAATGCATAATGCACATGCTAAGGGAGAAATGAGCAGAATAATGATAGTATTTTCTTCTTTTTTCACCTAATGCAAGGGATTACTGAGTGTTAAAAAATGAGAAAAACTAGGAGACAGGACAAAAGAACAAGAATTAAGTAAAAAAGCTAGTGATTGCATTTAATTTTTTCGAAGATCAAAGTCGACTGGGAAGCAAGAAAGTTCCACAAGCTAGAATTTTGGTAAATGTTTAGCATAGAACTTATGGTTACATTTTGCCATTTCAACTGTAAAATGATGAGACCTTACCACCAAGCTAGCTCTGTGCTTAAATTCATAAAGATTAGGTACTATAGCAGAAAGCAATTATCATGAAATTATTTATAGAAAAGGGATAGGGAAACTGTTACGGCGATGTAAAAGGGACTGAATCCAAGATACCAAGTCAGGACCAAAAGGAGATTCATCCAAAAAGGATCTGCATATCATTAAACCATCACCAAAAAAAAAAAAAAAAAAACATTCCAAAAAAAATCTCTGGCTTTAAATAACATGTAAAAGAATTGTTAAGCTGTAGAAAACAAATCAATCAAATCAAGGTACAGTAACTGAAACATGATGAACTGTAATTTTGTTTCCTCATTTCTGCTGTTTTGTGGGTCATATAGCCAAGAATTAAATGGTTATTCCTCATGCTTTCTTTCTTTATCTTTTTGTCTGATAAAAGAACTGTTCTGCAAATGACGTGTAGTGGCCTAGCATATTGCTGTGTGTGTGGCCATTACTTCCCTTTGCTCTTTTTATGTGTTAATTATTCAGTCTCATCTAGCTGGACTTTGTGGCATTTTTCCAACAATGGCCAGTGCTACAGATTGTGTGATTCAACAGTGTCCCTTATCGAGCAACACAATCAGTAGAACCTACTTAAAACAGGTTGTATCATGGCAGGGAGCTGTTCATGACAAAAAGCCAAAAACACTTCATGAATTTTGTTAAAGTGATTAAATTATTTATCAGTTTCTCTTTCAAGCTGCTTCCTTCTTATATTAGTTATGTAGGGATTGGTGTATAAGTCATTTTAGCTGATATAGAAACAGTGGAAACTCAGGTGAGATGAGAGTCGGGACTTAACAAGGAGACTGGATGCTGATGCCTGCATGCAAGTTGAGAGCCAGGGCCTGGCTAAGAGACTGGGCATCAATTCCTGTAATGTGTGAGCGAATTGAGGTCAGGTGCTTTCCAAATAGACTGAATGCTGACACACATGAATGAATTGAGGTCTGGCGCCTTGTGAAAAGACAGCGTGTTGATGCATAAGAGTGAATTGAGATCTGGGATTTGTCAAGGAGTTTGTTTATCAATGCTGGAGAGTGAATTGAGGACCTGGGTTTGACAAGAATAAGATAATGATTGTTATTAAAAATTAAAATTGCTATTTTTTTCAGTTTGTCATATTAGCAATTTTTTTTTCCCCCAAACATTTTACCCTGAGCAAAGTGATAAAAGCCACTAAAATTCAAATAGTTACTAAGAAAAAAGAAACTGAGGATTATAAAAAGAATAGAATTCAAGGAGAGAGAGATGATGATTGACATCACATTTAATTTTTTGACAACATGAAAGGAAGATTGGAAGAGTTTCACAAACGTGAAGAGTGAGGGAAGTAACTATTAGTATTTTCAGCAGTAAATCTGAGACTGAGCTGTCAGTTTAGTATGCTGCTTACATTTTGGAAATCTAGGTACATGCCAGGTCATGACTGATAAGATTCTTCTTTGGATTTTGTCAAGAATTTCCTGATGCATAGCAGAATCACCAGACCAGATGTAGTACCAATATTCATATGCCTGTACAAATTGAAAACTTATACATGTGTTAAAAAAAAAAAAAACTTGTCCAGTTTATTTTTGAAAATAACAATCTAGTGTTCTTTAGTTTTTTTTTTTAAATAAAAAAGTGTTAAGTGGTCATTTGAAAAAAAATCACCTGAGGTAAGGTTGAAACCAAGGTACCAGATTCAACTGATCTCTTGATTTTTAAAGTTAAAAGTTATACATGTTATTTTTACTTTTATTTTTTTTTTTCAAATGTGTATTGAACACTTTTTAATAACACTGCTTTCTGGTCTGATTCAACTCTGACCATTAACCTTTTATGTACTCAGTGTGTGTGTAATAAATATATATATATATATATATATATATAAAAGTGTGTGTGTAACACATCTGTCCAAAATAAAAGGTTTTTGAAGATGGAAGGTAGTTCTATAGAAAAATAAATATGTCTGCTTTAAAGTTAGAAATAAACAATATATCTTATTTACAGATCTATATCACTGAGATGAGGTATGATGATTACTTGCATTATTTACATTATTCGGACTTTCATCTTCATTGCCATGTTCACTAGACCCAAAGAATTGTGAGTTCAGTACCAGGCCACAGCAGTGGTGAACCAAAACTTGAGGACTTGAATTAAAGGGAAATAACTTAGACACCCAGAAGAGGCATGGCACGTGGAACTAGAAAAATCTACCACCAGTGGATGAAATAAGTTCGGTTGGAAATTCCAAACATCTGAAGAAGGCTGGAGTGTACAATGGCTGAAACATGAATATGGCAATGAAGATGAGAATAACAGTCCTAATAATGTAAATAATGCCAGTTATGTTTTTTACCTCTTCTATATTCTCTATTGGAATCTTTTAATTCTCACCCCCCCAACATTTTTTTTTTCACTTGGCAGGGGAAATACACAATTACTAGAAATACCTTTCAGTTTTTCTTATTTTAAATTTCTGATGAACCTTAAGTTAATGACCGAGTAAGCTCATGTCAAGTTCTATGACGATAAAATATCTCTAGACATTTCCCTATTGCATCATTAAATATTTAAGCTTAACAGCTTTAACAAAATATTGCAGTAACAATCACAAGTACTGGTAAGTATGTAAAGAAGTAAGAGAGTACAAATAAAAAATTTTAAAAATGGCAACTTTTCAATTTTGTTGAAATGGATATTAAACATTTCTATCTTCTCTTTCTATCTATCTTCTCTTTCTATCTATCTTCTCTTTCTATCTATCTTCTCTTTCTATCTATCTTCTCTTTCTATCTATCTTCTCTTTCTATCTATCTTCTCTTTCTATCTATCTTCTCTTTCTATCTATCTTCTCTTTCTATCTATCTTCTCTTTCTATCTATCTTCTCTTTCTATCTATCTTCTCTTTCTATCTATCTTCTCTTTCTATCTATCTTCTTTTCTATCTATCTTCTCTTTCTATCTATCTTCTCTTTCTATCTATCTTCTCTTTCTATCTATCTTCTCTTTCTATCTATCTTCTCTTTCTATCTATCTTCTCTTTTCTATCTATCTTCTCTTTCTATCTCTCTTCTCTTTCTATCTCTCTTCTTTTCTATCTATCTTCTCTTTCTCTCTTCTTTCTATCTCTCTTTTTCTCTCTTTCTATCTCTCTCTCTTTCTATCTATCTTCTCTTTCTATCTCTCTTCTCTTTCTATCTCTCTTCTCTTTCTATCTATCTTCTCTTCTCTATCTTTCTTCTCTTTCTATTTCTATCTTCTCTTTCTATCTATCTTCTCTTTCTATCTCTCTTCTCTTTCTATCTCTCTTCTCTTTCTATCTCTCTTCTCTTTCTATCTCTCTCTTTCTATCTCTCTTCTATCTCTCTTCTCTTTCTATCTCTCTTCTCTTTCTATCTCTCTTCTCTTTCTATCTCTCTTCTCTTTCTATCTCTCTTCTCTTTCTATCTCTCTTCTCTTTCTCTATTCTCTTTCTATCTCTTTTCTATCTCTCTTCTCTTTCTATCTCTTCTTTCTCTCTTCTCTTTCTCTCTCTCTCTTTCTATCTCTCTTCTCTTTCTATCTCTTCTCTTTCTATCTCTCTTCTCTTTCTATCTCTCTTCTCTTTCTTCTCTCTTCTCTTTTCTCTCTCTTCTCTTCTCTCTCTTCTTTCTTTCTATCTCTCTTCTCTTTCTATCTCTCTTCTCTTTCTATCTCTCTTCTCTCTCTCTTCTCTTTCTATCTCTCTTCTCTTTCTATCTCTCTTCTCTTTCTATCTCTCTTCTCTTTCTATCTCTCTTCTCTTTCTATCTCTCTTCTCTTTCTATCTCTCTTCTCTTTCTATCTCTCTTCTCTTTCTATCTCTCTTCTCTTTCTATCTCTCTTCTCTTTCTATCTCTCTTCTCTTTCTCTCTCTCTTCTCTTTCTCTCTCTCTTCTCTTTCTATCTCTCTTCTCTTTCTATCTTCTCTCTCTTCTCTCTCTTCTCTTTCTTTCTTCTCTTCTCTTTCTATCTCTCTTCTCTTTCTATCTCTCTTTTCTATCTTTCTCTTTCTCTCTTCTCTTTCTATCTCTTCTCTTTCTATCTCTCTTCTCTTTCTATCTCTCTTCTCTTTCTATCTCTCTTCTCTTTCTATCTCTCTTCTCTTTCTATCTCTCTTTCTCTCTTCTCTTTCTCTCTTCTTCTTTCTATCTCTCTTCTCTTTCTATCTCTTTCTCTTTCTATCTCTCTTCTCTTTCTATCTCTCTTCTCTTTCTATCTCTCTTCTCTTTCTTTCTCTCTTCTTTTCTATCTCTCTTCTCTTTCTATCTCTCTTCTCTTTCTCTCTCTCTTCTTTTCTCTCTCTCTCTTCTCTTTCTCTTTCTCTCTTCTCTTTCTCTCTCTCTCTCTCTTTCTCTCTCTCTCTCTTCTCTTTCTCTCTTCTTCTTTTCTCTCTCTCTTCTCTTTCTCTCTCTCTTCTCTTTCTCTCTCTCTTCTCTTTCTCTCTCTCTTCTCTTTCTCTCTCTCTCTCTCTCTCTCTTTCTCTCTCTCTCTCTCTCTCTCTCTCTCTCTCTCTCTCTCTCTCTTCTCTCTTCTCTCTCTCTCTCTCTTCTTCTCTTCTCTCTCTCTTCTCTTCTCTCTCTTCTCCTCTCTTCTTCTATCTCTTCTCTCTCTATCTCTCTTACACCAGGTAGCATTTCTGATATATCCTTTCCAGGTGATTAAAAAGGGAATAGTTTATCATTTATGAGGCATTGGCAGTGTGTGACAGTCATGTTAACTAAGGGAGAGACAAGCATATTGTAGAGAAAATATTTGAATTTTAACCAATTTCTCTGTGCAGTCTTGTTCATGGAATATTCTTAGAGAAAAAAATTGTGAAATGTGGTAAAATATTTTTTAAGATAATTTTGCTTAAAATTTTATGACATGCAATGAACTATGTGTTACTATTTTTTTGGTTGGTTGATTTTGTTCAGAAGCATATCAACACCTGTATGGATTATTTAATGCCGAAATGGAAATATTTTGAACGCAATTGTTTGCTTTCAACTACAGATGAAAATGTATTGTTCGTCATTTTACTGAAAGTAGTTATCGCTGGTATTTTTTCTATAAAAATGTATTTTTATACTTCCATAGTGTTTTCTTTTTGTTTGGAAGTATACTATTCGCCCATAGCTGGGACCCTAACAGGTGCTACCACCCTAGGACAGGATGCACAACGTTGAGCTTATGACATATTATATATATATATTTTGTCATCCACAAACACTGTTTCACTGTATCACAGCTCATCTGTATGACAAGACATCCAATTGCCTTAAGACAGGATCGAAACCTGACTGATTTGTCATCAAAGATATTTCCCTTGAGCTATCCTCTCTTGGCAGAGAGAAAAATGAATTTTTAGGTATTTATTTCAAATAAACATGCCAGTGACTCAGTGCTCAATTCATAAATGTATCTTTTAGAGGAAACAAAAATAATAAAAGAAACAATAGGAAAAACTATCCCTAACTGATGCATTTTGTCCTTTGAGAGACTTTTATCAAGATAATGTAGTATTTATTTTGATTCACATATTTATATATAAATCAAAACAGTATTTATTTTGAAAAAATTATTGAATATTACTGGCTTGTTATACTTTTTTGCAAGACTTTGAATTATGACACTTTGTGTCTTCCATATGCTTTGGCTGACTTTTCAACCACCAAATCATCATTCACGAATGTTCTCAAATTTATACGCCTTTATAAACCATTGACATCCTAGCCTTTGTATATAAACACGTGCAGCAAAATAAATCCTACATTGCCTTGATAAAGTCCCTTAGAGAATGAAATGCATTGGCTAAGTATATTTTTTTTCTCTTGTCTTTTTATTTGCATATATATATATATATATATATATATATATATATATATAACCCATCGTTTTCGTTTTGGATACATGATGATACAGCAGCTCAGTTCTTAACACCGGACAGTGAAACTATCTACACTGTTTTGTTAACAGAGTTGAAAGATTGTGCCGAATGAACCATGCTTTTCAGAAAAACCGAATAAAGAGATTTGGTGCTCATAGGTCTCCAAACGACCCGCAGAATTCCTCTTTATTTATATATATGTATATGTGTGTGTATGTATATATATATATATATATAAACACACAGTGTGTCCATAAATTCTCTTTACAATTTAAAAACTTTATTAAGACAAATATGTAGAAATTGTTACAAGATGAGGAGTAGATATTGAAGCTTTTTAACTAATTTAATCCACTTCTAAATGGGCACCTTTAGTTGCACGAAGAACATCAAGACAGTACTTGATTTTTTGCCGTGTTTGCTGCAGCATAGCTTCATCAATCATGACAATGGCATCAGTGAACTTTTGCTTTATATCAATCATGTCCCATATCTTTGTTAGATGCACAATATCTTTAACATAACCTCATAGAAAGAAGCCCAGAGGAGTGATATCTGGTGAATGAGGTGGCCAAGGAATTGGGCCATCCCTTCCAATCAACCAGTCTGGAAATGTTAAGGGTTCATTTAACAGTACCTCTTTCATCAACAGGATATCTGAAATACTCAAATGCAATGTAATTAAAAACTTTGACAATTGAGTATATAGAATAAATTTGATCCAAATATTTCATCAATTACCTTTGTAATATATATTTTTTAAATTGTACTTTATGGACACACACACACACACACACACACACACACACACACACACACACACACACATATATATATAAGTACTAGCTAAATTGCTGCCCTATTATTGGGGTGTATTTAATCTAGCTCCTGCTGAGGGCTTTTGATTAGGCCTTCATCACAACAGGTATGCAGGAGTGGATATGATAGGCAACTATAAACTACAGAAAAACTCAAAATTGTTTGCTGCATTTATGGATTGCCATAATATTTAACCTTACCTTTTAAAAATTCAATGATAATTCTTCTGCTGCCACCTAATTTAAAGACAATTTGATGTACATAGGTGCTTACTCTGCATGCAAACAATTATTTTTATTACATGGGTGACTTTCGCTGGATTTTGCAATTAATTACAATTATTCCTAAATTTATTTCCAAGTTAAAAAAAATTTGTCACAAAAAAATTACGAAAAAAAAAACAAAACTGCCAAAAACAATCAAGGTAATGAAAACTCGGGAATCCAGAATTTCAGGATTGCATGTCTGGATCCGGCCGAGAATGTTTTTAATTTGCTCATGGAGTTGACCCGATTCCAAAATGGTATGATATGTTGGGCTACAGCTGCATGGAGTAAAGTTGAAAAAGTAGGACACGCTGGCATTCACATTTGTTATATAGATATATAATGAAAATTAATTCAGAGTGGAAAGATTTTTGTTTTGTTTTTGGTTTTTTTTGTTTTGTTTTTTTGGTTTTTTTTCAATCTTTTGTGGGTTCATTTGCTGGTGGAGGTGTGTGTCTGTTTGCAGTTGCTAGTTTTATTTGTAGTTCAGATGGTAAACATCAGCCAAATAAGATCCATGATGCTGTAGCTTCTGTTGAAGGAAGAGAAATCTGGTATCCTTCCCATATGTCTGATGACCAAATTGACTCAACTCTTTTATCAACAAGGAGCATATGACATCCATTGATGGAACCAGGGGCCCTTATGAGAGATCTCTGTAGTTTTCGTTCATACAGGCCGAGGGATCTTATGAATTGACTGTTTGGGTCTGTTGTTTTGTACATTCCATTTGGATGCTCTTGGTACACTGAGTAGGTCAGGGAAGTCTGTCATTTATAAATAGGTTTAAAAAAAGAAAAAAGGGGAGTGGAATAAACAGGGCATTCAACTCTAATGGAAAAATATCTCTCAAAAAACTTACTGTTCTTTATATACAGGGTATGTGGAACAGAAGTAAGTCTTGCAAACCACTGATAAAAGACTTCATTCTTTGCTTATTGCTTTAGAAATCTCAACTTTTTCTCAAGTTGATTTCATCGTCTTCTTTAATGTTCCATATCTCTCTAGAATATAGGCGATCATGGCTCACCCCAGCTTCCAGTTTGTAGCTTTAAGCAACAATTGACCATTTATAATACTTCCCTGTCTCAGCTCTGCCATGTATTTACATTAAGTCATTATGTAGGTTATTCATTGTAAACACAATACAAGGCTCGTGAGACACTCAAGGTAGAGGGATACTGAATGAGGTTGTATGGATGTTAGAGGATATGCTGATTATGAAGGTTTTTTAGGAAAGTTTCCAGTTAACTCGCCTTGCAAAGATTTTGATGTTTCTCTCCATTGACTGTTGCTGCTGAGGTAAACAAATTCCTGGATGGATTTGATGTCTGAGCACAATATGGAAGTCCTCTCTCTCTCTCAATCTTAAGAGGGACTTTCTAAGGCCACAGTGGAATCTGTCTTGCTCAACAGCATGGGCACTGATGAAACACAAAGAAGCAGCACTTGACAGAATATACACAAGGATGATACAAGTTGCATTAGACATCAGCTGGAAGAAACACCCAACAAAGAAATGTCTG
The DNA here is from genome assembly GCA_903632075.3 of Acanthosepion pharaonis. Classification (NCBI taxonomy): domain Eukaryota; kingdom Metazoa; phylum Mollusca; class Cephalopoda; order Sepiida; family Sepiidae; genus Acanthosepion; species Acanthosepion pharaonis. The sequence continues at coordinate 27,755 of CAHIKZ030000309.1, read as the reverse complement.
TATGGACACCTTCCTCCTATCTCAGTTTTGCTGAGGTAGATAAGGCTTTGGCTGGCTGGTCACTCCTGGAGAAGTTAGAACTTGTGAGTGAGATCCTCCTATGGAAACCATTGTGCAGCAAAAGATCAGTTGGAAGACCTCATCACACCTACAGTGACCAACTTGTAGATGACTATGGATGCCATTTGGAGGACCTGCTGACAGAGATGGATGGAAGGAACAAGTTGGTAGAATCTGAGAAGAATTCTTAACCTGATGATGACAGTAAAAAGGTAAAGATTGTAGGTGATCATGGAAGCATCCTCTTTGGTGTCTGTTCCACAAAGTAGCAACTGTTAGGAAAATGCTATCCAAATCCAAGTTCCTTTTTATCAATGGAATATTAAAAGAAATTGTTATGATTCCTCCCAGTGTATGTGTTATGATTCCTCCCAGTGTATGTGTTATGATTCCTCCCAGTGTATGTGTTATGATTCCCCAGTTCCTCCCAGTGTATGTGTTATGATTCCTCCCAGTTATGATTCCTCCCAGTGTATGTGTTAGTGTATGTGTTGTATGTGTTATGATTCCTCCCAGTGTTCCTCCCAGTGTATGTGTGTATGATTCCTCCCAGTGTATGTGTTATGATTCCTCCCAGTGTATGTGTGTTCCTCCCAGTGTGTTATGATTCCTCCCAGTGTATGTGTTATGATTCCTCCCAGTGTATGTGTTATGATTCCTCCCAGTGTATGTGTTATGATTCCTCCCAGTGTATGTGTTATGATTCCTCCCAGTGTATGTGTTATGATTCCTCCCAGTGTATGTGTTATGATTCCTCCCAGTGTATGTGTTATGATTCCTCCCAGTGTATGTGTTATGGCAGATTTTATCTTAAAATGTCGAAACTAAGGGATGTAGCTTGTTAGAACATCAGAATAACGATGGAGTCATGAGAGGCTTGTAATGTTTTGTCTTTTGAGAAAGGATTCAAGGACAGAAAATAATTTATAAGCTACAAGGATGCATTAGTCCTGGGTGTGACGATAAACTACATCTGGCAGCAAGGCGTCTGTATGGGAGATTGGAGATTTTTTGTAGCGTGGAACCACCTTTTAATTGCTGTTCCCTGATCCACTCAAACTCGTAGTGGTAGCACCTGTTTGGGTCCAAGCTATGGGCAAATAGTGAAACCCAAACAAAAACAATACACTATGAAAGTATAAAAACACATCTTTGTAGTAAAATGACCAACAATACATTTTATCGCAAAATAACCATCAATACATTTTATCTGTAGTTGATGGCATGCAGCTGCACTCAAAATATTTAGATTTCAGTATTAAATAACCCATAGATGTGTTGATATGGCCCTAAACAAAATCAGCCAACATGAAATAACTCTTTCATGACATTAATCCATATAATATCCTACAATTTCTTAAAGAAATCAAACTGTATTCCAAAATACTATATAAAATGTATATCACTCATATAAAACATATCCTCACCTCTAGTAATCCTATCCATGCAAACATGTCTATGCACAAAAGCTGAGTTTCATCTACCATGTATTCAATTGTGAAAGCAGAATAATGTATCATATTGTTCTTACTTCAAAGCTCTCAAGAAAATTAAATTTCAGCATTAAATGACCCATAAGGAGTTGATATGCCACTAAACAAATAAAAACAAAAAAGAATGCATAGATTCTTTTGAAATCTATAAAACCTGGAAAGTGTGAACAAGATAGTTCCAGCCCAGATATGGCAAACACTTCCTGGAATGGTAAAAGGAACCAACCATTTTACCAGCATCTTGAATGATGGCTCATATACAGGAGTTCCACTTTGGGTCTGGGGTGAACTTTAGTCCCAGTAGATATTCAGAGCAAGGAGCCTCTTTGAAAGAACAGCCATTCAGTATGCCCTGTGAGCATTTAATTATCCAAGCCTTTCTTCTTCATTGTGTCTCAGAAATTTCAACTGTTTCAGGTTATTTTTTTTTTTTTTTTTTTTTTTTTAAGTAACTGTGTTATAATCCTTACTTTTCTTGAAACTTCCTCATTGCTTGCATGTTCAGTCTATGGTATTCTCAGCAACCTTCTGTAGGATGCCATCTCAGTTGCCTTGAGACTATCTTTATGATCTGTGAGGAAATTGTTTAGCATTTACAGCCAAGTAGGAGGATTAGTAGTATGTTGGTCAGTCAGTTATGTGCCATGCATGATACACATTTAGGTGATCATGTATCTTTCAATACATGACTTACAAGGCAGATTTTTTCCTGCAGTAGGTTGCCATTTCTTTTTACGGTGGACCAGTTGCCACCCAAGGCTATAGAACCCGGTCTGTCCTGCTATTTACCCATATACGGGGGAAGAAGAAGAGGATTCATACCTTTTCCAAAGTTATTAGCATGCAATGGATTTGACTGAATTGTGAACTCAGCTCTCTGATTCCTCAATCCGAGCCACTATCCATTACTCCACCATGTCTCCTTAGTAGTACGTAGCAGTTCTGTACTTTTTTTCTTTGTTTTTAATGAAAACTTTCCATCTCTTTTTACTTAGGTTAGCTTTTAGAAGGCATCCTTCTCTATTACAATGTGCCTATGGATTTGGGACATATTTTCTGTTGTCTGATACAGTACTAGCAATATAGTTAAACTTTCGCACCTGCTTGACACTGATGTCTCCAATCAGTTGCTCATACCTTGGACACTCTTGCTGACAACCATAGGTGCTTTTTTTTTTTTTTTTTTTTACAGTTAATAATGC